>JAUTXW010002178.1:22500-411426 GCA_030620095.1 Kuschelorhynchus macadamiae | reverse complement strand
ATAAATTAAAAAATATATATATATATATATATATATATATATATATATATATATATATATATATATATATATATATATATATATATATATATATATATATATATATATATATATATATATATATATATATATATATATATATATATGTAGAATAGCAGAAATATATAATTTCTGCAGGTGCAAAACGGCCTACAAGAAGAATTGCTTTCGATTATGTCACAGGGTACCCTCCTGCGATCATGATTTCTGGGCCTTTACCCTCATCAGGCAGGCTTGTACCCAGGGAGATCTGAAATAACAGATTGCTCGATATGACAAAATCGAAAACGAACGTCTATCATACTAAAATAGTACTACATGCTAAGTATAACACTTAGCGCCACCTATTGGGGCTCCGGTGGTTTCCGCCTGCAAACCCATAGGAATTTGGCAAAATATGCATTAGCACCATCATACGGAGAGTAGATACTAAAATCAATAAAAATGCGCTTTCACACACCTTTATCAAAAGTTCTTGGCCGGAAAGGATATATGTAGAATAGCAGAAATATATAATTTCTGCAGGTGCAAAACGGCCTACAAGAAGAATTGCTTTCGATTATGTCACAGGGTACCCTCCTGCGATCATGATTTCTGGGCCTTTACCCTCATCAGGCAGGCTTGTACCCAGGGAGATCTGAAATAACAGATTGCTCGATATGACAAAATCGAAAACGAAACGTCTATCATACTAAAATAGTACTACATGCTAAGTATAACACTTAGCGCCACCTATTGGGGCTCCGGTGGTTTCCGGCTGCAAACCCATAGGAATTTGGCAAAATATGCACTAGCACCATCATACGGAGAGTAGATACTAAAATCAATAAAAATGCGCTTTCACACACCTTTATCAAAAGTTCTTGGCCGGAAAGGATATATGTAGAATAGCAGAAAAATAAAATTTCTGCAGGTGCAAAACGGCCTACAAGAAGAATTGCTTTCGATTATGTCACAGGGTACCCTCCTGCGATCATGATTTCTGGGCCTTTACCCTCATCAGGCAGGCTTGTACCCAGGGAGATCTAAAATAACAGATTGCTTCCGGCCAAGAACTTTTGATAAAGGTGTGTGAAAGCGCATTTTTATTGATTTTAGTATCTACTCTCCGTATGATGGTGCTAGTGCATATTTTGCCAAATTCCTATGGGTTTGCAGCCGGAAACCACCGGAGCCCCAATAGGTGGCGCTAAGTGTTATACTTAGCATGTAGTACTATTTTAGTATGATAGACGTTTCGTTTTCGATTTTGTCATATCGAGCAATCTGTTATTTCAGATCTCCCTGGGTACAAGCCTGCCTGATGAGGGTAAAGGCCCAGAAATCATGATCGCAGGAGGGTACCCTGTGACATAATCGAAAGCAATTCTTCTTGTAGGCCGTTTTGCACCTGCAGAAATTATATAGTTCTGCTATTCTACATATATCCTTTCCGGCCAAGAACTTTTGATAAAGGTGTGTGAAAGCGCATTTTTATTGATTTTAGTATCTACTCTCCGTATGATGGTGCTAGTGCATATTTTGCCAAATTCCTATGGGTTTGCAGCCGGAAACCACCGGAGCCCCAATAGGTGGCGCTAAGTGTTATACTTAGCATGTAGTACTATTTTAGTATGATAGACGTTTCGTTTTCGATTTTGTCATATCGAGCAATCTGTTATTTCAGATCTCCCTGGGTACAAGCCTGCCTGATGAGGGTAAAGGCCCAGAAATCATGATCGCAGGAGGGTACCCTGTGACATAATCGAAAGCAATTCTTCTTGTAGGCCGTTTTGCACCTGCAGAAATTATATATTTCTGCTATTCTACATATATCCTTTCCGGCCAAGAACTTTTGATAAAGGTGTGTGAAAGCGCATTTTTATTGATTTTAGTATCTATATATATATATATATATATATATATATATATATATATATATATTTTTTTTTTTTTTTTTAATATATACCTACAACAGTAATAAGGTCTCCATTTCTTCTTTGCATAAAACGTGTCATCAATTTCAGTACATAACATTGTTTTCCAATCAAATCGAGCGGACGTAGAAGGCAAACACGGGTCAAAACGTGATGATCCAAGATTTTGATCAAAATTAGCTTTGAATTTTGTGTGTTTTAAAACAGTCTGGGGTCCTGCGTTTGTTTCCTGCGAAATGAATGAACAACAATATGTTTCTTCCCTTCAAAATGTTCATGTTTGTTATCTTTTCTTGCTAGGGTTACCTTCATTAATCCATAAATACTTTTTTCACCAACATCGCAACTATCACTTAAAATATCTTTTTCACATATTAAGCACATTTCAGCCATTACTTTAAAACACATGTTTTAAATGTCGAAACATTAAATACCATGGTAAAAACCTTAGCAGTATTGCACTATGGGTCTGTGTTGGGGAGCTAGGGGGTGATATAATTATTTTATTTATAAATCACTATTAGTAGCTATCTATATTTGTGCTTAAACATGTTACATAATATTATTTTAATTGATCCATTTTTTTAAATAAAAATATTTTTTTCTATGAATTCTTAGATTTTTTAAATGTTTACCTTATTATTGCCTGAATTATAAATAATCCAGTAAAACTGTAAATACTTTTTTGTAGGAAATTTTATCTACTTTAATTTTTGTATTTACACTTTTTTGCTAAAATGTTTAATTACAGAGATTCTCAGGAAAAACCTCTGCAAAGCACGATCCAACCCCTCCCCTCCCTCGGCTTACCACCCCACCCACCGGCGGGGACTTTTGATATATTGTTCATAACTCTTTCACCAACAAAGCTGCAAATTTTCAAACTGCACGATTCTTTTCCCCTATTTTGCGTTCGTTTACTGTACTTTTATAATTTTTGAACACTTAGATCTAGTTATCCCGGAATAAATTACGTTTTTACAGCAACAGTCAACGTCAAGGTAATAGCTGCTGACTTAAGTAAGTTGTTGTTTAAGACCATCTTAGCGTGTTATTTCTTTGATTTTTAGTGTTTTATTTAAGTATATCGTAATCAGTAAATAATAATAATAATATGGTAAATTCTACGAATACGGAAATGGCGGCAATGCATTACGTCTATGCGGTGTATGGCCTTACAGATGGTACTGTAACAGAAGGCAGATGCATTTATCATGAAAGATATCAAAATCATACCTTGCCAGACAGCCGAAAGTTTTCGAATATTCATCGCCGACTTGGTGGTACTGGTAGCTTCAGTAAAGGTACTTCCGAAAGTACACATCGAACTGTCAGAACACTGAAATTGAGGAAGCGATACTGTAAGAAATCGACCAACATCCTGAGACGGTTAATGTATAAACAAGAGTTATTAGTGATCATCTTATAGGCTCATTTTTTCTACCAGGACGCCTTGACGCACGGTCTTATTTACATTTTCTCAAAGAAGAACTACCTGGGTTACTTGAAGATGTGCCGATTGCGTTAATGAATAAAATGTGGTATGGCACATGCACGATGAAGCTCCTGCCCATTTCAGTATAATTATCAGAGGTCATAGTGTACAAAACTCCCGTTGCCCTGTGTTAAACTATACTGAATACGCCCTGTGTTAAACTATACTGAATACGAATTAATTACCAATTGATGTTAAACGAAATTAATAGTTAAAAAAAAACAATTTTCACAACAGTCAGGCATCAGATTTTTAGCCATTTGAGCCTCTTAGAAATAAATGATGATTTTCAAAATAATTTTTATTTTAAGAGTGTGTCAGTGGCGTACCATTTTTTAATCCAAAAATATTAAATGCAAAACCAGTATGGACGCAATTGGTCCAAATGCAAAAAAATATTTGTGCATCAAAAAATGCCTCCTGATGCTTAAAAGACGTGTATCAAATTTCACAAAGATATCTACAATAGCTTCAGAGTTATTATGAAAAAAAGTTTCTTTTTTTCGAAACTATGGATGATGTTCACCATCACTGAATAGATTGTTCAGTAATTCATTAAATATTAAAGATTGAATGCTATGCTAGACTATGCCTATGCTGGTAACTTATTGCTAGTAAGCGGAGGCAACAACTCCCTTTTGCCGAATTCGCACGATCGCAATTTAACGAACTTCATTCATCGTTGGGTTTAGCTGTCGCCGCTCGCCGCGAGAGTTTCTAAGCAACCACAACCAGTGGATACAATGTTTATCTATGGTTATGCTTTTATATTTATTATATCGCAGGTCAAATATTGTTATTTATATTCTGTACTTCAGGCTTCAATGATGCGGATGCGGTAAGTAAATTATTAGTAAGGCAACAAAAGGATTCTGAGAATTCATTTCATTCATTCAGGAATCGCACACTAAAAAAAACTTATTTTTATCTTATATCTTCTTGAGCCTCACAAACAAAAGAAAATTATTATTTGTATTTAAATATAAAAATAATAAATATTGTTTTTTTCCTAAAAAAAAATCTTTTCAAATATCCTTATTCTCTTTCTGGACTTAAAATCATACCTGTTGTTTATTTTGAATGACCTGATATTGAAAAACCTGATATTGAAAAACTTGGGAGGAAAACGAATAATATGATTGTATAAGAAGAGTATACAGGGTGTCCCAAAATTAATGGAATTGCAGATTCCTTGAATAAAATTAAAAATATTGAGAATTGGCCTATGGGGCCGCATTTGTTTACCATTAATAATAGGTGCCTACTTGTTTATTCAGTTTTCTTATACAGGGTGATGAATAAAGTTTGGAATAATAGGAATATCTGTAAATTTTGTAAAATTTAAATAAAAACGCTGGAACACGTCGATTTTTATTATTGTTTCTCTATTTTTTTTAGATAATACTATAATATACAGGGTGATACATAAATGAGTTATCACAACAACGCTCCTTTTTTAAATAGAATACCCTGTATATTATTGCATTTTTGGATTCGTCGGAAAATTCTAAACATATTTCATGTAGAATATCCTATACCTATCTTCAACTGTTTACAAAATATTCATTTTTGAAAACTGACTTTTTTGGCATTTTAACAAGTTGTAAAATCTAAACTTAAAGAGATCAAGGAAAACGATTTACATAATCCTATCTTAATTTTTCATAAGCTATCGATCGACATCAATTTTGAGTTTAACTCGAGGTTAAATTTAACCGATACTTTATAACTTCGGGTTAAATTTTAACTTTTTGTCAATTGATGTAGCTTATGAAAAACTAAGATAGGAATGTGCATTAATTTTTTAACCTTTTTCCCTAATTTCTGAAAATTTAGATTTTACAGCCTTTCAATATGCTAACATTACAATTTAGTATGTATGTTCTGTAGCCTACCCCCTCTTACGCCCCTGTTCCCTCACCCAGTGACATCGTTTGACCTTGAGGGGCCCCGCCCACTTGACCTTGACGTTTTCAGCACCCTCCCCCTTCACCCTGTTAAGCTCCCCTCTTACCTCCCTCTACCCCCTGGCTCTGTGACATCATTTGATCTTGAGTGCACTAGTGAGTTGCTACGTAAACAAATGGTAGAACTATTAAATAAATACGTTGTAACGTATTTCTAAACAGAATTGGCTAAACTGGGTTAGCAGGTAGACAAAAACGCTCATAAGTTCACCATGCTTAACCTCTTCTGATGACAATAAAGAAGATAATGTTTGCTTAATTCAATTGTATAAGTATTTAAATAAAACAAGTTTGAAGTACATTATGTATTTATTTTAATAGTAATCTTAAGTAATATACATATTTTGACAAGCTAGAAAGCATTAAACAATAAAATCATTTAAACAATACCAGTCATCAATCCATGAGCTAAATTGATCTGAAAATCCTAACCATTTTATAAATAATTGATTAACATTATTCTTCTTGTGGTGATGAAGTATTGTTTCTACTAAACAAACATTCGGACTATTTGTTTTTTGCAGTTCAGTTTCATAAAAACATCCTTTTATAGGTTGACCTTCTGTTGATTCCAAGAGATATGTTGGTGGATTGATAATGTTAACTTTTGCGATTTTAAACTGTTCCGTAGACCATGAGGGTGTACAACCTTTATCAAAGACACTTATATTTGCTTATACGAACCACATCACCTTATACAGATAATTTTTAAGCGTACGTATGACTCGTTAAACTATCGCCGCTTTTTTGGTGCTATACCGACGTATAGTCATTATTCGACAATAATGATTAATATTGTATTCCTTAACAAGATTTTGGAATTCGTTATTACAAAATTCTTTACTTTGGTCGCTTTGCAGATTTATTGGCGTATATCAGGATTTTTCAATAACGTCTTTCATTGTTTTAGTGACTTCAACCCCAGTGTTGCTTCTAATTGCCCTAGTATAGACGTATTTGGAGGAACAATTTATGCACACTAGGATATAACGATAACCATCGTTTTCATTTGCATATTGTTGCATTTTGTCAATTCTATTTTCTACAAGTCTTCATACCCTTTAATGATAGTGTGTCTTCTGGGAAAATTTTTTCTCGCAGACTTATGGAGTCCATTTACAATTTTTATTTTTTCAGTGCTAGGATTCATAGTTCCAGCTCACGTCTCTTGAGATACTGATCAATTTAGGTGGATACTTTTCTTAATAAATTATACCTTCTTCGCGAAGTTTGACGATAATGAAATAATTGACATTATTTCATTAGCGTGTCCGGCATGACCAGCCATTTTTGAACTCCATAGCAATCATAACCGTTCCAGCGACTCCTTCGGTTTATTGCAACAGACGTAGTAAATATTTTTTGATAAAACACGCTTTTTTAATGGTAATACAACTTTTGCATGCGCTTTTTTTCTTGCAGTCCCACTTCCCAATCGATTCCCTGTAATTAACGGTTTTATAATCTGTAAATATTTTTTCCACCTGATTTCCTGTAATCTCCGCTTCTCATCATAGCCCTTGTATGCTGCATTTGTCAAGTGTAACATCCTTTTATAGGTTTTTAACAGATCTTTTCTATACGTGCTAATACCTGCGGATCTTTTAAGTAAATCAAATCGTAAAGCCGCGGTTTCCCCTCAAAGAGTAAAACGTATTTCCAAATTACTCATACTTTTTATTTTTTACTTTTGTATCATAACGTACCCCATAAACTGTATAGTGATGGTTTTGTCTTTAATCCGTCCAAATGTGCATGAATGATACAATCTGGAGATGAGCGATCCTTTAGGGTATTAGTTAACATAGTTGATTTGTTAGAGGTAGAAGGCGTTGCACAGATTCCATCAAACGTCTCATTCTTTGAGGTATCCGACGATGCTTCAGCAGTGTATTTATATCGTCTTTCGACTGGCGTTGATGTTTCCAACGGAAACTCCTCTCTAATGCGTATGCTTGTCGCATTTAATGGTTCTTCGGATGTGTTGATACCTTTAGATTGTGCTTGTACTTGTTTACGAGATGTTTGTGTCACTGCTTTGGATATAGAAGTCAAAGGCTTAGCAATTGGCTCATAAAACTTTTCTAATTCAAATTTATCTTGTGCATGAGCAGCTCTAATTTTTTAAACTTTTTTCGGACGTCATCTGTAACCCCGATCAATTGGCGTTTTAGATCAATATCATCATTCATCGTGAAGGTGATGTTATTAGAGTATCAGGCAACTATACTATGTATATACAGTTATCGAAACCCTGGCGATATCTCCCCGAATTTAAATCACTGTCTTTATCAATAACTAGAAATCCATACTTGTCATTCCAACATTTAGCACACATCTCTTGAAATTGTGTGAAAGTTACATCTGGTGATACATGATCAGAAAAAATATGGCGTAAGTTCATTTCATCTTGTTTGAACATTATAACTGAATTGGCGTTATCACGTACTAATTGCTTGGGGACTAGGTTTGCGCTAGGTAAAAACCATCCACGTTTTTATGTCGTCATATACTGAAATATGATCGTATAACATCCTGTTTCTCACATATTACGTCTTCAAATATGAAGATGGAGTTTGGCTTGACATTGGATGGTTCCACGATATCTGTTGTATTGCTACAAGTGTAATAACCAAGCCCTTTAATTGGTTCGAAAATTATTTATATTTGGGTAGATACAGCGACTTTAAATATACGTAATCATTTTCAAAACGCAATCATAAAGGGTGTGTAAGCAAAAAATCATAAAATTCGTTTTTCCACAATTAGAAGGTCCTATTAGCAATCCTCGAATCGATATGGTAGCAAAGGACCGTGTCGACGACTCACATTCTTCCCTATATTTCGAGATTCAACCTTTGCATCAAGATTATCTATTTCTAGTTTATGGTTAAGTTTTATAATACGTATTGTAGCCAAAAAATTATATATAATATACTGAACACTCGGCTTTACTATTCATTCAAATGCTGTTCGTCAAAGTAAGTGGACGCTCCGACATTCAGTTAAGACTGGGTGTGGCATAGTGAATTAATTAATTAATAAACTTCCGTTTGAGTCATATCTTCCCGGATACCAATATTGTGGGCCCGGCACTAAACTTGCAAAGCGATTAGCGAGAGGTGATTTAGGAATTAACCCATTAGACGCAGCTTGTAAGAAACACGATATAGCGTATTCAAAAAACCAAAAAAACAAGCAGTCCCCGAGGTTGAACAACGTGCTTGGGAAAAAGTAAAATCAATGGGACGCCAGTACAAGCGAAAAAACTTTTGCTTGGTTGGTAACAAATATTATGAAAGCAAAACAACGTTTTGGTATGGGTGTTGCAGCGCAGACATCTAAAATGAAGAAGTGTTCCAAAAGAAAACGACGTCGCGGAAGTAAATCTGTCAAAGGGAATCGTATACATACACATAAAGAATATCCAAGTTTGCTTTTGGATCGGCGTTGCGACAACCTATTCGAGCTGAACTGGCCAAAACTGGTGGTAGGAAATTCGCAGAAAGACATATTTAGTGCATCTAGAATAGCTGGGTCTGTGGCACGGAAATTATTAAAAGCCCGCGGTAGAACGCACACCTAGAATTATACCTGTTCCAAAGGTCGGTGGGTTATTACCCTTAGTATTAATATTTGCCGGACTCTCGGTGTTAGGGTCCTTAGAGGACTGTGTGCCTGGAGTAGTGGGCACAGTAAAAACAGCTAAAAATGCAATAACCTAAAAAACAGGCGGTGAGTTACGACTAAACTCGAAAGGAGCTGAAATATATTTAAAACCATATAGAACAGGTTTAGGACTTTTTTATGAACCACCTAAAAAACTAATAAAATGCCTTTCTCGAAGGTCACTATCGAATATTGATCTAGAAAGGTATGCATTACACTTGCAAGTGCCATATTTATAGGGGTATATACGAGAGATTTACTTCCCCGACGATCCTAGACGCTATGAATGTGCTATTATTAATTTGGAGAGTATAAGAGGATTTGGAACGCACTGGGTGGCGTATCGAAAGAATGGTTTAGACGTTTCAAATGACGACAGCTTCGGTGATTTACCATCACCAACGGAATTGGTTCGGTATCTGCGAATGGATCGGGAAGCAGCGAAGGAAATTTACTATATATAAGAACGGCAGCAGAAATTTGGAACAGTTTTGTGCGGACATTTATGCTTAAAGTTCCTCTCTCACTCGTAAAAAACAATATGTCGTTAACCCCCCAAATCGATCGGGATAGTTATAAAAAGATGGCGTCATCGTTGAAAGCCTATCATCGTTCCGATAGTTTACTAAAAATGACTTCTAATGAATTAGAAAACATTGCCCAAATGAAATCGCACTTGTGTGGGATAAATTTCCAGAACATATGCGACATCGGTGTATTGAAGTACCAGTATTCTACGAACCATCATACTAGCAATAATTTAGATCGAGACGAAGGCGATGGATCAACACCTAGGAGACTGGTTCGCTGTTACTGTAAAATAAGTGATGTAAAAATTACAGAAAAATAAATTGAAGCTGAGTATAGTAAATAAATATGGGCTCGCTCTTGTCGGATTTTATATGTATAATTCTATTTTCAATATCGATGAAAGCAACAATCATTTTCATACAAGAAAACAACTGTTCAATCTTCACCATCTATAAAGTTAAAGATTCCACCAGGCGAATATGAAGTGTACGCGATTAAAAAAATAATGAAAACTGCTTTACAGGAATTCACAAAAGATAATGATGATAAAATATTTTCACTAACACTCAATAACAACACACTAAAATGTGAAATAAAAACAAAATACGTTATTGGTTCGTTCCCATTTTCTTTCTTTTATTTTACATTTTTATTTGGGAATTTTTATTTAAAATGAATTATAAAATTGATTAATTATAATTGGGAAATAGTTTAATATCTTAGGCTTAATTTACTTTTTCAACATATATATTTCAATACATTAAATTTTAGACTGCCCTGGTATAATAAAATATTATTTACTTTTACACACTAAAATTTCATTTTATAATAATGTCTTGACACGCTCAATACATTTCCTATATCCTTCCTTGTCTATTCCTTTGCTTATTTGACCCTTTTTGTCCCTCTACAAATTTATGGAGATTGAACGAGATACGGAGAGAAGAGGAAAGGGAGGAAGTCAAGCATAAAATTTACCAAAAACCGAACGACCAGTGTCCCGATAGTACTGACGGCACTCATTTACTAAAATGATTTGGCTAGCCAATATTTTTTCGCGTTATTCGTACTTATAACGTGATATATAGTCGTGCCCTAAAATTACTTCGCTACATACAGAATACTTAATTGGACAATTTGTTTCTACGGATTCCCCTTTTTCCATTCCTGAAATTATGAACCATTGAGGTAAGTTTCAGGACATTAAATAATATATATTTTTTTATATATAATTTACATTTAAATATTTAAACCAAGATCCAAAATTAGTATACAGACGCGGATCTAGATCAAACCAGCGTTCCCTCAAATTCACAGTCCACAACTGGGCCTAGCGTTGGTTTTCCCGAAGATTTTCTAAAGGAAAACCCACGTAAAACCCGCACAAAAACTTTTATTGGTCCTTCGAGCCGGATTTTTTCGGTTTATATCTGGATCCAGTTCGGAATTTACTGATATTGGATCTTGTACGAACTACCAGGCAGTTTTCTAATTGATAAAATTACATAACGAAAAAAAAAATATATAAATTTTTTACATAACTTAAAAATATAAATATTTGCAATACCTTTTACATCAAATGCTTTTTACTATAATTGCTATTAAAAGTTTTACAATTAATAAAATTCTGGGTATAACGTTTAAGTTTGTTACTAGTAAATAACCATAAAATTGTCAAGGTTAAATTCCGACAACTGCTAGCCTGCTGAAAAAGTTAAGGTATTTGTTTTTTGTGAAATCAAGCTTCCTTTCAGGTTTTAGTTGGTAGTTGCGATTTCCTACGTAAAAATTAAATTCATTTATTGAGTTTTTCGAGATCATTTGTAGTTGTATATTTTTACATTTTTAAAATGGTACCTTCTAGCGATGAAAAAATATCTCGTGCAAGTGCCCTTAGGCAAGTCGTTATTGATCAGTTATTATTAATTGAAAAATGTGCGGTCGACGCAAAGCCAGATCCTACAAAAATTAACCTTACAAAATTTAAATTGTCGTATAAAAATTTAAAGAAGCTTCATAAGGACTTCGAAAAGCATCACAACTCTATTGTGGTTGCTCTAGCAGGAAATAATGATAAATTAAATCAGGAAGCCAAATGTCTGGATAATTTTAGTTGCCGTTATTTAGATATTGAAGTTACATACAATGAACTTATTACTGAAAAAGAACAATTACAAAGAACTAGCTCTACTTTGGCTTTTACTTCCATAAATCAAACTTTACCGGCTTTACTCTCTAGTAATGGGTCTTCATGCCTGCCAAAAATTGACTTATTTCAATTTACAGGGGATGTTCAAAAATGTCCCACATTTATTGAGATGTTTGATGCATTAGTGCATAACAGTCGAACATTATCCAATGTTGAAAAATTTAATTATTTGCTTTCCAAGCTTTCTGGACCTCCTCTTGCTTTAATAAAAAATATACCTTTGCTTTCTGATAACTATTTTATTGCTTACAATACTCTTAAAGATAGATACGATAATAAAAGACTTAGAGCAGTCAATTATTGGAAGGCAATTGAAAATTGCCCACCAGTTACAAAAGAAAATTTTCAGTCATTAAGAAATTTGCTCGATACTTCTACTGAAAACTTAGAGGCTCTTAAAATGATGTCATATAATATTGATAGTTGGGATTTTATAATTACGAATATGCTGCTGGATCGTTTAGATTCGAGTTCAAGAAGGGCTTTTGAACAACAGCATGCTTCTAATAATATGCCTACTTATAAAAATGTAAAAGAAATTTTAATGAAATAATGCAATGCATTGGAAACAATTGCTCTTTGTTCAAGACCCAAGGAGTATGCCCCTAAAGGTAATCAGGACCGAAATAAATTTTTAAACAACCCACGAAACTCAAATGCTTTTCTTGTACAATCTGACGGCGATGGCGCTAAATCGGACCTGTGTCTCCTTTGTAAGGGTACTCATGTAATTTACTGTCCTACATTTTTAGACAAAAGTGCTTCCGAACGATTTCATTTTATAAAAAATAAAAAAGCTTGCATAAATTGTTTAGCTGATCAGCATACTACATCTAAAGGCACTTCTCAAAAACGTTGTCGCGTTTGTAAAAAAACGCATCATACTTTACTACATTTTTTGCCTAATAATGGTGAACATAATTTACAAAATAATTCTCAGAATACTGTCAGCTCCGACGTTGGAAGCCGAGTGGTTAATGTTGGTATGCTAACCAAGGATAACCATGAGGTATTGCTATCTACTGTTTTATTAAATATACGAGACGCCTTTGGAAATTTACACACGGCTAGAGCCGTTATTGATCCCGGTGCCCAATCATGCTTTATTTTAAAAAAATTTGCGGATAAGTTAGGTTTACCTAAATATAACATTGCTATTACTTTACAAGGTCTGGAAAAAATGTGCATGCCTGCTAAATCAGGCGTTACCTGCTCTTTTTCCCCGTTAGAAAATAATGTACAAAATTTCAATGCGGAATTTATTGTAATTGAAAAAATCTGCGAAAATATGCCGGTCGCAGATTTTACTATAGATAAATTTTCGTACTTAAGTGGCCTTAAACTCGCTGACCCTCTTTTTAATAAAAAGGGTGAAATTCAGATATTGCTTGGTGCAGAAATTTTCCCGTTTATTCTAGAAGACGGACGTATTATTGTAGGGCCTGATCAACCGCGTGCATTAATACAGTTTTCGGGTGGATAATTATGGGAAAAGTACCTCTTGCGGAAACCTCGTACATATCACCTAATGTAAAAACTTTCTTTACAACGTTTTCGACAGATGATAGGTTAGATAACACTTTAAAACTGTTTTGGCAATCTGAAGAAATCCCCGAGTTTAAAACTATGTCACCTGAAGATGATTTTTGCGAAAATTATTTTTTAAGTACTACTAAACACAATACTGACAAGAGTTTCACGGTTTCATTACCATTTAAAATTAATGCCCCTGATTTCGGCGATACGCGTTCTTTGGCGATGCGCCGATTTCTGTCACTAGAAAATCGCCTTGCAAAGGACAAAAAATTGCACTGCGCTTACAGTGACGTCATAAAAGAATATCTGGAATGTGGACATATGGAGCAAGTGCAGCCTTCAAGTCCACAATTTCGGCATTTATATTGCCCATCATCCTGTTTTTCGAAAAGAATCCACATCGACCCCTGTGCGAGTAGTTTTCGATGCAAGTAGTCATGCGTACGAAAAAATATCTTTAAATCAAGCATTATATACGGGACCTAAGCTCCAACGCGACTTAATTGCAATTCTACTTTATTTTCGTATACATAAATATGTAATGATTTCTGATATTCGACAAATGTTTCGTATGATATGGGTAGAACCTAAACAAAGAAAATATCAACGTATTTTATGGCGCTTCTCACCTGAAAGTCCAGTTTTAGACTTTCAATTAAATGTTGTGGTTTTTGGGGTTGCTTGTTCGCCCTATTTGGCAATTCGCACACTTTTGCATCTAGCTAGTCTTTATTCCGATTTGCCATTAGCAACAGAAATTTTAACCAATCAAACTTTTGTTGATAATTGTTCTTTTGGTCATGATGACCTTAAAACCGCCATATCTATGAGAAATCAACTTATAGAGCTACTTAGCAGAGGAAAATTTGAACTGCGGAAATGGGCTGCTAATAATAAAACATTATTAGAAGGGTTACCTGATACACATATACAAAATATTGATTATTCCTTTGATCCTGAAAGGGACTCTACTCTGAAAATTTTAGGCTTAAAATGGAGCCCTACAAGGGATGCTTTTTACTATCCTTTTACATATATCAAATCAAATTACACTAAAAGAACCATGCTCTCAGAGCTTGCTAGAACTTTTGATCCACTGGGTTTTTTAACACCTGTCACTTTTTTTATGAAACTGCTTATACAAAATTTATGGACACTGGGCTTAGGATGGGACGATAGTCCACCACAGGACATTGTCGATAAATGGAACAACTTTAAAACAGATTTTATTAAACTTTCGAATTTTGTCATACCGCGTCAAGTAGACCTATGCAATATGGAATCATGTAATTTGATTGGCTTTTGCGATGCCTCAATTAAGGGTACCTGTGCAATTACATACATAAGGGTTGTTTATAAAAACTGCTCAGTAAAAACATATTTTCTTTATGCAAAGTCCAAGGTAGCTGCCCTTCAAACAGTATCTTTGCCTACGCTAGAATTAAACTCCGCGGTACTACTTGCAAAATTAATTAAATTTGTTATTAAAGTTTATCAAAATAAAATTATATTTGCAGACATTTTTGCGTTTAGCGATAGTATGGTCGCGCTCTCCTGGATTAAAAGTTCTCCCTACACATGGAAAACATATGTGGCAAACAGAGTCGCATTTATTCAGGAAATTTTACCGCCAAATAAATGGTACCACATTTCTTCTAAAGAAAACGCAGCTGATTGTGGCTCGCGAGGGCTTTTTCCGTCGGAGCTTATAAACTCTATTTTATGGTGGACTGGCCCTCAGTTTCTTTTAACACCCAGAGAATCCTGGGACTTAAAATCGCCTTCTAACTCAATAGCTTCGAATGCTGAGCTAGAACAGCGAAAAATTACTTTAACCACTAATATTACCTTAATAAATATATTTGATACTTTACTACAAAGATTTTCTGTACTTTATAAAATTAAGAGAATACTTGCTTATATAATCCGCTTTGTACAAAATATAAAAAATGGCAAATTACAAAAAGGAAAACTTACTCCTGAATTACAGCTAAAAAATCTAACGTTTCATGAGTTGAATTATGCTCTATTATTACTAGTCAAACATGTTCAATATGCTTATTTTAGACAAGAAATTTTATGTCTAAAAAACAATGAAACGCTACCTAAAAAATTTAGATGTCTAAATCCATTTCTGGATGATCACGAAATGCTTCGTGTGGGTGGTAGACTGTGCAATTCAAATTTAAAGTTTGATCAAAAATATCCTTTGCTTTTACCCAGTAATTCAATTCTTACTACTCTAATTATTACTGAGATTCATCTTGTAAACTTACATGCAGGTATACAAACAACTGGTTATTTGTTAGCACAAAATTTTTGGGTTTTTTCTGCCAAAAAATTAATAAGGAGCATAATTTCCAAGTGCCTTCCATGATGGAAAACGCGTCCTAGTATTTTTCAACCCCCTATGGGTAATTTACCTAATTTTCGTGTAAGGCAAGCGCGTCCTTTTTTGAATATTGGTGTTGACTTAGCGGGGCCATACCATATAAAACTAGGAAAATTGCGTCATGCAAAAATTACTAAGGCCTGGATTTGTTTGTTTGTGTGTTGCGCCACGAAAGCTTTACATATAGAATTACTTTCCGAGCTTTCTACGGAATGTTTTTTAGCCGGGTTTAGGCGTCTGATAGGTCGACGTGGGCTTTGCAAAAATGTTTATTCGGATTGCGGAACAAATTTTATAGGTGCAAAAAATTATATAAATAAAATATTTTCCGAAGTAGCAGAAAAGGAAGCTATTAGGTGGCACTTTAATCCACCCGCGGCCCCCCATATGGGTGGTCTTTGGGAGGCTAATATAAAATCAATAAAAACTCATTTGCAAAGAGTAATCGGTCTTCAAGTACTGACTTATGAGGAATTGATTACTGTGCTTATTCAAATAGAAGCAATCTTGAATTCACGCCCTTTATGCCCTCTCAGCTCGGATCCCAGCGACCTAGCAGCATTGACTCCTGCACATTTTTTAACTTTAGGTCCATTTAATTCACTTCCCGATACTGATTATACAGACTTAAATAGGTTGTCTCGCTGGCAATTATTAACACGTATGCAAAACGATTTTTGGAAAAGATGGAAAAATGAATATCTTCATACATTAACTCAAAGAGCCAAATGGCATTTACCTGATTTACCAAAACCGTCAAGCGGCGCAATGGTATTAATAAAAAATGAAAATACTTCTCCTCTAGAGTGGTCTTTAGGGAGAATTACCGAACTTATTTCGGGTTCTGATAATATATGCAGAGTAGTAGTTGTCAGGACCGCTAAGGGTTCATTTAAACGGCCCTTAGTAAAACTATGTCCTTTACCTTTAAATTAAGTTCAGAAAATACCTTAGGTATTTTCAGGGGGGTGGGAATGGTTCGTTCCCATTTTCTTTCTTTTATTTTACATTTTTATTTGGGAATTTTTATTTAAAATGAATTATAAAATTGATTAATTATAATTGGGAAATAGTTTAATATCTTAGGCTTAATTTACTTTTTCAACATATATATTTCAATACATTAAATTTTAGACTGCCCTGGTATAATAAAATATTATTTACTTTTACACACTAAAATTTCATTTTATAATAATGTGTTGACACGCTCAATACATTTCCTATATTCTTCCTTGTCTATTCCTTTGCTTATTTGACCCTTTTTGTCCCTCTACAAATTTATGGAGATTGAACGAGATACGGAGAGAAGAGGAAAGGGAGGAAGTCAAGCATAAAATTTACCAAAAACCGAACGACCAGTGTCCCGATAGTACTGACGGCACTCATTTACTAAAGTGATTTGGCTAGCCAATATTTTTTCGCGTTATTCGTACTTATAACGTGATATATAGTCGTGCCCTAAAATTACTTCGCTACATACAGAATACTTAATTGGACAATTTGTTTCTACGGATTCCCCTTTTTCCATTCCTGAAATTATGAACCATTGAGGTAAGTTTCAGGACATTAAATAATATATATTTTTTTATATATAATTTACATTTAAATATTTAAACCAAGATCCAAAATTAGTATACAGACGCGGATCTAGATCAAACCAGCGTTCCCTCAAATTCACAGTCCACAACTGGGCCTAGCGTTGGTTTTCCCGAAGATTTTCTAAAGGAAAACCCACGTAAAACCCGCACAAAAACTTTTAGTTATAGATTTTACAGGAGAAAACTGTATTGGTAAGATATTGGGATTTGCTAAAATATTTTACCAATCAATAAAAAACATGAAACAAGTTTTCAAGTAGATATTCTGAAAGTACGTATAATACGTGTTGTTTGTAATATTATCTCTGGAGCATACCTTAACTTACAAGAATGTCATATTTTATTCGAATTCGATATTGATGTTGAACCTGGTTATAAGATAACGAAAGAACATGCAAACCTTATTTATTTGCCGTTAAAGCCTGAAGGACGTCAGTTCATAGACAAAATCACTCTACGCATTTTGGACGATAACGGTGATCTTATCGATTTTCACGACGAGAAGATTATTATAAAACTGGAGCTAAAGAAACTGACATAAGAATGGTTTTTCGTTACAATCGTCAACCATACATGTTTTCTTCAATATGTCAAATAATGGCAAAACTTAATAAAAAGAAACAAAATGCTAAAGCGGAGTTTATTCACGATCCAAACGTTAGAACGGAAAGGCATCACCGTCTCTCTGCAAAAGATTTCTTAATTCCGTTGGTTTGAAAGTATGAAATCAGCGAAAATGATGGCAACTAGTGAAAAAATTGAGGTTTTTACTGAACCTATTTTCAATAAATCCATCATAAGTCTGCAAGAACACACATATAAACCCTACGGATTGCCTAAATTCCAAAATTCTGTTAAAATTCGTATTCCAGTTCGCTTTCAAGATATAATTTTGGATATATCGGACAGTTACATCTATATCGAAAGAACATTTAACCTAAAAGACGCCACCAAAAAGTGCTATCTATTTAACAATTCATTAGCTTTTCTATTCGATGAAATTCGATATGAGATGGGTGTAACTATGACACTTAAAACAATGGTTTCCTTTGGTAGTACACAGTTGAAACCCCTTCCTACGTGTGGTTGGGGTCTAAATGAAGAAAACTAAGACATTGCGGGTTTTGCCGAAGATTCTACCAAGGGTCAGTGGCGGCTCGCGGGTGAAAAAGTAAGTAAGTGCAAATAAAGCAAGAAAATATCGCACTAATTTTTTTCCAGAATTTTTTTTATGTGGAAGGGGTAGAATATTTTTTTTCGACTTGCCTAAATTTTGTATACTAAATCAATTCTCCTATCCTTCATAGGAGCAAATTTATTTATAAAATCCTCATAAAATGGATGAGTTGCCCTAATCTCCTCCAGAAATTCCTTTTGAATCGAAATACTGCCTAGAGAAGTAAGTCTTTCTTGAGATACTGTATTTCTTAAATAAGTTTTTACACGTTTCAGACAAGAAAAACTTCTTTCCACTGAAGCACTTGTCGACGGTATTGTCAAAATAAGGGAAAATACTTTATATACTTTGGTTAAAATATCTTTATTTTCAATAATTTTTTTCACTTACTCTTGCAGCGATATATTCCAATTACTGTCATTGGCAAAAATAAGACCAAGCTCATTTTTAAGTCGTTGACTTTTTGAAAATATTTTCCCATATAACTGTAACAAATTTTCAAACGGGCCAGTCGGAAAATTTAAACTATATTCGGAAAATTTAGCAGAATCTGCCAAACATAAAAATATAAGTTTTTCACAGTCTTGAAAGCTTAGTGTTATTTCCATTAAAATATGGTCCAATATTTCATAAAAATTTCCTTTATCAAATATGGTATTCAAAAAATGTTCATTTCTTTTTTTACAGAACGCCTCACGGCAGCGTTTTATATTGGATATGCAAAAATGAATGTCAAGCGATTTTTTTGAAGAACGCAAATAGTATGTCCGTGATTGAAAAAAATGTCATTAAACACTAATGCCGGAAACGTGAACGATTTTGAAATCGCTCATCTCACATAAAAATCCTCTCGTAAGCCGGATTGATTTTTCATCAGATTTGTCACAGTTTGTAAATACATTTAAAGACGTCGTTTAGATGCAGATGTAAGAGCAGACGTTCGTTTGGCTGAGTGATGAAAAAGTGAGGGAATACCACTAAGACTAAGAGAGAAAAGAAATTCGACATTTAGAAATATTTTTAAACTTTGCTGCATCATAAGGTTAAGACGATGCGCAAGACAATGGACAAATACAGCCTGCGGCGCTTTTTCTTTTTTTTCAAGGCCATTTAGATGGCCCGACATCACACTTGTGCCATCGTCACATTGCCCTATTAATGTATGTTTATAGTCAAGTAAATTCTCCGACGTTCTATCGGAGCTGACATTTTAAAATCCTAAGAAACTCTCGACTACTGAACCTTCTGAATTAACGTATCTTAAAATTATGGAGCACTGGGAGGTTTGCGTAATATCAGTGGTGTCATCCACTTGAACAGAAAAAAAATTGTGTGTTCATTATTTCATTTTTTACATGATCATTCAAATCATCAGAAATGCATTCAATTATTTCGTTTTGAATAGTTTTCCAGTCACCAGTAAAAACATTTTTAATTTTTTCGTGATGGTCTTTTAGTTCTTGGGAACTTCTCGATATTAATAAACCTAAAAGCTTTTTAAAATTCCCTCTTTTTATTGACTCGCTGCTCTCATCATGGCCGCGAAAGACTAACTCTTGTTTTGCAAGGTACAAAACTGCGTCAATTACCAAGCACATAAATAGTCTATTTAATCGGACGTTTTCGTTAAAATGTATTTTATATAGTTTAGCATTTTCTGAGTGTGTCAGCTATAGTGCTTTGATTTTTTACAAATGTTTTAAATATAACACAAAACAGTCAAGTAAACTGCAAAGGAACTAACCGGTTGCAGCGAAATCCGCGAAAATAAAAGTAAACAACCACCCCAAACTGAACGAAACGTGGGTGTAGTGTTCTGCGTTAGCAATTTACCGAGAGCGTTGTATGGCGCTGGTTAACATTATTCTTCCATGTGCTCGACGTCATCGCGAACGCATTGTGATGGCAACGTAGTAGGAAAATCGTAAACTAAACATAGCACCTCCAGCAAAGTTGAAGCGGCGGAGATGTACAGTTTATTTTTTGCCAATTAGAATGAATGTAAAAACTTAAATCTTCTTGTGAGATATATAATAAATATAGTTAGATGTTTGCTTGTTTATTTTTCCTGGTGAAGTTGCACTTCACCTACTTCACTTGAACAGCCGCCACTGCCAAGGGTATTTTTGATATTAAACAGGAATTGATTATAATAATTGCCCGTACTTTTAACAACTGTTATATTGGAGAAGTCGAAGCAGATATTAAAATTGACAAATTGGAGTGGAAAATTCGTCACATTATTCTCGAGGATAAGCAGAAGCTAAAAATATTGTCACGTATTAATAAATGTGGTATTAATGCACATATCCGAATAGCTTACCGTATGTGGGATCTTTACGAGCTTCCCGCTCTTCGACAAACTTCGGCCGACGTTTGGGCCATAACAACAAGCACAAGTCTAGAAAAACCTCGTTATTTGAGAATAATGAAAAACCGGATAGCTATGAAGAAGATGCAACTGAATTTACAACTGCAAATATAAAGTGACATCCGAGTTTATCTTAATTCAACAGTATTCCCATATGAAAGATGGAATTTGGACTTTTTAAAGAAACTGTACGCAGCATCCTACTATAGCTATCAAAACTTCCAAAGCAGTTACTACGGTCGAGAATTTAATGATCCCATGATGAATTTAGATCAATACTTAAAAAATCCGTTGTTTGTTATTGATTATTCACATCACGCCGAAGCTGTAAAATCTTCAACCGTGCAGATCGAATTCGAAACACGAAACAGTCGGTTTTCTAAAGACACTAAAGTTTTTGCATTAATAATCCACGATTCTATTTTTAGTTATAATATGTAAAATGGTTCAGTATCAAACCAGCTTGTTTAGTCGTTTAAAGTTATTTATAATTATATTTTAGATTTAGCATATATGCTAAAGTACATCTTAATATATATATTGTTATATAGTTTAGGTTAAGTTTAGAGTTTTGATATATAAATAATAAATATATTAATTTAAGTGTAAGAGATAGTTTAGTCTTTATTGCTACAATAAATTAAATAGTTAAAACATATTGTATCAGTTATTTTGTGTTTTATTTTTAGGCATAAGTTGTAAAAAAAGACAAAAATAGAAAAAAAAAACAAAAAAGAAAAATTTAACAAAAGATTTGTCGCAATACTAATATTTTTTTTGGTTTTTCGTTGTGTGAAAAAAAAGAAAAAAAAATTAACGTAAGAAGAAAACCCCAATTTTTTTTTTATCGTTCTGCGAAAAAAAAGAACAAAAATTTAACGTAAGATTTCTCGTACCGCTAATCGCCTTACAAAAACACACATAATAATGTTAAAAAAAACCAAGAAACTTTCTTCCTACAAATTTTTTTCTAAATCGTCAAAAAATGTGTTAAAAAATTATGAAAGCTCGACAAAAAAATCCTTTTTTTTCAAATTTCAACGAATTTCATCGCGAAAAATTGCATAACCAGGAAACTTTCTTCCTATACATTTTTTTCTAAATCGTCAAAAAATGTGTTAAAAAAACTGTTAAAACTCAAAAAAAATATCCTTAACTCATTTTTTCAAATTTCAATGAACTTCATCGCAAAAAATTACATATAGCAAAAAAAGCCAAGAAACTTTTTTCCTATAAATTTTTTGCTAAATCGTCAAAAAAATGTGTTAAAATTTTATAAGAGTTCGAAAAAATTCCTCAATTAATTGTTTCAAATTTCAATGAACTTCATCGCAAAAAATTACATATAGCAGTTCGAAAAAAATCAAGAAACTTTCTTCCTACAAATTTCTTTCTAAATCGTCAAAAAATGTGTTAAAAAATTATGAAAGTTCTTAAAAATATATATATATATATATATATATATATATATATATATAGCTGTATGAAAAAAAAACATATATATATATATATATATATATATATATATATATATATATATATATATATATATATATATATATGGTTATATATATATATATATATATATATATATATATATATATATATATATATATATATATATATATATATATATATATATATATATATATATATATATATATATATATATATATATATATATATATATATATATATATATATATATATATATATATATATATATATATATATATATATATATATATATATATATATATATATATATATATATATATATATATATATATATATATATATATATATATATATATATATATATATATATATATATATATATATATATATATATATATATATATATATATATATATATATATATATATATATATATATATATATATATATATATATATATATATATATATATATATATATATATATATATATATATATATATATATATATATATATATATATATATATATATATATATATATATATATATATATATATATATATATATATATATATATATATATATATATATATATATATATATATATATATATATATATATATATATATATATATATATATATATATATATATATATATATATATATATATATATATATATATATATATATATATATATATATATATATATATATATATATATATATATATATATATATATATATATATATATATATATATATATATATATATATATATATATATATATATATATATATATATATATATATATATATATATATATATATATACATATTTGGGTACAAAAATAGGCAAAGCCCTTTTAACAAAACTTTCTTGATAATGAAGAAAAGTGACACATATTGATATTTATACGATGTGTCGATTTAGTACCAAATAACTGTATGGATATATAAATGGTGGAATATGTTACCAGCAAAGTTCCGGGTAAAAGCCTATTTACCGATTTTTGTTATCAAAACTTTTTTATTTTCCTTTTTGTAAATTTAATTTGGTATATAGTTGTGTCACATATTAATACAGATATCGCACATTCGTCCGGCACGCAAATCAACTAACCTCAATTTGGGCGAAAAATCTATCAACTCAGCAGCGTTGGGTCGGCCGGAGACTGGCATTATTGTTTCAAACGTAGTCGTGTGCAGTGGCGGCGTTTTATGTTCTTCGATGCGCCGCGCCGGCCGCCGAAGTAAAGTATAAATTAAATTTAAATATTTAACGATTCTATTAGATATAAAAAATAATATCAAAATATGAACCCTCTAGAAATGTCAGTGTTATGGTGTGTGCTGCCAAACACTGCAAAATTTCAAGCTACAAATCATCATAGCTTTTTTAGATTTTCCATGGATATAAGAAGATAAGTTTTTTTATAAATGTTATATAGTTTTCGACATATAATAATAATTTGGAAAAACTTTAAGACATATGCTAAAACACCTCTAAATACTTCATGTTTTAAAAATAAATAAATAAACTTCGCTACTAATTGTGTACGTGTTTTGGGAGCCCCTCACAATAAAAGTGAAGTTGTCGAAATTACAAAGTAGCGATTGAACGATCGATACGCGAAGTACGTGAGATCATTTACATCCCATTCCTTCCGTGGCATCGCTTTATTAAATGTAGGTATTTTTCGAGATCGCGTTTTTTATCACGGGATTTTCGAAACTGTAAACTGATTTCGGGATTACAAAACTGAAAGCCTTAATTGCAGGAATTATTTTTTCATTCAATATCTTAATTGATTTGTCTAAAAATATTTAAATTTGTTATGTGGGAATCATATTACCTACTTAGAATGTACTAAAAAACTTCTAATAATGTTTTTACTTCCCTCGTAAAAGGGAAGTATTGTAATAGTGAAAAAATCACCCTCTCAGATTTTTTCAGATCTTTACGTTTCAACTTTTAAAATTTCGGAACAAGTCCAAGATGGTAGAACAAAATGGCGGCTTAACAAATTATTTAAAAATTCAGTCTGAAAAACTATTTAATAGACTTTTTTGAAATTGTGTTCAATAACTAACTGTGGTATAGAGATGAACTAGTAAAACTGTGGTACTAATTCAAGATGGCGGAATAAAATAGCGGCTATAAATATTTGTAATCGTGAAAAAATTACCCTCTCAGGTTTTACATATATTCACGTTCTAGCGTTCCTAGTAACATTTGGTATGAATTTAAGATAGCAAAACAAAATGACGGCCTAATCAAATATTTAAAAAATCAGCCTGAAATTAGATTAATTTCAAATTTTGTGCAAGCATTAAGTGTAATATAGAGACAAAGTGGAAAGGTTGTAGTACGAATTTTAGACGGCGGAACAAAATGGCGGCCAAACAAATGTTTTAAAAATCTACGTTGATCTTCATCAATTAGCATTAAATTTTGCAGAATAATTAAATGTAATATAGGATAAACTGGTACGAGTTCAAAATGGAGGTGTGTGTCATGCAAAAACTACTTATTGAATTGATTTTAAATTATGCCCAAAAATCAAGTGTGGCCTAAGTAGAAAATAATAAAATATTGATAGGAATCCAATATGATGGAACAAAATGGCGCCGAAAGAAGTGTTTGCGAAGACAGTATATATGTGGTGCTAAATGACTATGTACTGAACTAAATTCAGCCGCACTTCACTATTCCTAATAAAATGAAAAGAATTATGAATGATTCATAAAGAGAAATTTCGTGTAAAGGAAATTTATCGATTTTTTAATTACTATTTACCAGTCATGTAAATACGTATTGTAAAATTTTCATTCACTGGTTTAAATTTTGTTTTTAACAAACT
The DNA here is from genome assembly GCA_030620095.1 of Kuschelorhynchus macadamiae. Taxonomy (NCBI): domain Eukaryota; kingdom Metazoa; phylum Arthropoda; class Insecta; order Coleoptera; family Curculionidae; genus Kuschelorhynchus; species Kuschelorhynchus macadamiae. Next base: position 386,205 of record JAUTXW010002178.1, on the reverse strand, counting down.
TTTATTAGGTTCACTTGTATATAACTAACTATGTATTTAAATAAATATGTATAAGAAGTCGATTTTAACCTACTTCTGATTTTATTGTTGTATCGATTTGAATTTTTGTAAGCGTACATAATTCGGATGACAATATAATAATTTGCTAGCCTCGGGCCGATCGATGATTCTAAATGGTACCGATCGATTTTAACTTACTTCTAAATGTTGTAAAGATTTGAGAATTTTCAGACTTACATAATTCGGATGATAATATAATAATTTGGTGCCATCGGGCTGATCGATGGTAATAAATAGTACCGATAGATTTTAAGCTACTTCTAACTGTATGGATTTGAAAATTTCTAACTATAACTAATTCGAATAATGCAGCTTTTTAGTGCGTTACTGACAAAGGCGTATTTTCTAGATATTTTTAAATATAATTTTTAATTGAACGCAGGATTACATATGCTTTTATTTATTGGCGTTCAGCGTTGCTGGCATTGATAGCATAAAGTATGTTTGTCATGTTAGCACTAAAACTATTATTTTTTATCTAATCTTAGAGCAAGAAACTGGGTCTTGGCTTGCAACAGAGAAGATCTTTTAGATAAAATAAACGATTTGCATAAAAGTCAGAGGTTATGTAGCTTACTCTTGAATCATCCTCTTACTTATATATCGATATTACAAAAAATATAAATGAACAGAAAACTTGAATTTGTGGTCGGTTCCTTTTCTTGCTAAAATGATTGAAATAAGGTAAACTCTCATTTTATATTCCAATGCCAATAATACTTAAAGTAAAGCAAATCAATATTTCACATATTATAATGATCAGTACTAAATACCACTTTTATTAAAATAATTTCGCTAATTTGCGACATTGCGGCAATTAGTTCCAGATAAGATGATAAGAAGTAATTATCGAATTACCTTATAAAATTTCCCTAAGTATACTACAGTTACTGAATTTCTTAGTTTGCAAGCATATATGGTCAAAGCGGAAACAAACTTTTACTTGTTTTGTAGCATCGGTATTATATTTACAATAGAATCCGAATCAGTTACTGCTATAAACAATAGATAACATTATCATATATTACACTATTACATACAATAAAATGAAATACAAAAACTTTCAGTTGCATCCAATTTTGCCCAGACTAGTTAATGTACGTCTTTTTTACATCGACCAATTGATATATGTCACTCTTTTGCGCGTATACGGAGAATATTAACAGTTTCGCATCTGTATGTATTTGTATTGTATTTCATCCGTTTCGACGATATCATCTTCGCAGGTCTCCCTAAAATATACATCGATTTCTTAAACTATAACTAAGTGCTATTAGTTGTAATTATTCCAGGTATATGTTACGACTTAATTTCGGTAATATGGGATAATTGCAACATAGTAACCTTGACACCACTTACCTGTGGTCTGTCTTAAGTTAACTTTATTCTTTAAAGAATTTTTTTGGTATTTAATAAGACCCTTTGAGGAAAGTGCTTAATCGTGACCTATGTGTGGGCCCTCTTCCACGAAAATCTTTCTTCATATTTCATACATCTCCTTACAGAATTAAATTCTGTAAACTTTGCAATTGCTTAGTGGAGACGAAAATCCTTCATATTTCTGCACCAACTAACCCAATCTGAAGCTAGCGGGAAGGGTAAAGGATATTGCACTAAAGATATTGGACGTTCAGTTTTTTTCTCCTACTTACGTTTCACCACAGTGGTAAAGTTTTATGAAGTACAGAAGTTACATATTTAGGAGATCACAATCATTGTTCAGTCTTATATTTGTGTTAGTTGAAGATCGTACGTAAGTTGGATTGTCAAAATTAATATAAGTAAATTATCTTGTACGGGGTCATATGAGAAGAAGCAACACTTCTTAACGGATTAACTAGACGATGTAATATGGTAAACTCTTTATCTTGGATTATAATGCTCCATATCTAGATTTAAGGCTTGATGCATTAAGAATAAAAGAAAAGGATACATTGAACTGAACATCAGTTTTCCAGCGTATATGTAAAAGAAAACAAATTTTTAATGTCGGCTCTTAACAACGGGTCATGGTTTGGTGAAAACAAATTGGGTATAATAGTTTGACTCTTTCTGAGCTGGTTCAATGTTCTGATCTTGTGGAGTAAAGATTTCTGAAGATTTTTCGTGCAATAGTTGGTAAAATGTTGAAACGTGATTTTTACTTTGCTATTTTGTAATGTAAAGAATCATGATTTCTTAAACTTCTGGACGGTAAGTCATTCAGAACAATTAATTGGTAACTAGGGCAACAAATTAAAAATGTTTTTACACAGATTTGAACGAGAATAATTCGTTGAAAACAAATCCAAGCAGGGCTAAAAATGTATTGATACAGTTTGAAATTAATATGCCTGTGCCCGAATATAGCTCGAAAAACGTTTTTAAGGTTTTTGGATTACTGTTGTCCTTATTTTATTTTGAAGGAAGGGTAAACATCCATATTTTGACTATAATATTTATATAATACTGTCACTTGCAAAAAGACCAGTGCTTTAGCAAATAATATGATATTAGTATACACAACCCCTCTCCCTCCTCATCCAACACTAAGGTATATATTTTTGATTGACGGGATCGTTACTTCATGTAAATCAATTATCAAGAATGTAAATAAAACACTTTAAACTGTTTTAGATTTTCACAAGTTGTTAATGAAAATGTAAATCTAAAAAAGGTATATATTTTTTGTTTTTGCCAATAAAGGGATAAAAGTAACTGGTAAATGAAATATCGATTTGAAGGCTATGTTTCAAACTTCCGTATCGTCAAGATTGTTATAATTTTCTATAAAACTTTTACTAACTGATATAATACGAAAGTTTAGGCCTCTTAGGCCCCCTGAGTTATACCACTATATCGATCGATGGTTGTGTATTTTAGCTACATAATATTTTAGTTTGTAGCGTATTTTCTTATGGTCTAAATAAAAAATCACCAGACTAAAGGAATAAAAATACACAATTGACGTACACCTTCTTCACTTTATAAATGCGTTGTTTCTTACTTTGGGCACAGCTTAAAAAATTCTTCTTTGAGCTGTGCTTTGGGGTTATAGAATAATACATACTTTAGATTAATAGGTTAGAAATTACGCTCAAAAATTTAAATAATATAATTTTCCTCTTAAAATCGTGTAAAAAATCACCCTTCGAGATTTTTTCAGATCTTTACGTTTCAAGGTTCCTAGATTCCGAAAAAAATGGTTCCTAGATTCCGTCGGTCTGTCTGTGTGTCTGCTTGCGGCATAACTGAAAAATTATATACCCGATTGACTTCAAATTTTGGTCAAAAATTGAGGGTCATAGGGGGACGATCTGGAAACATTTTGGTAGAAATCCGAATGGACATTCAATTTAAAATAAAACATCCAAACCAATGGGTTCTAATTAAACGACGACGCAAGCAATTAATGTGGTTAATTTATTTGTATCTGTCTATTCCAAATATAATCGGATTTTGCTAGCATATAATGTTAGGCGAATGACTTATTTATTGTATGTCAAAATCACATATTTACAACCCAGGTGACAAAACAATTAATAGAAAATCGAAAAAGAAAATTGAAAAGAATGAAGAAAAGTTAAATATAATATTTTGGATATCAAAACTATTAAATTAAATTATATAGTTTGCTATACTACTAGAGTCAGGAAAAAATAAGCCACCCGATGAACTAAAAATATACCAGGTATATTTAATTTAAAAAAGGTTTATTGACTACATAATTTTTTCCTTCTGGCTTAGGATAGTGATAATTTTAAATAACACTAAAAGCATAGAGTAATTTTTGTAATGTTAAAAAAATTAAAAAACTAAATACCTAGGAGAGCGTTGCTACCATGAAATATTCGCTCACGAAATCAGAAGACACTCTTTATTTATGTGGAAGCATTTGACCTCCATATTCTCATTGAATAATTTTCTTATCATACATTAATTCCAATGTACATGAGAGATTGTAAGTTATTTTTCCATATAAAGAGCAAATCAATGCCCAATATAATATCCAGACCATATACTTATTTTTTCCCGAAGGATTAAAAATATACACACTAACTCTGGTATAATTTATTTATAGTATAACCTTAACTAAAATATCAATTTTAATGTACCTAATATATTTAGTTTTAGTAGGCGACAATTTTGCAAAAAGCTGTTTATTCAACAATTATATGTTTATTAACTACATAGCTTTGGATACATTACAAGGCCAGATTCAGGATTTAAGTATCTAGGGGACCCAGAGCCATGGCGAGCTTCAGAAATAATTGACGACTAAAAGAAAAAAAGTTCATGTCTTTTGTTTGTTCCAAGACTGTGTGTTGTGCCCCTCTTGCCTAGGCCTCCCCCTGGAGTTGGGGACCCCCGTCGCATGTGAGGCTCTAGAGCAATTACGCCAGTGGTAAATCCAGCACTGACACCATACATAAAATATGTTTTGAATTTTGCTATTGTGCAAATGCATAAGTGTAAAGTGCAATAACGGTAAGAAAAGAAACATAACATTATATTAAAGGAACTTCATGTCGTACTAATTCCGTAATTTTATCCAGGCCTTCTCTGTTACATTCTTCAAAATAAGGTAGCTCTTTAGCTCTTTTAAACCAGTCGGCTAGTTTTGGAAACCTTTCTGGATCGACAAGACTAGCTACCTCTTCGATAGTGGCGATTAAGGCCAATATTGTGAAATCAGCAATAGTCATATCATCCCCTGCTATCCATTGACTGTCTTTCAAGAAAACTTCTAAGAGTCCCAAAGCTTCCAGCATAGAATCCTGAGCATCTTCAGATATTTCATCTTGAATACCCATCATTATAGGTCGCTGAAAAAATAGTTATTTAAATCTTTATATGATTGTGCAAAATACTAATAAAAGGAACATACAACTTTAAACTAGTATTGAATTGTAAAGTGTTGTAAAAGAAACTGCAAATGTATTTATTTTTTATGTATTAAAATTTGTATAATGGGGAAACCCCATTCTACAAAATTTCAATAAAATCAACAAAAAATATGTGTAGGTACACTGGAAGAAAAAATAATATACAATTTATCATACATAACTAATAGACAGCAAATATGCTAATTGACCAACAAAAATCTTTTTTGGCTTTTTCGCAACTGAATAAAAATATTTAACTTTATTGAAGCAAATATTTAATTAAAATTACATACCTCAACATGTAGACTAGTCTGTCTACGGAATGTTTCGATACATAATATAAACAATATTATTTAAACAAGCATAAGAAATTATGTCATGTACCTTAAGTTTTTATGGACACATAGTAGTTGGACAAATACTTTCATCCTATTGGGACTCATCAGTGCGCCGATCGTAAGAGAGAAACATTAAATAACAGAAAAGAATTGATTTCAAAATTTTAAAATGTGTCAGTTTGTTTGACATGTAACCTAGATATGAAAAAAATAATAGTTTGCAGCCATCTATAATGTTATTTTTAAATGTGTTCAGATTATTTGTTGCGTTTAGTTTGACATACAAAAATCTTTTTTGGCTTTTTCGCAACTGAATAAAAATATTTAACTTTAAATTAATTGAAGCAAATATTTAATAAAATTACATACCTCAACATGTAGACTAGTTTGTCTACTAAATGTTTCGATACATAATATAAACATTATTATTTAAACAATCATAAGAAATTATGTCATTTACCTCAAGTTTTTGTAGACACATAGTAATTGTACAAATACTTTCATCCTATCGGGACTCATCAGTGCGCCGATCGTAAGAGAGAAACATTAATAAATAGAAAATAATATGTGTCTATAAAAACTTAAGGTAAATGACATAATTTCTTATGATTGTTTAAATAATATTGTTTATATTATGTATCGAAACATTCCGTAGACAGACTAGTCTACATGTTGAGGTATGTAATTTTATTAAATATTTGCTTCAATTAATTTAAAGTTAAATATTTTTACAGAAAACCTAACCAATCCTAACCCAACCTAATCCGCATTTTTATTAATTATAAGCTTTGTTATAAAAAAATTGAGTTTTACGTGTATCATAACGTGTATAGGTATTTCTTTAATTATGAATATGGCAACGTCGCGCAAGCATGGCGATGGGAACAGTCGGAAAGATATTTGAAATCAAAATACCTTTGACTTAAGGTAAATGACATAATTTCTTATATTTGTTTAAATAACATTGTTTATATTATGTATCGAAACATTCCGTAGACAGACCAGTCTACATGTTGAGGTATGTAATTTATTAAATATTTGCTTTAATTAATTTAAAGTTAAAAATTTTTATTCAGTTGCGAAAAAGCCAAAAAAGATTTTTTGTTTGTCAATCTAAACGCAACAAATAATCTGAACACATTTAAAAATATGCCAATTGTTTTGTAATACGCCAACAACCTGTCTTTTAAAGCTGGTCAGGCCACAAACGGATTTATGGAAGGGCGGAAAGTCTATTAGGTCGGGAGTGTTAGAATTTCTCAAGCTTCAGACGCCAACGGGCTAAACGACTTCCTGGATCTTTTATTAAAAAGAGCCATGTCAAGGGTCGATGGTCTGTAATGAGGACGAATTTTCGGCTAAAGAGATAGGGTCTGAAATGCTTGACGGTCCATACTTTAGCGAGTAATTCTCGTTCTATAGCTTGAGTATTTTGTCTCAGCATTACACAAGGTTCTAGAAGCATATGCTATAGGTAGATCCTTTCCTATAGGGCCTTGAGAAAGAACTGCTCCGATGGCAAATGCACTGGGATCGGTAGTGAGGATGAAAGTTTCTTCGAAATTGGAGTATATTAAGATTGGGTCAGAAATCAGAGCATTTATTAAATTGTTGAAAGAATTTATTGTTAATATGAAAAAACTTTACGTTAACTTTTAATTATGATGTCTAGTGGCCTTTAAAAATGTCGTGGTAAAAATCTTATTTTTTTTAAATACCACCTTTTTTACTTTGGTTAAAAAATGAAACAAGTCACTATTGTATTTTTTTTCGTAGAATGCATTTTTTGGTGATGGTTTTAAATTGTGACAATTATTTTACCCAAAAGAATATTTCAAAAAGAAAAAATGAGGACACGCGGAAATCTGTAAAATGAGTTTTCACCGTAGAATTTGCCTTTGAACAAAATTATTTTGGACCGAAACAAATGAATATCTCACAAAATACTTAATTAAGAAATAAAATTATTGTTATTAATGGCAAACAAAACTGCAAATATTTGTTGGATATTTTAAAAATATAATAACCACAAACAAAATTTGACATTCTTAAGGATCTACCTAAAACAAATAAAATTAAGAACAAGCACAACCGTTAGATTCTCAGGCAATTTAGCTACAATAAAAGCTAAGGAAATTACAGCAAATGTTGAAAATGACTACGATTGATAGCTACACATCCAGCTAAACGATTTCCTGTCGATAATCGTACACGTTCAAGTATTCCAGGTTTGTTACGAATTTCTTGACACTGCTCCATCACCTGTTGTTCAAAATGTGCTGCATTTTCAATTGGCACGGATTAAACCAACTCTTTTAAATATCACCAAAGAAAATAGTCTAACGGATTTAAGTCTGGAGATTGGGGCGGCCAAGCAATAGATCCACTCCGTCCTATCCATCGTTACCATAAAGTTGATTCAAATATTGTCGCCCTTGAATGCTGAAATGGAGCGTGGCCCCATGCTGCATAATCTGCTGCACATCATCAACCAACCCAGGTAGATTATTTTGTAAAAAATATAACCATTTAGAGGTTGCGGCAAAACATACGATCCTATAATTATGTTTCCTAAAATCCCCGCCCATACATTAATAGAAAATCTATCTCGAAATTTACCTTCAAAATAGGCGTGGGGATTTTCCTCTGCCCAGACATGGTTGTTATGGAAGTTTATTATACCTTCACGTGTAAAACCTGCTTCATCGGTGAAAAAAATTTTTTCAAGGAAATGGGCGTCTTGTCGGCATTTCATTCGCATCTATTCACAAAACTCCAATCTGGATTGTAAATCCTGGGGATTTAGCGCTTGCACACGCTGTAAGTGGTATGGTCGAAGAAGCTGCAAATTTTCAAAATAAACTGTCAAAGAAATTATGAAATTGACATCTGCTTAAGGTTTGATTTGAACGAGTACGATCATCGATGCGAAATAGTTTAGTCGGATATTTTTCTATGAATGGTAGTCATGTTCCACATTTGCTGAAATTTTAACACCTTTTATTGTAGCCAAATTACTGCCTGAAAATCTAACGTTTCCGTTTGTTTTGTTAATTTTATTAACCGACTTGATTTGACCCTATCTATTTTTTTTATCTTTGTACATCGATTATTCCGCGATGGTTTGACCAATTTAGCTGAATTTTTTTTCTTCATGCCCCAACTTTTGTTAAGATTAAATTTTTCTAAGAAATAAGTTATCAAAAAGTTTCTCATTTGTTGCATACTTCTATCGACAAATCCTATGTTGTACACAATTAAGAAAAATACGACAGTCTTTAAAGCAAAAGTTCCATTAAAATTGAGTTAGTTTTGTGGAAAGAAAATCAAAGGATTTTTTTTGTTTTTTATTTTTCATTCTCGGAAATTTTGAGGTTATGTTAAAAACTGGTCAGTACAAAACTTGTACACTTTTGCACGACCTACAACTGTTGTATATGATATTCTCTATCAGACATTAACTTTCGCCGAGAATTCCATAAATACTATTTGGCCTCCTTTTCGACCCCCTACGTGAACCTTCCCCCACCGTGAGGTTGGGTACTTATAAAAGTTCAGGTAACATTTTTTTTTTCTTTTCTCTTCTAAATGAGTTATTTCGATCGACCTAAAAATATTGGAACGATTTTTTCTCGGAAACCGTTAACTTTTCGACCATTCACCAAAAGCACTTTTTTTATGCAAAAAATAGTAGAAAATCCTAATATTCTATTAAAATGTCAAAAAAGTACAGGGTTGAAAAAATAATGACTAACTAAAAACAGCACACCCCCTGCCTGCACGACCCTGGTTAAGAAATTTAAAATTTGCAAGCTGCTAAAAATAGCTTTCATTAGTGACTATTCCTGTACCAAAATTCATAACTGGCACAAAAGCACTTCCAAAGTAATAAAATAAAAAGCACGTTTTGGGCCACATCTTCAATGGGTCCTAGCACCCTTGCGGACCCAGGTGCATATGAGCTTTTTCTCATATTTTTTTATGTAGAATCGCCCTCTGAAATTTGGCGACGCAATTTCCGGACACCCTGTATAGTATTCTGTTTTGGGGATGCTCCAGTTATGTAATTAGAGTTTTTCGATTATAAGAGAATTTTTAAGATCCATTGAAAGTAATAACAGATTGACTAATACTTTAATTAAAAAAAGAGGACTATTAAGTCCGTTGATTTATGTTTTGGAAATTCTGCTGAGGAACAGTTTCTCTGAGATATGGTTCGTACATATAATTCTAAGGATTACAATAACCTTTGGGTCTCTGTGCATAATTTGCCAAATTTCAAAAAAAGTATCAGTTATGTATGTTGATTTTATAATTCAATGTTTCTTTTCTAATAGACTAGTATCTATCTGGATAGGGACAGAGATATCGGACTGAAAGTGTATCAGTTAGCTTAAGTCGAGATTTATTGACGTCATCTAAACTTAATATTGTATTAGGTCTTGGGATGAAATGAATGAACTATGAATTAGTACTCTGTGTTTCCACGTCATTGACTGGTAGTAACTTAAACGATTGGGTGATTTTAAATGTACATTTAAAGTAAGTTTACCAAAATTAGAGATTTGATATAAATTAAGTGGCTTCTTTATGTCATTAAATGTTGATAGAAATTTTGTTTTAGATTACAAGATTATATCATAGATGATATTGCTTGATAATTATAATCAAAATGTAGGTCCTTGTATTTAAAAAATGTGAATGAAAAGGTAAATTGATGAACATTACCAAAAAAGGAGGAATATTATGGTTGAACTGCATTAAAAAAAACTAATAATAATACTTTTTAGACCTAGATTTCGATATAGCGGCCTCTATATTAAAAAGTATCAATTTTGGTTCTATTCTCGAAATGTAAAATTCACGTAAAATTGAAGAAATCTATCACTTACAAAAGCTGCCATCGATCTATCATACAAAATGTTGTCGAACTGTAAACGCTGATTTACCACAGCCAATTTCTTAGCATCATTTTTAGGATATAAGGTGTCGTCCTCGGTATATTGTCCGACAAAATAACTTGCTATGGCGTGGCTGTCCCAAATTGTAAAATCTTCTTCATAGTCAACTAAAATTGGTACTGTATGTTGAGGGTTCAACTGTAACATAGGGTAATATTAAATTTTTAAATGTATTTACATTATAAACTCGGATTTTCCCACTAAAATGTATTGTCGTAAAATGTATTATTTTTGCGATTTTAGATCTCACCTATTAGGAAACAATATAACTTCTTTAAACATAACCTACGAGGATAAAAATAAGTTCCATCGAGAATTTTAATCACGAACATCAATAAGAATAATATTCTACATAATGCCATTCCAATTGCACAACAAAATATTTCGGATTCTCCAACAAACTTTCGTACTTCTAGAAATACCTGTGAAAACAAGCGCTGGATATAATTTATTGTCTTTTAAATATTGCGACATACGACGGAGAACAGATGCCTAAGTATAATATTATATTATCTGTATTACTCCTAGCCCTCATTATATAGGGTAAGGAGAGACATGTATTTGAATTTTACGTCACATTTTAGACAACTTGGCAATACCATCTCGGTTGCTATGTTTGTAAGAAAATAAAACTTATTTTAATTTTGAAAACGATTGCAAAGTAAAAAATCACAACCATCTCGAAAATTTGACTGCTAGAACGTCGTCAAAATAATTTTTAATTGAAACCAAACCAAACACGAATAAAAAGGGATACAAAAAACTGTGATATCTCTTGTCAGTGGATGGAATACTATATAGGTGAGACTATCCCTTAGTTCTCGATATAAGAATTATAGAACACGGTAAATACACACAAAGATAGGAGACATCAATATCGGGTGTTGCCGACCATGCTTGGTATAAGCACCATAAAACACAGTGGGGTTTTCAGAAAAAAAAAAGCTTTGAAGAAAAAGAACATTTAAAGAAGCAGCATATTTTGCTAATAATAATAGGATCTTCAGCAAATCAAGGAATGAGATATCCAATGTTTCGCGACCGTTACTGAATCGCACTATTTTTCTTAAACTCCGTGATTAGTGAGTGGGATTTTTTGCACCATTGCACTCAATTTGTATCATATCTATAAGCACATAATCTTAGGGCCAGCTTTTACTTTATGCCTGATAACGGTTAGACATATACACTAGTCGAAACGTTGAGAACTAATAAATAATATTGTGGCTTCCGTATTATATGGTTTAGAAAAATTACCCGAATCTCAGCTAGGGAGTACTATAATTGAATAGTGGCTTAAAGCTTTTCTATAGATATATAAATTAGGAAGCTGGTACTAAGATATCTGAAAACATTGATGATCGCAGTGATTTTGTCCAGAGGGGGGGGGGGCAAAAACAAATAAAAGCTCTTTTAATAGCGTTATTATAATAATACATATGTAATATAATTTGTGCTATACAATATTTCCATTTTCCAAGGGGGGGACAAGCGCCCCCTTGCCGCCCTTCTGAGGGCGGTCTTGCTTGTAAAGTTTCATAGTAGAATACGCTAGCACTGCAACGGTCATTGTTGTATCGCTACAACTACTACTCATTGTTAGTATTTTTTAAAAATCAATTTAAAAGGAGGGGTTGATTGCCCTTTTAATGGGCGCCTTATAGCACAGGGAAAAGAACACGAACCTCTAGCATTTCTTCGGTTTTTAATTGCTCTCTTTCGATGATTTCCAGATCCAGTTCAAGTCCAATTGCTTTAGCCACCATAAGGACAGCTCTGCATGGCGGGCTAATGGACATGTAGTAGAGTTTAGGAGCCATAAATTTGCCTCAGTGAACCTGAAACATGTACATATGTTGAATATCATATCTACTGTGGATGTAAGAAACATAAATTTAATTATTGTTTACTGCGCCTGACGGATTTGTTTTATTATAGGTTCTTTTTCAAATACCCAAAATATTGGTTCTAACATATTGCGGAACAGTGCCGAGTGTGCATGGAGTGCGAATTTAGAGGGCGCCGCGCCACCTGGCCGGTCGCGTTGTAACTTATTATATTTTATTCGAACTTTGACTGTCTAAGTAAACAAGATAAATGTGGAATTAAAAAAGGAAATGTTAGAAATAACCATAGCAGAGACAAGAGGAACATTGAAATAAACGAAAAACGGAAATGCGTAAGGGAGGATATAACATCGACCATCAGAACACTAATAGAGAAAACTATGCCGATACACTTTGGCTTTGTAAACTTCCATAATGCGTTCGACTCTATTGAGACGTGGGTCATTTTAAAATCCTCAATAGTCCTAAACTATAAAAACATCTATTAAAAGCAACTAGCACTGGCCGACGTTTTCAAGAATGTGATTTGGAACGAAAGAAGCATTAGGATCGATAGATAGGAAATATATGCGCCTGATGAACTAAAAATAATGCTAAAAGGAACTTTCAGGGTTGGAGTCAATTTTTTGCCTGCGATTACAAGAGGTATCTTCAGGGATCTTCACTACACAAGATGAAAACACTGAATGAGCTCTGACGAGCAGAGTTAAGTATTTATACCCACCCTGTGCCCAACCAGTGATGTTATGTAGCCCGTATCCCTATTGAAATGTTCAGGGTGCTTGATTATTGCAATAGAGTCTCTAATTTTCCGTTTATATCAACCTGAGACTGATGCAAGAACTTTGGTATTTTTTGCATTAAACATGTGAGCCCTCAAAGAGTGCGACAGCGGTATGAACAATTTGTTTTTTACTTATGCATCTTTACGTACCTTAAGTCTAGTAGGCACAGACCGCGCAGTTTCACCTGTATACACTTTACCGCAGGAATAAGGAAAGTTATTAACTCCTGATTGTATAGGAATTACATCTTTACAAAATTGAAACGGTTATTGATGATTTGGTTATCACACAAGTAGTGACGACGAAACCTCATCATTTTCAGAGGAAGACAACGATGTAGAAGGAATCGAACCATTAGAATCACAGCTGTCAACCTCAAAAATGGCTTAGTTTTTTTTCATATATTTTGAAAAAATTGTTCATAAAGTAGCTGTCAATAAACTGCTTCAAAATAATTAATTTTCTGTTCAATACCGGGTGTCAAAAAATATCTAATATTGCAATTAATATTTGAAAAACTACAGAACTCATATTTTTCCAAAATTAACACATCAATGTAGTTATAGTAGGGAAGCCAGCACTGATTCCAGTGAACAAGATTTATCAAAATTTTAACTTATGCAGTTCGACTTTGGGCTATTCGGGTATGCCAAAAGTGACCGTTTGTCTCCGTCTGTCATATTACTTTGTACAGGGGCGTCATTGTGAAGTACTATACAGGGCGTTTCTTAATTGCGTGCTAATGTTAAAGGGGGGTTATTCTTGGACCTTTTTAAGAAAAAAGTTTAATATGAACCCAAAATTTTTTAAATCCTAATTCTGATGCTATTATAGATAAATAACTGTGTAAAATTTGATACACGTCTTTTATGCATAAAAGGGCATTTTTTATTAACAATCAGATTTCGAAATTTCTACCAATGGCGTGCATATGTAATTAACCTGGGTAAATCCGTATGCTCCTTAATGCATAGAAGACGTGTATCAAATTTCAATATCAAATCAATAGCATCAGAATTCGGATAAAAAAAAAAGTTTTCTTTTTAAACTTTATCATCCTGTATCTCAAAAGTTAAGACTTTTAGGACATAAAAACCCCCCTTTACGCCCTGTATAGTACTTCACAATGACGTCCCCCGTATAAAGTAATATGACAAACGGAGACAGACGGCCACTTTTGGCATACCCGAGTAGCCCAAAGTCGAACTGCATAAATTAAAATTTTGATAAATCTCGTTCGCTGGATCTGATGCTGGCTGCCCTTGTAAAATCTGGACTTGTAAATCGTGTATCACTATACTGGGTGGTCCAATAATAGTGGACGTAGGCAGTAGCCCGGGAACCGTTAATGACAGAAATCAAGAAAAGATATAGTTCGCCGTTTTTGCAACACAAAAGAGATATAGAAGTGCGGTACACCAAAGAAAACACACAAATATAGATAAAGGTTCATTAAACATAGTTACATTTTTTAATGATCTGAAGTGCGTATAGTCAAAAAGGAGTGCCATATTATTTAAAGAACGACGGGACACCACTGGTTTAAAGAAATTTCTTGGCCGACTTTCCTAAACTGATTAACTCCGCTCGGTTTTCTTTTGTGTCCCGCACTTTAAACATTTTACATTGTCGACAAGTTGTTTACACCAAAAGGTAGACAATCATTGTTGATGCGTAGATGCCCATCCCTGGTTTAAAGCGTAATCCCAATAAGTCAGCTTTAATTTATTTTGGATCTTTTAATGATTGGGTTAGTAAAAATATGAATTACCAATGATGTAAAAATACCTGCTAAAAATGAGATCAAAAACTTAAGTTAACAAAAATAGTTCAAATTGCATATTGCAATTTTGTACAAGAGTAGGCATATTTTAAATAAAATATTTAATAAACAGGTATGATAGTTTTTAATGCATTGTAACAACTGCAATTTTGTGTATGAATCTTTACCAATTTGTATAATTTTAAAAAAATCAGATCTCGGATATATACGCTTTATTCTTATTCTTTTATGGTATGAGGGACCACGTTACTCCTAAACTAGTCAAGCTGAATTGGATTACCACCAATGATTTCCTTTATAAACTAGTTAAGGATGGAAGCTCAAAATTCGTACAAAAACTTATTTCTAGAAGCGCATGACACTCTGGTGTTACGAGCTACTATAATCACTATCAGATTCCTAAACTTTCTTCTTACTCCTATCAACGACCCCAATTTATTAAGTGTGATTTTATGAATAACAAGTTCTTTAAGTTTACTGAATCGCTTACAACTTAAAAAAAAATTTATCTAGTAAATATGCTTGATTTAGTTATTTTATGTAAGTTCTTATACCTTCGTCGTACATTAAAATGTACTAAGTATTAGTAATTTTTGTAATTTATTTAACTAAGAATTGAGTCGCTTTATTCCTGCCCTTTTTATCGCTACATAACGCATTTATTATTGTAACATAAAAGTTTTCTTTTATTATCTTTTTTTAATTACATGTGTACTTTGATGATTTTATTTCTGTTCTAATGTATTTTGTATTTTAATATAATCCTTTAAGATCGTTTTTAGTGCACTGTGATAATTAATAGATTAGGCTATGTTGTTTCAATTTCCTATTTAATGTATTTATTTGTGCTACATGCTCCGCTAAGCAATCAGCAATGCTGCCCTTCGCCCAGTAAAAAACAAAGGCCTGTTTCATATTTATTTTTTTTATTTTATATATTTTACAGATTTTCTGCTAAAAAATCATGATTGATACCTTTTTAAACCCCGGTATAAACTAGCGGATTTAGAGGGGGGAAAGGCATCACCCCCCTGGTTACAATGTCATGTAGAAAGCAAACAGTGCTTCAACTGAAAATCGTAATTCGCCTCCGTTCCCCTGAGCGGGATCTGTAAATCCAACCTTTTTCTCCTACATATTTTACCAAGTTAAGGAAATTCGACGACAAGAATAAGGTCCTAATTCTGTAGTCTGTAAGTGGTAACAAATATGCATGCATACATACACACATACATATATAGACGAATTAACACCATAATCCTCCTTTGCGTGCGCAGTCGAATAAATAGATGCTCTGATCGAGACTATTGTATATCGTTTGTTTATAATAATCTGTTTATTCTATGTTGCAGCTTTCAAAATGTTTGTGAATAAAAGTTGTAGCTTGCTCGTAAGAGTTTGCAGTCTTAAAAAAACACCCACAGAGATTTTTGTAGATCTTTGCCTTTTGGGGCCCCTAGATTAGATGCTCAAAAATAGAGTCATATAAAGATAGAATGGCAGTGTTTTCATAAAAATCGAATATGCCGGGACAAAAGGGCGTTTTAATAAAATGTTAACCTATGTAATGGACCTTAAATTTTGCACAAAAATTAAGCGTACTATAGGGATTATGAATTACTTAGAGGTAAAATTGTGATGCGAAGCCATTATGGCAGAACAAAATGGCTACATAATGAAGTGTTTAAAAATTCAGTACTAAAAAACTACATATCACATTAATTTTGAAGTGTGAAAAAAAATAGCGGCTTTATAAAAGGTTTAAATACTTTATATAATTTAATTTCCTGAAATATACACGGTGAATCATGCTGGATGGAAAATTAGATGTTTCTGAAGCACTAATTGTCGGATTGTCTTCGAAATTTGGTTAAGAAGGTAAGCCACCATGGTCTATCATTTTAAGATATTTTTACATATGCGACGTTGCCGCTTCTACCCAAAACCGGTGACAACAACGTTATTTTAAAAGGATTTCCATGTACATTTTTCAATTTTCAGAATCTATATGTATTTCTGAGCAACTTTTCTAAATACGACTTTATAGCTATCTGTAGCCGTTTTTCAAGTATTAAATAATTTTCAAATTTTTTAACGAAAACGGGAATTGAAATAAATTTGAATTTCTCCTAACTCTAAAACAATTTTAAGCTGGAATTTGGGTTACGGTACAGCAATGCCTTTGGGTATTTGATGTTTTGGTCATATCGTAGTGGAAGCATACAGAGTGGTCCAGAAATAAATGTGCGTAGGTAAAAGTGTCTGAAAATCGTTTTTTTAAATGGGACACCCTGTATATCAATACTGATATACAAAGCTGATTTTCGATTTATAGACATTTCTTTATAACATTTTAAAACATGACCCTGGTAGTAGTAGGACATGAAAACTGTTTTTAGACGTCATGAAAATTTATTTCACAGAAGTTTCATTCTTTCATTCATGATTTTGCGTTAATAATGCAATTGCAGAGAATAACAATTACTTAAATTGGCTGTAATTTATTCTGTATGAAGAGTGTCATAAGATTAACAGTAGTACGTGCCGAAAATTTAACGAAATTTATCCAGATGTACCACAAATAAATATTAAAAAATGTGTTCGAATCGAGAACAATTTCAGAGATTTTGGTTCAACTTTAAAAGCATCAAGAAGTTTGGTGCTCTCAAACCTCAAGATACTCCGCAACGAGTCGAGTTTTGCGAAATGTTACTACAGGTATCTAATTTTTTTACGCAAAATTGTATTGACCGAAAAGTATAATTTTCAACGGAAGGCAATTTTAATCGACATAATCATCATTGTAGAGCAAATGAAAATTCCCATGTTCCAAAAAAGAAAGTATTTCAAGAACAATTTAGTTTTAATGTCTATAATTTGCTAATGGACAATCAAATACGATATTCGACGAAAAACTCAATTCCAAAAAGTACTTAGACATTTTAACAACATGGTCGAAGAGGCCACAGATAGCCTTACACTTGAAGATTACCGAAGCTGTTGGTATCAATTTGATGGGGCTCCAACACATGCACTGTGGAAGTGACTGCAGAGCTAGATCGAATTTTCGTTCATCGTTGGTTCATCCAGACGTCTAGGAACGTGGAATTGGCCGCCAAGATCACTTGATGTTTTAGATTTTTATTACGAAAAGTTTACTAGAATCCAGTAAAAACTAAAAAAGAATTAGATCATCTTGTGAATCAGACTTTTCAAGATATTAGTCCCCAATGTATATGTAATGGCGTCAATACGCGTTTATTAAAGTGTTTAGAGAATAATGGACGATATTTTGCACATTTGCTAAGAAAAATATGTATAGTTGCCTATTTAAATCTATTTTTTTAAATATCTGGTTGATTGTTAATTTTCTGGCAATTGTCTTCGTGTTTTTAAAGTTAAACCAAAATCCCTGAACATGTTCTGGATTTGAATAAATTTCTTAATATCCATTTGTGGTAAATCTGAATACTTTTCGTCAACATTTTGTATACGTCCTTTTGAAAATCTTAACATGCTGTCCATGTAGAATAAATAAATTTATTACAAGTGCATTTGAGTAATGTTCCCTGCCATTGCAATATTAATTCAAAATCACAAAGGAAAGAATAAAACTTCTGTCAAATAAATTTTCATGAGATCTAATATTTGTTTTCAAGTACATGTTTAATGAAATTTCAAAAAGAAATGCTTGTAAACCGAAATTCTGAAGAATTAGATACAGGCAAATTATGCATTGTTAAAAAACTACTTGGCGTGTCTTAAAAAAAACGATTTTCAGACACCTTTGTAAGTTACCTACAAACATTTATTTTTAAGATATAACCAAAATATCAAATACCCAAAGGTTTATTGTAGGGTAACCAAAAATTTAGCTTAAAATTGTTTTGAGTTGGGAGCACTTCAAATTTATTTGCCGTTAAAGAAATTGACAATTAATTAATACTTCGAAAACGGGTTCAAATAGGTATAGGGACGTATTTAGAAAAGTTGCTCAGAAATATATATGCAATCTGAAAGTTGGAAAATATACAGGCTATTCCATTTAAAATCATGATGCCACCAGTTCTAGGTAAAACCGGTAACGCTGTATCGCTAAAAATATTTTAAAATGATAGTCTAATGTTCCATCCACTGTGAATCACCCTTTATATAACCCTGTTTTTATGAAGGAAATTAAGAAATGTCAAACAAAATTATTTTATTATAGACTATGTAAATAAAGTTATGAACAATAAATAATAATAATGTAAAAACAAAATATTAATAAAAACGAAATTAAAAAAAATCCGTAAATTAGCTTTACGCGGAAGTTCCCTTAAATTTATAAAACCATTTATTTGACCTTTAAAGACATAGTGGGCAGTGTATGATTTCCTTTAATACAACTATGTTCTCGGAAAATCAAAGTTCATGCTTGGGTATACCATTAAATAGTTTTATCCTTAGATAATTGAATAGAAACAATCTTTTTATGTGACTCTTTTATATTTACGAAAATTGCGAAAAGTGAAAAGATGGCGTAGGTCCAGGAATGTATAATAAAATATAAACCTCTGGACAGGGCAACTTCTACATACAAAAACTCACATTTCAATCACATTGTTATGCCGATGTAAGCAGAGTCATTTTGTTACATAATCGAAGAGTTAATTCGCATTCTTATCAAAATATGAAAAATATAATACTTATTACATAATATAGAAGATTTGCTAAAAGAACAAACAAAAAGCTCTTTAAACAAATTAGGGATAGTTGATAGTTTATTGTATTTACGGATAGAACAAAAGACATTAAATTGGCCAATATGACCAAAATAACTCAATAAAAATGACACCAAAATTAACAATAGGTCATTTTGGTCATTATATTAAAAAAATCTATTTTGCGTATCTTCTATGTTAAACTAATTTTCATGTTTCGACAAACGCCAAAACTTTAAAATCCATTAATCTTTATAAAAATTTAAGTAATAGTAGACCTATTGACCGAAATGGTTTTCCGCACTTGGACTTCGACATTTTTTAACTCTTAAATAATGATCTTTTCATCTTACCTGGTACTTTCTCCACGACTCGACAGGTTCAATATTGGTTTAATTTTAAGAGACGGAAAAAATTGTTGAATATAAAAGTCGTAGGTTTAATTACTTAATTTATAGAAAATTAGTACTTATGTATATGAGATGTCTCAAAAATATGTAGCAAATCCAACAATTTGTTTAATGGGACACCTTGTATGTAACCATGAGTGCCGCCAACATGAAATCACGGTGGATGCAAAAGTTTCTCTTGAGCAAAATAAAAATTGTTTTTGTGTTGTAATAACAAACGAAATCCAATGATGACAAAAATTACTGATGAGAAAAAAATCCATTGGTTTTGTATTAGTAATAACAGATGAAATTATAGTCGTGACTTATTTTTTCTAATATAAACTGAATCACAATTATCTTAGTAATGACTTTCCCAGAGAAGGCGTAGCGACAATCCCGGGGGCGGGGGAGGGAGTCAGCTACCCATACCATTCCACCAGGTGGCGTCCATGTAAATTATGTGTACTTTATCTTCTTACTGGTAATAAATATAAAGACATTTTAAAAATCCCTAAAATGTTTGTTTGAAATTAAGGCGTAGATTGTCATGTCTAGAAAAAATCAATAAAATATTTCATTTTGTACAGTCCTATTTTAAGAACGTTTTGAGAAAATGAGATGTTACGTTATACTCTGCCATATAGATTTGTTAAAGACCTCTGCATTTACGTCCTCTAGGCCATAAAATCCATAGTTAATGTTAGGCAATGCCAAAACCACTCAATATCTTTATTATCATTGAAAATATTGAAACTTGAAGTTTGTCCAAAAATTTGCATGTATAACCTGGTATGTCCAGCGGTTTAATTATTAATCCCACTTTTTAATTTCTTTTAGTCAAAAACGTCAGCAACTTTTTGCTTGTAATTACTCTCAGAAAAGTGAACCATAACCAACAATTTCTTTCAATATAGGGTGCAAGAATAATATAGCCTCATTTGTATTAAAATGACGATAAGTAATAAAATTAAAAGTACAAAATACTTACCTTTTCTATATGTTTTCACTACTGTTTGCTTCAGAGGGATTGTCTTACAACTGCAAAGGATTTTAATAATATTTCGATCAGCCGAAATATCGATTCGAATGTGGAGATGTAATGCGTTTGCCCAGGTTAATTTCTTTTTGTTGTTAGGATTTGGTATTGAACTATTTTATGTATACATATAGCAACACAACACTTTAGGTATTATGACAAGCTCTATCGCGAAGGTCAATATCTACTGGTCATGAGTTAAAAATAACAAAGCTAAAAAGCGTTAAAGTAATCCTTAGTGCGGCTTATGAACCGAATAAATAGCATTCATTTATTAAACCATTACAAAAAATATAGGTATTATTAGGTGTGGTTCTTAATACATATTAACATGAATTGTATATGAAATATGTTTATATAATTGTTTTTGGAACGTGTCATTACCTTTATCAAATATTGTAAAAGTTATAATCAATTATCACAAAGCCATAAATTGAGGGCAATAGTTCAGTCCCTTATTTTATTTTTGTAACAATTTAATGGAGAAATGTAAATCTTAGGTGGAAGTACATAAATTGTTAATGTCTTTCTTATCATACAAACTTTAAACAAGAGATGAATTTTTGGGTCTCTGTATATTGGGGTACCAAGATATTTAAACTTTTGAAACAACTTCATTTCTACATTGTCATCAGTCCTAATTTCAAAGTTGACATAAAAGCGGATCAATAAATACAAAAGTATTATTTAAATTTAAACAGTTATTTCTTACATATCAGAATGACTATAATTCCACAGAAAGAGTTTCCATTCTTTAACAGGCATTTTAACATATAATTTAAACAGAAGGGACTTCAACATTTTTTTTTAATTGTTACACCTATTTATTAAGTTCGATAGATTCTTGCCTAATATAATGAAAATATTTAACATATTTATAACTTGGACTAGGTCTCTATTTGTTTTTAATATCAGTCACAGTAATTGTTGCATTAAGAGAAAATATCCGTAGGTACCTGATCTCCAGTCATATGAACTATATTACTCTTATGTAAAATGTAGAAGTTTAAGTAGATCACTAGGACCACTAATTCTTGTCAGTAAAGCTAGAGAGCTGATAACTGATAGGTATACTGAGTGTCATTGACAAAAATTAAAGTTCTTGAAATTACACTTTATTGTTCGTTTTAATCTCTTGAAGACGGGACTTTTGACTTTTTTGACCTGGCGGTTTAAAAATTAATAAGCAAAATGTTAAAACGAGTTTTGCATATGGAATTAATTTTTAGAGCATTTTACGATTCGAAACATTTAAGTACCGATTTTTATATTTTAGTTTATATTCATCTCTTTTTCTGTCACTTGATTTGACACATGTTTTATTCTTTATTTATCAGCCACATTTCAATTTTTTTTCTATATTTACTTTATGTAGGAGGCGTGAACCGACATAGTGAGAAGATTCACTCCTAGAGCCGTAAAAAAATATTTCACTGTATCAGTCTAAAAAGTTATTAAGAATTTAATACATTTTTAGAAAAAATATGTGTTTTCTAATAACATGTAGATACATCAAACAGTAGGTACTAAAATTTGAAAGATTTTAGAAAGATAACCCAAATCTAAATCTTAATAGAAGAATGATTTTTACTGTAGGACGTAGGAACTATTATTACCTAAAATTGTTCCAAGTGAAAGAACTTTCGTGCTTTTGATGCATATTTTCGTATGCGTCCAAAATAGATAGATACAAGGTTGTTCAAAAGAAACGCATACAATTCATATCGTCTGTATGACTCATTCTTCACAAAAACCCTGGAGCACGTAAAGTGGTTTCAATGGTTGTTCGTCTTTTTGTAATATTTTTAGCCCCTTCCCTGCAACCCCTTAATTTGTATGCACCCCAACTTTTTTTTTCAATTGGTATGATCTAGGTTCATATGGGAGCTCTACGAGAAAGTCTTCTAAAACTGAAACCGATACTAGCAACACATTAGGGGTCTGCTCATTTCGTTACAGTAAAACGAGTCCACATAAATTATAACTAATATTCGAGGGGATCCTTAGCACTCAGGCTAATGTAACAAATGCTTAAAGTGAATTCCACCTTCTACTTGACATTCAACGAGTCTCTGGTAAATACTATCAACCGCACTTCGAATAATTTCGGCTGGTAAATTAGTAACCTCCATCTTTATTCTATCTTGTAGGTCCTCAACCCTGTTTTGTGTATTTTTAAACACTCTCTCCTTCAAATACCCTTATAGAAAGAAATCCAATGGTGTAAGATCCTTAGATTTTGGTGGCCATTCAACGGGACCGTTGACCTATCCACCGTTTTTCGTCCAAGTACCTTCGAACATTTTTACCAAAATGACCACCCCATGCGCCATTTTGTTGAAACCATATTCTTTCATGGGGAATATCTAGATCACTCTTGTTAGGAAACATGCTAATGCAGGTATTAAATCGAATAAGAGGAAATCCAAGTAACACTCAGCACTACAATTTTTCTTCAAAGAAATATGGTCCTAAAATTCGTTATTTATTATTCCGGTCCACACAATGACTTTTTGGGGATGTTGTGTATACCTCTCACGTATCCACTGTGGATTTTGATCAGACCAGAATCGATAATTATTAAATTTAAATAAAATGTAATGTAAGATATTTTGAAAAAACACGTTATTTTCAAGAAGTTGTGTACAACATGCACTTTATACGGGTGATATTTCCAGCTCTTTAATAATAGCTGTACAGAAGCTCTAATGACTTAGTTCTAAGGTATTAGTAGAAGAATGTGGATTTTTGTAATTATAGGAATATATCAAGTTTTTGTCTTCAGTTAAGGTGGGTGGTCGGCCCGTTTTAGGTCTAACTGTCCCATGATGCTCTTCAAATTTTGTAAAATATCCTACTCATACTTGACCGCGTAATTGTATTCTCGGGATACCTTTTATTGAACAACACACAAACTTCATCCTGGCTCCGTAGTTTGTCTCCACAACCCAACAATATAAAAATTTCAGTACGCTGCCTTTCTGAGAGCACCACTATTTAAAAATGTCAACGATCCAAAATACTAACATTTGCTTACAATTCAATGATCTGACTGAAAGATTAACTGAATTTAATATTTTGTGTGTAGGTATTTGCCCAATAAACAGCCAAATGTGGGAAATAACTTTCCTAGATTTTCAAGAATTTGGGTACCTTTTTACCTGCATTTTGCAATGTAAGAAATTATGATATTAGGACGTTGCTTCTTAAGGTATGGGGCAATAATAAATACCATTATCGTTTAATCCTCTCAAGATGATTCAATGAAATTTTCCCATGTCACTGGATATGTTAATGGGGTCTAATAATTGATGGTAACCAAGGTCGATCCGCATTACACAATAATGATTTACTTTGATAGTTAATTTTAATTAAAAACTAGTATCGGAGTCCAGTTTTAGAAGCCCTTCTCTCATAGAACCCCCACATAATCTATTTAAAAAAAAAGTTGTGGTGCCTACAAATCGAGGGGTCGCAGGGAGGAGGCTGAAAATATTATAAGAAAAACACTTTATGTGTTCCAGCGTTTTTGTGAAAAATGACTTATACAGAAGATACGAATTTTGTGCGTTTCTTTTGAATAATCATGTATATTTTATAGGCTGATTATACATTTAAAATATTAAAATTGGATATGCTTTCTGAGTTATGTTTTTTTTAATCCGCTTTACACCTGTTTGTGTGAGTGTACCTCTTTATAAAGAATTTAGTTTTGAAAAGAAGGTTATATTATAAAATGAGGTTTGAGAGTAAGTAATTTGTTGCCGGAATTAGTAGCGCGATTAACTATGTATTAATAGTATCGTATCATGTAGTATATAGTAGAATTACGTCGGATATGCAGTGACGTAATGACAGCACAAAAAGAACGTATTTCTTAGCTGTTAACGGTTAATACACCAAATTATTTAAGGAATGCCCATACTAAAGCGTTTTCGGCAGCAATCACGGTGGCGATCCTACGCTGTCATTTGGCCGCCACGGTGGCAGTGATCGCGTCCAAGATCGTGCTGGTGAGTAGCTGCCATTAAGAAGGATAAATGCTAATTTTAATAACTTTACAGTTCACCAAGCTATGCAGACATTTAACAAAAACTATATATAACCACATAATTAAATAAAGAAAAGAAAAACAGTATCAAATGTGATTTATTCATTAAAAAAGTACAAAATATGTTTTTATTCTAAAATTTTATATTAAGCTATTTTATAATAACAAAGCCAAAACTTTTCTGAGCTAAAAAACTGGTAAAAAATGCTTGTTACCACATTTTAAAACGCACTATTACTCTAAATATCCTTTTTTTAGCTAGAGAAATAACAAAAAGCTGCATGAATGTCTTGGACACTGAAAATACGTTTAAAAAAAAAGCTTTCGCAACGAAAGTAAGTTCAAAATGGATATATAATTTAAGTAAAAATTGACTAAAATCGGACAAAAGATTCAAAGAAGTATCATTATCAAGGGCAAAAAGTCTTTCCAAAATATTTTAAATGCAATATAAATTAGTTTTAGAAAGAAATAGTGTAACAATAGAAAACTTAATTTGGAGCAAAATTATTAAAACTAATAATTAAAAACTATAAAAATATTTCTAAATAAAATATTAAACGATATTAATCAAAGATCGTCAATGTCAGAAAACAGATCGTCGCTCTCATCTTCGTCATCCGAATCCGTCACTATGACGGGGTTTATATCTGAAGTATTGCATACTCTGACTACTTCGCAAGCTTATAGAATCTCTTTTTGGGTGTGCCGAATGTAGTTCTGCCAATGATCAGGGCTTACTTCGCCAAGAACCTTTTCCCACGTTGCCAAAACTTCAGAGGATATTCTTTTTAAGGCAAAAATATCCTGGTCATATTTTATTTTGCACTCTGATCAAACCATTTCGATGAAGTTATATTGGCAATGGTATGGTGGGAGGCGGAGAACCATTTGATCAAGGTTTTATATATTCGTCAAGAAAATATTTTTTTTCTGTACTTCGATTTTTTTCTACTAAATCCCAGATATGGTCCTTCATTGCTGCCTCTGGAATGGCAATATTTTTTTCAGAAAGCCATAAAATTAATCTATTTTGGTCCAGGATTTTCGGGGTATGACTTCTACTAGCTCCGAGTGGTAGCTTGCGTTGTCCATGATAATTAATAATTTTGGGCGGCAAATTAGGAGCAACATGGATTCATTTCACCACATTTCATCACACGAATTCAAGTTTTTTTTTTCATTAAAATTATAAAAAAGTAAGTTTAATATTAACAATTTCTCAACAGTATTTAAAAGACAAATAACATAGGATTTTGACAAGGTAATTATTTTTGTTAAATATAAAAAAAAAACATTTTTATTTTTTCGCGGCCAAAAAATTTTAATTACACTGTTTTCGAAGATTTATAATCCTGATTATTGCGGGGATGTGAAAAAGTTATTTTAATCCCAAAAAAATAAATATAAATATTTTTTTATGGTGCAAAATTTACTGATTTTTAGCCATTTTCGACAGCTTGTAAGATTTCTATTTTTTGATATTTAATAAAAATAATAACTTTCCCATACTCTCATATTATTTATCTTTGAAATACCGTTAAAAAGTAGTCTATAATAAACTTATGATTTGGGTTAAAATAACACTTTAAATTAGCAAACATTTTAAGCCGACCGATGCTCTTAATGTAAATGCACAAGAAAACTAAATTAAACAAAAAACTAATATAGTCAAAATGCTCCATAAACTTACCTTCACCGCTTTTTGAAGAGCTTGTGGCCTTTGTATCATCCTTCGATGTATTTCTAAAAGACCCTTGAATATCCATGTTTCATCAAGGAAGACTGGAGTCAAACTGGTTTCTAGCGAATTCATATTTTTTGTGTACTCCCTGAAAATTTTAATTCTTTTATTAAAAACATCTGGTAAATCCACGAGATACTTGCGGTTATTACTTCTCTTCTATCGAAAGCCAATTTCTCTTACCCATTTTCGCAGAAAACTAATAGAATAGTTGAAATGATTGGACATATCATAATTTAGTTCCTGATGGAGAGATAATATGTTCTTTTTGGGCATACATGCGATAAATGGTATACTGGATCTGACTTTTTAAGTAGTCGGTTATCTTGATATGCTTTTTATTTCTTGTTGATGATAATTCTTGAATCTTGAACTTACTTTGTTGCGGAAGCTGTTCTTACCACCACTTTCTGAAGGTCCAAGGCAATTCCTACAGCTACTTGTTGTTTTTCTAGCTCACAAAAAAAACCAATATATTAAGAATAATAAGCTGGTTTTGCTCACTTAGTAGTCAATTTCCATTTTTTTGGCATTTTCAATATTGACTAAAAACTATTTTAACGTTTCGAAATGTCACACTTAAGGATTTGTCTACGTGACAAGGTTTGGAGAATTGTAAAGGGGGACGAAGGGTAGGGTTTCCATATAATGGACAAATATTTTTTTTTAACTGCTTGAAAGTTTAATTGACTAAAAAAAAGTTATCACTTTTAAGATATTTTAATCAAGGATACTTAAGGAAAACGTATCAAGTGGCAACTAAAAAAAAATCACATTTTATAAATTTAAATCCAGAATTCGTAAAAAAGACGTGCCAACTAAAAACAAAAAAAAAGTCTCGGCCTTGAACTTTAACAACGATAAGCATCTATCAATAACCATATGAATATTAGTATACCAATGTTTATTATTTTTATTTTAACTTGGAGTTGAATTAATGGATTTATAATATACAGACTGATTAAATTAAAAATATAACTTTGTTTTGTTTTGGTATGACTTAATCGTGTATAATTAGGTTTTCTTTATTCATATAGCCAAAAAGCCTAAAACTATTGTATTTGGCACTTTCTGCTAGCTTTTTTATTTTTGGAAATAATCAACCGGTTTATATACCAGTATTGTATAATAATAAGACAATTTTTTAATTATTCGTAACATAAAAAACTCAACATGATTTTTGTTTCTGACCTTTATTAACTCCTTACTCCTTACCCTTCAATCTTCTGTAATTAAAAAAAAACGCACATTGAACACAGTATTCAAATTCAAAAATTGTTTTTAAAACACCAAATTTTAACATTTGAAAAATCAGAACAGGTCTTATTTGGCACGAACATTACGGCCTTAATTATATACAACAAAAACAAACTAGTTATTATGGGGTTCCTAATTGCATACGAAACCGATTTCAACATCGATAGTTGCCTAATATGTTTCCTCAAAACTCGAGCAATTTGTTGATTATTAACAAAAGTAAGTTCTTTAGAGGCGGAGATAAATTCTTTACCAACCGCAAAGTTGTAACGAGATAATGATTCGTATTTACATCACTGTTTAATGTTTAGCTTTTCTTTATTAAAATAAAAGAAAGTGTTATTACCAAGTAATATATTATGAAATTATATATATATATATATATATATATATATATATATATATATATATATATATATATATATATGTATATACATACATATATATATATATATATATATATATATATATATATATATATATATATATATATATATATATATATATATATATATATATATATATATATATTACTATACCATACTATACTATACTTTTATTACGTCAAAGACTACAAAATGTTAATCTAAACAAGTCGAGTCCCTTAAGACTTTCATAATTTCAGTGCTTAGTTACCGCCTTCCATTTGGTTTCGAACTCTTCGTTTCCACTTTTATTAATTTTAAAGAATGGCAAAGCATTCGCTGCATCTAACCACTTTCGTATATTTGGATATATCTTATCATCAATAGCCAACATTACGTCTAAGCCACTGACAGTAGGTACTAAGGATAAGTCGGCAACTGTTACTGAATCTCCAGCAATCCATTTGCTTTTCTCAAGAAATGTATTCAAAATATCGTAAACGTCTATTATTCGTGTTGTTTGCCAAGGAGTTAGATTTTCTTTTTGTCCATAATGACGGTGAGCTCTCTGAAAAGAGAAACAGGTGGTAGTTCTTAATTGGAAAATTTACGAATTTTTAAAAAATGAGTGCAAATGTAAAACTGAATTACAATAAGTCCTGAGACGATTACTTGTCATAGTCTCAAAAAATAGTGTTAAACAAACTTTTAGATATAGTACACTTGATCATAAACAAATAAACGTAGGGTTCACGTTCTTTTTTTACTTCTTTTCTAATTTTTTTTTGCCGAAACTAACCACTGAAACACGTCTGCTTGCTAAATTCAAGTAAGATTTTTCCACGACGTAATAAAAACAAATTGTCAAGCTAGCGAATCAGAGAGTTCATGGTATAGCTCGCAATCTAAGTAAATAACTTGATATGGAGATAAAAGTTATAGTAACGAGCGTAACACAGAGTTATGTATGTCTGTTCTGTCATTAGCGTTAAAGGTTTCTGGTTCGATCAATAGCGGAGCCATTTTTATTCAAAATTTACAATAATGATACGCTGTAATACTCTACCGTTGCCTCTCCAATAATACTGTTCGGATTCGGCAATCAATTGTAGGTCCCATAGACCTGTGTAAAACATTTACGATGAATAGCTTAAGTATGAGAAAGAGGTAGACCGATATACCAGCAGTAGAAAAAATCGGTAAATTATCCTATAGACATTCACTCAAAGCTTTCCTTCTAATGAATTTGTTCTTTTATCAATGAGGGACGAAGATTTCACAAGTATGTTTGTTGTTATTTCGTGCAAAAATCAATACACGGCATTATTTCAAATAACCGGTAATGTGGAGACCATAGCTTTAGTCAATTCTTGCATTCGAAAATCCTAGCAATAGCGCAAACTTTTTTATAATCTGTATATATTTAATTTTTTTGCTTATTGATTTGTAATTTCTATTTTTTTGGTCTATTCGATTTCTTTTATTATTATTTATAATAGAAACTTTTGTGATTAATTTTTTTTTGAGTTTTCGTTTTTTTTTAATTTCTTTAATTTTATTACTTTACATTTTTGCCTGGTTTATTCTTAATATACCTATAGGCTAATACCGGGTTTTAAATATCTTTTTGGATGGAATTTCGTCATAGAGGATTTTGTATCAAAATTTTACTAACATATCCGTCATATTTGACTTTTGTGCGAAATTAGAATTATTGTATATGTAGGTTTTAATTTATAGAATTTAGAATAGGCAGATACAAACTTTGTGAAATTAACCAGAAGTACTTACATACGTTATCTTGAGTATACTGAAAGCAACACTACTGTCAAAATGCAGTCTCGAGTCAACCAACGCACGTTTTACCAAATCTTTGGGGTAGAGAGAATCTTTTTTTCCATACTTTGATACTAGGTAGGTTATTATCGCATGACTGTCTATGATTTTAATACCATTATCGTCTAATGTGGGTATTGTATGTTGAGGATTAATCTAAAAATAAAAGTATAAATTAGGTAAGTATGTTTTGTACTTTAGTAAACTCTGAACCGGGTGGTCAACTAAAAATGGACGCCAGCCATATCTCGGTAACCGTTAATGACACAACTTTGTACAAAAATTAATAATAAGTCAATTGGGTACGGAAAATGTTTGGAAATTATTTTCAAGTTCGAAAGATTGCTGATAGGGAGTACAACTTCTATGACCCTTCAAAAAACGGGATTTTTCTGACAAATATGCAACTAAAGAGATATTTTAAATATTGCCATCGTAATCACTGGAACATTTGTTATTTTTGTTTAACATATTTTGCTCTGTCTCATAAAATATAGTGGTGGGAGATTAAATGGAGTTTCCAATAAAATGCAAACCACATCCGTGATCGGATTCATCAATAATGTAAATTAATAAACCCGACACCAAATAAAGTTGTAACAACACCATAAATAAATATAACACAAAACAATGAAGCAAACTGCAAAGGAACTAACCGGTTGCAGCGAAATCCGCGAAAACAAAAGTAAATAATCACCCCAAACTGGACGATACGTGGGTGTAGTGTACTGCGTTAGCAATTCACCGAGAGCGTTGTATGGCGCTGGTTAATTAACATTATTCTTCCATGTGCTCGACGTCATTCCGTACGCGTTGTCATGGCAACGTAGTAGGAAAATCGTAAACTAAACATAGCACCTCCAGCAAAGTCAAAGTGGTTTGCGCTACTGTTATAGTTGTTATAATAAAGTTCGATTGAAAGTTTTAAAAAGACATGCCGCCAACGGTCAAGTAAAATATTTATTATTATTATGTATAGTTTATTTTTTGCCAATTAGGTGAATAAATGAATGTAAAAACTTAAATTTTAAGAGATATATAATTAATATAGTTGATTGCTTATTTATTTTTCCTGGTGCAGTAGCACTTCACCTGAATAGCCGCCACTGCATAATGGCGCTGTCGCCCTTTTAGGTTGTATTATTTCTCATAAAAAATGTAATGAAATGTTGTCTTCTACAATAATCTATATAGATAAATAAAAAAATAAAGTCCTGATATATCAGTGAAAACCGCAACTCACCAATTTATTGCTGTTTTTAAGTGAAACCTACCTGCGTCACCAGATTAACGATAAATATAATATAACTTTATGTTAATGTGCAATATTAAACTAATGTAACGTTAGGAATTCCCTAGCAGATTATTGAAAAAACATGTAGGGCATTTATGGAACTTGAGAAACCAGTTACAATTACCGCAATTTGATTAATGGTGTCCTAAATGTTCAAACTGCCGTTCATCATTTTTGATGCACTGGCGCATTTTTTCTTGCATAGATCAAACTGCTCCCTTTACTTCTGTTATTGAAATAGTTTGCAGACAATCCCTTGCAAAAACTAAATTTTTAACTTGACCTTATAAATAAATCCAGCATGTTAAATTCTGTGAACTAGCCGGTGGTGGAAATATGCTGCTCCGTCTAATCCATCTACCAGGGTAGATGGTATTTAAGAACTCCCGCACATTTCCGCAAAGTGAGCTGGACAACCATCATGCTCAAATAGCATTTGGTATCCTCTAACAAAATTCGCGATTTCTCTCTTTAAAACTCTAGGTAATTCTCACCATTTAACTGATTACTTAAAAAGAAAGGTCCGATAATTCGTCCTCCTAGAACCCAAACATTTACAGACCAACAACTTTGGTACTAAACCTCTTGCATTTAGGGCAGATTGGTTCTGGACGAATAGTACATATTATGGAGATTTACACGTCCATTATTATGAAAAGTAGCCTCATCTGTCCATGATATACGTGAAAGAATTTGTCCATCTTCTATCATCATACCTAAAAGCCAGTCGCCAAAATCTTCAGCAGTCAAAGCCTGGAGCAGAACTAAATGATATGGGTGTAACCTGAAACAAGACCGAGACAGATGAATCAACAGGATATTACGGTTTTTGTGGGAAAAGTATTAATTCTTTGTATAAAATAATACTCGTGATTCGTTACTGGTTTTAAAAGAGCAGCATCTTTTAAATGGAATTAAAAATCAATTTTATTTTAATTATTTATTTAAAAAAGAAATAAGTTTATAGCGGGAGTTCGATACCAAAACGACATATTAGGAATTTTAAGCCTCGCGTTCTGCTCATATAATGTATAGGATTGTAAGTCAATAATTGCTTACCTTTGTTCTTTGAGAATATTTTGAACGGTGGTTCGAGATACTCCCAGTTCTAGTGCAAGAGCTTTAATACTTAGGTGAGGATTATTCTACGTAAGCTAAAACATTAGTAATATTTTTTACTCGGGTAGCGTCTATTATGACACTGTGCATATATAACTTGGCGGCAAATTTTGGTAGTTCTCATGGTTTCAAAATTACTTTCCACCATGTCAAATAACTTTTCGGTTGTATAGATCAATTGGTGAGAAAAACGAATACGTTCAGAATCCAAGAAAATACAATAGGGACAAAAACACGAAAAACCCAAACAAGAAAAATACGACTAACAACAGGAAAGACATGAATAATAACTACCTACAATACAATTTGGAAAATCAAGAACAAACTCGAAAAAATAGCATCTGAATATGACACTTATATGAAACTAAACCGTTTTAATGTTTTGACGTACCTATTGCAGCTTTTGTTTTCACAGCCTACTAGTCTATTTTCATTAATTTCTATAAATTAGTAACTTTTGGTGAGAAACAACAATAAATTAGCTATTTTTCTTGCGCTAGAATGGAAATAAATCAGTCAAATAAAATTTTGTTTTACGATAAAAGAGCTACTAGACAAGAATATTGGAAAATAAGTTGAAAAATAAACCTCGCTGGGAATGTATTATTTACCTAGGTTGCATTTTATTCTTTTCTTGTCTATACATTGTCGGTTAGGAAAAAGGTAGTCAGTTATGATTTTCATCAATAAGTTCGGATTTTATTTCCCAATTTATTAGCATAGAAGACAATACATCATTATATTATTTACTTTTTGAAAATAGGATTACTTGACCGTCCCCTACATAATAGTCAATAACAAGGTTAATCACACCTGCTTCGAAATTAAATTTTATCTATTTTCAATAGGGTCTAAGAAGAAAATGCCAATTTTCTACTTATTGATGGCTATTGCGCCGCCTAGTGGCCATTCCAGAAACACGCAATATAATTTCTGTTGTTTCTCTTGAGCATTTTTACTAAAATATTATGGCCCAAAAAGCCCACAGTCTGTTATGACAGGTTTCGGAGATATAGCATAGCCGGCGGCTTAATGTTATTTGTTTTATTAATACCTCGGGAAGATAGGAAGTTGCGGTATGCGCTGACTTTTTAGGAATTTTATCCTTCAATTGTGTAAAAAGCGACATATTTTATCTCAATTTTCATTAGAATCCGTTATATATAGCTTCCTCTAGTTACCACGTCAAAATCAATCGATCAAAGTTTATACTACAGATTGTTCAGTCAGGGACCTAGTTTGTTTAATACCGCTAACTCTGATCGGAGTTATTGCTATTTGAACAAAAAAGTGGTTGACGTTCCACCACCATTATATTGGTCATATAATAGTTGTGCCCCGTAGCGGCGATCTTCCGAACTTGAAAATAATTTCCAGCAATCTCCCGTGGCCTATTGACCCATTAGTATTTTTTTTTATTCTAAGTTGAATGATTAACGGTTACCGAGTTATGGCCGTCCATTCTTAGCTGGCCACCCGGTACACTACTATTACTACAATTAATAGGAAATTGGAGAATTGTAGAGCCTATATTGATCCCCTAGGTGTTTAACTAGCCAAGTATTTTCAATACATCATGGAATTAAATATTCAATGTGGGTCCCAAGACTGACCTCTGTGGAACTCCACGTGTCACTAGTAGGCTGTCCCCTCTTTCGACCAACAATGTTCTACTCTCGAAGTAGCTAGCTATGATATTAAGCAGATAGGAAGCAATTTCTTTGCTATTTATCTCTTCCACTATTCCTACCAATAATGGTGCGGACTGAAATGTATTTTGTACGTCGAAGGTTACGATATCAGGTCACATAGTTTCCTTCTGTGCCGTGACGTCTTACGTCGTCTGTCTTTTCTGAGACCATTAATGGTGGATCTTTTTTTCTCGAAATCAATATTGTCTGTCTAATAGTCCTTCTGTTCTTCCTATTTCTTATTTAAGCCATCCCAGTAGAAGTTACTCTAGGTGCTTTCCCATAACGCTTATTAGGTATATAGGTCGGTATTTCTTATTTTGTTGATCTGTTGCCTTTCCGTTTTCAAAATTCGGTTTATGAGTTCTCCGCACTTTTCGGGACGATCTTTTACAATTGATTTGGCAATTTTTGGAAGTATAAGATCCGTATCGGGAGCTTTAGGTCTAGAGGTAAAGCGGCATTGATAGTAAGAATTGGTGATTGAATAATTATTGTAACTAATACCTGCTACGTTTCTGATTATGTAATCCAGAAAATTAACAAATTAATGGGGATTCCAAGAAACTTCAATTTAAACTTAATATTTACAAGCGAGTGCAGTGGAAAATGGTGAAAATTGTATTGCTTTATTTCATATATTAATCTACTTCTTCAGACTAGGCTTTAGATGTTAGTGACCGAATTTCGGAAGGTGAACTCGGAATATAACGTTTATGCACGTTTAATGTGTACTCTAAATATTGATAAGAGTATAGTAAGATAATACAGTGGACTAGTTTTAAGTGTATTAACCAAAGTTTGTTTTATTTATTTTGAATTAAACATGTTTTAAATTTTAACTGTACTTTAATATCTACGACATATGTTATCTAAATGTATCTATATGAATTGGTACGTAATAAAAATATATTTTTACACTAACTCTCCACTAAGTATTGTTAGTACGTATCTGGTTAAGGTTTCAAGTAGATACCTACATGTAACTAACAACAATCAAATGACATTATGCATGATCTAAATAAATTAATTTAAAAATCATGTAGGTACTACTCAGTGTTAAAACAAAATTTCTAACAGGTTTTGTTAAATCCTTAAAGAACCATCATTATAAAAATAAATTTAAAATTAATTCTGAACTGTTTCTTAGGTTTGAAATATTTAAATGTCTTATTGAAGAACCTATGATCGTTAGTTGCCTATAGGTTGGTTGCTTTCAGACCAGTTTATGTAGGATTTTTTTATTACAGCATACATATTTAAATAAAAGTTGTATGTGGTCAACAGAGCTATAATTTTATTTTTATTGAGCATACAGAGAACTCCAAAAACGGGAAGGTAAAAGGAATGTTTTTTTGTGTATATATATATATATATATATATATATATATATATATATATATATATATATATATATATATATATATATATATATATATATATATATATATATATATATATATATATATATATATATATATATATATATATATATATATATATATATATATATATATATATATATATATATATATATATATATATATATATATATATATATATATATATATATATATATATATATATATATATATATATATATATATATATATATATATATATATATATATATATATATATATATATATATATATATATATATATATATATATATATATATATATATATACAGTATATATATATATATTACGACATATATATATATATATATATATATATATATATATCGCATGTAACGACGAACTGATATAGTGACCGATTAATTTAGCTTATAGTAACCAACCTGTTATAACGACGACGGGTCTTTATTTTATTTAGCTATTGAGCGCCGAAGTTCGGGGAATTCCTTTTCTTGTAGGCGGTAAATCCCCGCTTCATGCGAATCGGCATTTGGTCTGTTATAAACGACTGTTACCTTTATTGTATTAAAGCTATTGATGTAGTGTGCATTTGTGTTTACATAATCTAAGGTGCTGAATCTGAGAGTATAAAACGCGATGTCTAAACGAAAGGCTTTTACAGTTGAGGAGAAAGCTCATATAAATTGGCGTTTGGAAAGTGGGGAATCGAATAATGATATTGCCAAAGAGTTAAATGTAAGTAATGCTTATCCAGTTTATTAATTTTGATAATTATTATTTTTGATAACTTTGCTGCAACACTTGTTAACCCATAAAGTTTTTACATGAGAAAAAATTGTATTTTCAGGTCGCTCATTCAACAATATCAACCATATGGAAAAATCGTGAAAAGATACATCAAGCATTTGATAGTGGCGATACTTCGTTGACCATGAAAAAAATGAGATATTGTAACGAATCAGCAGTGGATGAGGCAATGTTAAAGTGGTTTAAGGTAAAAAGGAGCCAGAATGCAATACTGACAGGTCCCATTTTAATCGCAAAAGCTAATGATTTTGCGAGGCAGCTTAAGATTGATTTTACGTGTTCACGTGGATGGATTCAGTGATTTCAAAAGAGGCACAACATAGTGTGTGGAACAGTTAGTGGAGAAGCGGCAAGTGTACCTAAAGGGGTTTGTGAAGATTGGTTATCTGCTGTATGGCCTAATTTATGCAGGGGGTACAAGGATGAAGAAATATTTAATGCAGATGAAACGGGGTTATTCTTTCGAATGTTGGCAAATAAAACCATGAAATTTAAGGGTGAAAAATGCGTAGGCGGAAAACTGTCTAAGGACAGGCTAACTGTTTTGGTTGGAGCTAATATGACTGGTACGGAATTGGGAAGGCCAAATCTCCACGCTGCTTCAAAAATATAAAAACCCTGCCAGTTGATTACGAAAACAATGCAAAAGCCTGGATGGTTGCCTCACTGTTTGAAAAGGCAATAAGAAAGTGGGACAATAAACTGTTTAGAGCAAATAAGAAAATACTTTTGTTACTAGACAACTGTTCAGCTCATCCAAACCTAAAAAATTTAAAAGCCATAAAACTTGTGTTTCTACCGCCGAATACAACTTCGGTGCTACAGCCAATGGATCAGGGAGTAATCAAGGCATTAAAAAATGAGTTTAGAAAATTGCAGCTAACTAAAGTCTTAGAAAAATATGAGACTTCTAATGACCTTTACAAATTAAACATTTTGGTGGCCATTCTATTTATATCACAAGCTTGGGATCACGTTTCCTAACAGACAATTTCAAGATGTTTTGGTCATGCAGGATTTACCGCCCTGCCGGACGATCATGCAAGTTCTGATGAGGGGGAAAATCTTCCACTTTTAGAATGGATTAAACTTCAAAGCAAAAATAACCCCCCTGAAGACGAAAACTTACCTTTAGCAGAATGGATCCGTGACTTACCTATCGCTGACTTTGCTACCCAAGAAAACTGGGAAAATTTTGTAGAGGTTGATGAGGTTCTGACAACCACGGATGAATTGACCGACTCAGAAATTTTGGAAGGTCCACAAGAGAGTGGAAAAAGTGATGTAGAGGAGGAGGAACTGGTGACCGACGAATATCAGCCACCAGCCATAACAGAGGTTCGTTCAGCAATTAAAACTATGAGACATTTCTTTGTTTTTAATAATGACAGGGAAGATATTGCAAATCCGACTTTAGTGCATCTAGAGAATATGATTGAAAAGGCGTTCTTAAATTCTAAGAAAAAACAAAAACAATCTGTATTGACTGACTTTTTTAAAAAAGTTTAGTTTTTAGTTTATTCATTTGTTTGTTGAGTTGTTCTGTTTTATAATTAACATTTTATTGTACATTTTTTCATAATTTTGTATACAAATGTACATTAAGTATGTACATACATACATAATATGTACATACTCACATAACATTATATGTATGTATGTATGTGTACGCACATACATCTGAAAATATTCCATGTTTTTAACTTTTTTTTTAATTAAGTTTTTATTGAAAATTTTAAGAGATATAATCACTTTTTCGTAATAAAAATATATAAGGCATTTTCTTACTTTTTTCTCTCTATAACGACGCTCGGTTATAACGACCGAAATTATATATATATATATATATATATATATATATATATATATATATATATATATATATATATATATATATATATATATATATATATATATATATATATACATTTCATGTTGTTTGTGTTGCTTCACCTTCTGGTTCAAGGTTGGCTTGCCTACGTGAGAACGATGAATGTTATTATAATAACATGGATAAGGTGTCCCATAACTCCTCCAGCCTTAGAAGGAAGCATCCCCTGGGAGGCCGATTTTAGTTGCTACTTCTTCTGACTTGGCTTCTTGCACCACGGCTGGGTTTCTTCCATCTTAATACTAAGTATATAATAGTGGCTATTATCGAAATATACAGGATGATTATAGTAGAGTAACAAAGTATGTTTCACCATAAAATATCGACCATAACCTCAAACCTTAGAATGCCGCTCGTTTTCAGGGTGTTGGATGGCGTAGTGTGTGACGTGACGTAAGCGCGCAGATGTGTTGTGTTGAACATGCGCATAGTGATTGGGGGGCCCCAAGCTGTTCGTAGATGGTTTGTATGTCCGATGCATGAGAGTGTATGAGCGTGTGTGTGTGGGGGGCGCAGGCCCACTCCCGCGATGCCGCGCCCCGGGGGCCCCGCACCGTGGGGCCTCGCGCCGCAGGCGCCTGCAATGCTGGATCCCCGCGTCCCCGCGCTCTGGGGCCCCGCGGCGCTTAAGCATGGGCACCTGCAACGCCGGATCTTTGGGGCGTGCGCGCGCCCCCTGGGTGAATGACAGGTAGACAGCTGTCACCTGTCATCAGTATATAGTTGGTTGTAGTACGTATTGAGTTATTAAATTATATACAGGGTGTTCTTTGCTTCCTGTCTGTCTGAATGTTTACTCTGTCTATATTGTTAATAATATGCGTGGGGTCATAAAGGATAGTATGTAGAAAAATACACAGTAATTTTGATAGTATTTATTAAAGCTTATTACTCGTAGATAAAATATAATTATATAAAAGGTAAGCGTTATTAATACTACATGAACGTAAGCTTAATTTATGGTGTTTACAGGAACTAAGTTCCTGTTCTAGTTTCGGTACATCTGATGATGATGATGGTGATGAAACTTCTTATTTAATAACATTGGGGTGGTGTTCTAATTTCATGTTGGAGAAAAATTTAATAAGAAAGTCTTCTTTGACGTGCCCTTTAACGTAAACGGTGTCCACACCAGTAAGTTCTTGTAGTATTATATGATTAAGATGCTTATAGTCGGTATTGCCTGAATTATAGTGTATTCCATGAATATTATAAAAAATGTATTTTACGTTCCGCTTGACAGCCTTGGTTAACAACCAATATGGAGTCTTTGGTCTAAACAGCCAACATTTCATGTGATTTCCATCGAATATAGCTAATTCCTTAACCTCAAAATCAGGTGTAAAATAACCTTGAGCATCTAACACTATAAACTTCATTATTAAACCGGTGTGATGATTCTAATGGCTGCTTGATTACTACTGATTTTATTAGAGTTCTTGCATTATATTAGAGTTCTTACAGTTCCAGTTAATGGTAAATATT
Organism: Kuschelorhynchus macadamiae; assembly: GCA_030620095.1. Classification (NCBI taxonomy): domain Eukaryota; kingdom Metazoa; phylum Arthropoda; class Insecta; order Coleoptera; family Curculionidae; genus Kuschelorhynchus; species Kuschelorhynchus macadamiae. The sequence continues at coordinate 346,513 of JAUTXW010002178.1, read as the reverse complement.
CCAAAACCCGATCGTGCACGATGATGCAGTAAGCACGTGTATCATTGGAGAAATTTTCTGAACTTTGAAACTCAAGCTTAATATCAACTACGCTACTCTTAAGTGATTCATTTTGCTTGGAACAGTCGATAACAAATAATGTTCTGTCTGTAAAGTCTTTGAAGTTTAATAATGGTTCGCTGTTCGTTTTGCCTACATATGACTTTTGGAATTCTGTGTACATCCTGTAGATTTCTGCAAACTGTTTGTTACCAAAATTTATATTTAAAAGCTCATATGGATAAACCTCAGAGTTAAGATAAAGTCGAACATCAGTAATATTCAAATTATCGAAGTATGTACAATCTTTGTTTGGATTGTCTTTGCGATCTTTTTGGAAAAATACGATGATGTATCGAGCTCTTTCAGTCATAGATTTTACCGTCCAAATATCTCTCTTGGTTGTTCTTAGAGCAGACAATTCGTGAATTTCCCAACTTCTGAAGGACTGTATAGGACTGTTCTTTGAAATTTCTTCCAATAATTTCAATTTATAGATATCGTTGGGATAAACGTGTTTAACTTTTAATTCAATAGAAGAAATTGATATAGAGGCTTTTTTATCTCCGGTTGCGTTGACATAGCAATTTTCATCGTTTCGAGCGCGAACCAATTTAATTTTTTGCTTGCCCATAACTAGGTTCTTATAATCAGAAAATATTCCGAATAGGAAATGCAATGGTATCAGCAAATTAAAGTCCCCGCTTTGTTTAACGAAAGTCGGTAACTGTTCTGTTGAAGGCCAGCTCCAACCTGCAGTGTTAAGGGTTTTGCTCTCAAGGCTGTTGAGGCACAAGAGACTCTTAGCGGTAGTGGTAAGACCTGGATCTCGAACTTTTTCTATTTCCTTCCCATTTAGTTCGTATGTCACTGATTCAAATAAGAAGGTGCCGACATTATTTGTAAGTGAACAGCTTCCTGTTTTTCTTGCAGTTTTTTCTTCAGAAATATTTGCTTCTATATAAAGTTGAGCTTGACTTATATCCATAAAAACATCTTGTTGGTTAATAACTATTTCTATTTCATCGTTATAATTGAATGATTTTGTGAATGGGTGATACGTGTGCCACTCCTCTCGTACAATAGATTCATCCATGTTGACCGGGCGAAATATCTGTAACTTTTCTGACACGATAGCCATATTTATGAGAAAGTGATTGCAGAAGGAAGATATTTTGCTGTGTGAGCGACTGTGTCCCTGACTGATTATAGACTGAATTCAGGTTACGTTTGTCACCGAATATATAATTTTCATTGTGCTGTCCAGCATGATGATTAAAAACCAAAACCATTCTTTTTCCGTTCCAATCTTATGATAATTTCTTCCCCTCTAAAATTAATGGGTCTGGAATCCTGATCCAAAATATTTATCGTAGTGTTATTGATACTTTGTTTATTTACTGGGAGGTAAATTAAGTTTCGTGGTTCAACAATTATACTGTATCCAGGGTCGACAGTTGGTGAGAATTCGTATAATGTATGTGATGGATTATTTGTATAATAAGATCCTAATATTATGTTACACTCTATTCGGATAGTAATTACTTTAACTATATTCACAGAAATATCAGATTTATCCTGAATATTAGCTTTTAGCAGTTTCCGTGAAAATCCCAATATATTCCCAATACTATCGTTTGGCTTAAAATCTATATCGTAGATGCACTTTAATTCACACTTCAGTGTATTGTTGTTGAGCTTTAAAGTAATATTTGTAACGTGTTTATTTTTGTCAGTCAATTCGTTTATAAGAAAATTTTCAATATCGGTAATTTCGTAAGATCCTGTGGGGATTTCCAAAACCTTTTTTTCGTTGTTCTTAATATAATAAAATTTGTTACACCCAGGCTCTATGTTTGGAATGGAATTCCATGTACTAAGTGAAATAAGGGCTAATGAATAACTATATTTAGTATCGAGTTCGATCGGAGGATTAATATCAACACTCAAACAACTAGAACGACCTTTTAATGTGAATGTCTGAGACATGACTGATATAAATTAAACAAATGAATTACTTTATAGTCTTTTATTATAAAGAAATGCTAATACAAGATGTCCACAATTAAAAGTGGTATATGTCTGGTACTGATCGTAGTTAAACAGTATTTTACATTTCTTAAAATATCTAACAGCTTCTATCGGAGGATTTAGGTTTCCAAAACTATCAAAATAAACGACATTTTTGCCGGATTTCTTATAAGCTACCCAATGCGTACCACAACCATCATTTCTGTCTAAATTAATAACCCCAAATTCATTTTTCTTAGGGGCTTTCGGCAAATTATTCCTCATAAACACTCCCCTAAAATGAGGTATATTCAACTGTTTAGCATACTTTTCAATATCTCTGTCGGTAAGCGGGCGATTGGATATGGGGAGTTTTTTGACATTTTTTTCAAATAAAGACCATATCCAGTTTTGTATGGTTTCAGATACAAACCTTTTCCATTTTTGTTTCCTAATGCAATAGCCTCCATAGTTTCATTATGTCGTTTTGACTCATGCAGCTTCTCCGTTGCTGCTTTTGCCTCATTTACAGCCTTATATATCGCAGAAGCTCCGCCACTTAGAGCTCCCAATGCACTTAAGCCTGCAAATATGGGAATAAGAGGAAGAATACCTCCAATTTTAGGTACTCTGATTACTCTAGGTAGCCTAATTCTTTTTTTGCCGCCAATATTTTTCATAGATATCCGAGCGGCTTTGACGGCCAGCTTAATATTATCTTTCAGTGATCCACCCTTGCAGCATTTTAACTGTTTTTTAATATTACTAACAATACCAGAATTAAACGTATGCGTGGATTTTAATTTTCTCTTGGTTTTAACACTGCTACGTACTTTTTTTCTTCTCTTTAAATTTCGTCTTCTTGTCTGTTTATTAGCTACAAGCCCCATACCAAGTTTAGGCTTGGCTTTCATAGCGGTGGTTACAATCCAAGCTGCACTTTTTTCACCCAAACTGGTGTCCTTAGATAAGACTCTTTCCCAAGCTCTTTCCTGTAAAACTTTATCTGCTTGATGTCGACTATCTAAATTTTGATGCTTGGAATATTCTATGTCGTGCTGCTTACAGTAACTATCCAACTTGTTTTTTGGTAAATCGCCCCGTGCTAACCTTTCTTTAAGTTTAGTTCCAGGACCGCAGTACGAATAACCAGGCAAATGAAGTTCAAATGGTAATTTATTGATTGTGCTATTTAAGAGACCTTTGCCCCTCAAAGTACTCATTGATAATGAGGCATTCCTAGTATAAACACCCCTTAAATAAAAATAATAATAAGATGCGGGTTGAAAAGAATCCGCTTAATATTAAAGTTAACAATTTTGATATAAATGAACATAAAACACTAAAAAAACGTCATAGTGAGCTTCTGCCAAACACTATTAGAGCAATCATTTGTGGTCCCAGCAATTCAGGTAAAAGCAATGTAATGTTGAGCCTTTTAGTTGATTTAAACGGTTTAAGATTTCGAAACATATATATTTATTCTAAATCACTACATCAGGAAAAGTACAAATTTTTAGAGAAGGTGATAAATCGAATTTCTGGTATGAAATATTATACATTTAATGATAATAGCATGGTTATGTGACAAGCAAGACAAAATAAGAAACTATTTTTGCATGGGGAGGCATAATAATATAGACTCATTTTATCTTTGTCAAACATATTCTAAAATTCCGAAACAATTAATTCGAGATAATTCCAATATGATTATACTATTTAGGCAGGATGATACGAACCTCAAACATATTTATAGTGATCATGTTAACACAGATATGACATTAGAAACTTTTAAAAATATTTGTTCTGAGTGTTGGAAGGAGAAATATGGATTTTTAGTTATTATGAAAGATGATCATATAAATAAGGGTAGATTTAGAAGCAAATTTAATACCTATATAATTCCCTAAAATACCGAGTTTGATTAGTTTATGATGTGCTATTAATGGAACACATCAAATTGAACAAATTTATATATTTCCATTCTGTCAGTATTATATCTGATAGTCATGGCCCCAACTCTAAGCAAAACGGATAAAGCCATTAAACGAAAAATTTTTGACGCAGCAAACACTATTAGAAAAAAATACTTATCACTAAAGTTGGAGCGTAGTGAAGAAGATGATGCCATTAATAGAATTTTTACTCCTATAAAAGTTCCATTAACAAAAATAGCAGAGAATACAAATGCAAATATAAAGCATATTAAGAGCGAAGTGAAGGAGGAGGAGGAGGAGAATAAAAAGGTGAAACATGAGGATGTTGATATTAAGCCCAGAAAATCTTATTATAATAAAGTAGAATTTCAACCAACAGATTTAGTAGCGGAATCGAATGTGGAAAAGCAACAAAGTGATGATGATGAAAGTAATGCGGTCTTTATTGATAATAAGCCGATACAAGAACAAGATGACCTTGAACAATTTATTAGGGAACGATCACATATTTACATGGACTATCTGGATCAGTATCCACAGATAGCACGTGAGTATATAGATATGTATTACACTAGACCTGATAAGATTGATCATACTTATGGTTTAACTCATGACCAGGTTACCGATTCCTGGAAAATGGGTACACAGAAAATTAATTTTCTATCAAATGGTGATATTAAAATAGGAGACATTACCTACAGGGGTACCAGAGGATTATACGAATTACTATTTTTAAAAGATCCGTTATATCCTGTGCGACATGACGAAAATCAATATCGACAGATATTAAAGCAAACAAATGTCCACAGGAGAAATTATGATGAATCATCTCAAATAAAAGGAACCAACTCAAAAAAATATAAACAGCATGTTCAGCATTTGGTCTCATCGAAATGTGTAGGATCAAAATTGAATAAACAGCGTGCTAAGTCCGGATCTGCATTATTAAGCTATAATAAGAGACCTAAGGAGTATGTATATTATGATGATGTAAACGAACTGACAGAGAGATTAGTAAAACTGGATGCCTCTCAAGAAGCTGGAAATAGAAATCATTTGAATGAAATCATGAGTATTCTTGATGAATTAAGGGAGCTGGGAGTAATCGAATTTTTATAAATTAGGTTAAAGAGCACTTTTGCACTCAGAAGTAGTTTTACCATGAATAAGTTTGGTCGTTCGCTGAACCCACAAAGAAAACAGGTTGAAATTATTCATCCATATTCCATATATAATTAGTTAAGTTTGTGGTAATATTTTCGCATTCAATTATTTTTCCCATTAGAGTGTCAGTCATCTGCATTTCCTTTTCATATAAATCCATATAATAGTCAACTTGTTTTGCACACTCTGTATACAAAGTTAAACTTGTATTATATAAAATTTCATAATCTTCCGGTAGAAAAGAAACATCATGTTTACACTGGTTAACATTTGTTGCACTGGGAATCACAAAGGTTATATGACTAACTAAAGCTAGCAAAATGTAGTATTTACAAAACATTGCGCAATATAATCTATATTAAGTAAGTAAAGGTGCTACTCCAATGGGATACTTATGTAAAATAAATAAAAACTAAATATTGTTTTATTATATAGCTTTTATTCAATATGATTTAATATGGTGTCTCTATAAAAATACATATATTCATTCAGAGCCTTAATTAATAATATATTTTTATTGCATGCTCTATATAATAACTTAAACATTTCTTCTAATTTTGAGAATGAGTCACTGGAATCATTCCAGGAATTTATAACATTTATTACATTATTGTAAAATGTACTAAAATCCAAACTTTCCAGTAAAGTTAGTTGCTGAGACAACAAATTTAAATTAGCGTGTATAATTTGGAGAATGTCTTCTTCACATAGATAGAAACTAACACCCAGTTTCGAAACTTCAAGCACCTTCACGTCACCATCTTCGTACGTCATTTGTGTCACTTTAACAAAATCACCACACGTAAAAGCCACACAATCTGAGGTTATTGATGGATTATTGAAAAAGTCACAAATTTTTTCTTGAAAGAGGTTTATTAATATATTCCATTCACTACTGTTAAAGGATATTTTAGATGGATTATGAGCTTTAGAGAAAATAATCGCTGCACTAAACATTCTGGCAGGACTTAGACCACACCCAATTTGAAATCCTCCCAATAGGTACGTTGTATGTAATAAGTAATGCTGTTCTGTATAAGCTGCAATTTCGAATTCCATTAGCCATTTATCTAACTGATGATTATAATTCTCGATTGTGAAGTTTGTATTAGAGTCAGAACTACCACTTTCCTCGTGCATGATTGTAATGTGTGTACCCCAGTGTACTTTACTCACAATACTAATATTACTAATGGTAGCATCACCCTTTATGTTCACAACTTAGCTACACATGCGCATACTTTAACAATCTACAGATATCATGGGGATGAGGAGGAGGAAAATAGTGAATATGAGTTCACATAATGTGTTTATCGTCAATCCAACTGTTATGTGTTTTATCAAACCCTAACCATTTTACATACATTCTATTTCCTTTCTTGCGTAATACCTCCTCAATCAGATAAACTTCTGGCTGTTTAGTAGGCTGCAATTCATTTTCATAAAATCCTCCCTTAATGGGACGTCCCTGCATGTCTTCCAACAAATATGTAGTTGGACTTGTAATATTAATTTTTACTATTTTAAAAAGCTCAGTTGTCCAATTTGGAATATATCCCTTTTGAAATACATGTTTAAGTTTGCTTATTCGTACTATTTCACCCATTTTAAATTTTGGTTTAGAAAAAACCTTGATATTTCCATAAACAGTACTTAACAAGATCTTCTCATTTTTTTTGTTAACATATTTAGGTTTCATGCCAATAGTTCTATGTGTCGTATCGTTATATGTATCTGTAACTTGTTCCAACAAGTTTATCCACTTATGATTACCATTTAATGTAAATAATTTAAATAATTTTTCCTTAATAGTGCGGATAACTCGTTCTGCAATTGAGGCTTTTAACTTACTAAATGTGCTGTAGTGATGTATTCCATTTTTTTCCATTAATTTCTGAAAGTGTGTATTGTAGTATTCCTTTCCGTGATCTGAAACTAGTTTTTTTGGAACTCTATTTGAGCGTTTAAATATTGTCGCCATGGCTTTGGTAACATCTTGAGCGGACTTTGATTTTATAGGTTCTGTCCATAGATATTTTGAAAAACAATCGATTACAACCAAAATATACTTACATCCTTTATTTTCCTTTGAATATCGGTCAAATTGTGCAAGGTCAGTGGCAAAAGTATCATCTAAACCGTATTGTATAAATCTCCTTCGCCTAAATTTAGATATAGCTGGTCTATGTAATTCTTTCACTACTTGTACTCTAGCTTCGGTAATTTTAGGTTTGGGTGACATATGTTTCCGCATTTTTGCTTTCATTTACGTTGTTTGTTATGTGCGATATCAAACTGTAATGATCTTCTAATCATTAGACTCATGTTTTATTGATTATATTTTACCCAAAAATTTCCTTTTCAAGTATCTCTACAGAACTTTTTAACTCGAATAGCTTAGAATCTATATCTCCTTTATTTTTACGAAGCTGTGCCATCACTGAATCAACAGCCAATCCTACCCCTGAATCAACATAATTCTTATTTGGTTTTGTATTTTCTAAATCTTTTATAGCTTTATTAAGCTGTGATATCGCTGATTCAACATGATTCATATTTGTATTTGTATTTATTGAATTTGATAATGTAGATAATTTAGAATCTAAGTCTTGTATAGCTTTATTAAGTTGTTATATCGCTGATTCAACATAATTCTTATCTGAATGAAGTTTATTTGCTATGGACTCCTCAATATATTTCTTGTTTGATACATCTAGCTGTTTTACTAAAGAATCAACATAATCCTTGTTTGCTGCATCTCTCATCTGTAAGGGTTTTTTAATATTACGTAATATTCTATTTTCGAAATCATAGTTATCATCACTGGTTATAATAAACGGGAAACTTGGACTTGGATGAATAATTTCAACCTGTTTTCTTTGTGGGTTCAGCGAATGACCCAACTTATTCATGGTAAAACTACTTCTGAGTGCAAAAGTGCTCTTTAACCTAATTTATAAAAATTCGATTACTCCCAGCTCCCTTAATTCATCAAGAATACTCATGATTTCATTCAAATGATTTCTATTTCCAGCTTCTTGAGAGGCATCCAGTTTTGCTAATCTCTCTGTCAGTTCGTTTACATCATCATAATATACATACTCCTTAGGTCTCTTATTATAGCTTAATAATGCAGATCCGGACTTAGCACGCTGTTTATTAAATTTTGATCCTACAGATTTCGATGAGACCAAATGCTGAACATGCTGTTTATATTTTTTTGAGTTGGTTCCTTTTATTTGAGATGATTCATCATAATTTCTCCTGTGGACATTTGTTTGCTTTAATATCTGTTGATATTGATCTTCGTCATGTCGCACAGGATATAACGGATCTTTTAAAAATAGTAATTCGTATAATCCTCTGGTACCCCTGTAGGTAATGTCTCCTATTTTAATATCACCATTTGATAGAAAATTAATTTTCTGTGTACCCATTTTCCAGGAATCGGTAACCTGGTCATGAGTTAAACCATAAGTATGATCAATCTTATCAGGTCTAGAGTAATATATATCTATATACTCACGTGCTATCTGTGGATACTGATCCAGATAGTCCATGTAAATATGTGATCGTTCCCTAATAAATTGTTCAAGGTCATCTTGTTCTTGTATCGGCTTATTATCAATAAAGACCGCATTACTTTCATCATCATCACTTTGTTGCTTTTCCACATTCGATTCCGCTACTAAATCTGTTGGTTGAAATTCTACTTTATTATAATAAGATTTTCTGGGCTTAATATCAACATCCTCATGTTTCACCTTTTTATCCTCCTCCTCCTCCTCCTTCACTTCGCTCTTAATATGCTTTATATTTGCATTTGTATTCTCTGCTATTTTTGTTAATGGAACTTTTATAGGAGTAAAAATTCTATTAATGGCATCATCTTCTTCACTACGCTCCAACTTTAGTGATAAGTATTTTTTTCTAATAGTGTTTGCTGCGTCAAAAATTTTTCGTTTAATGGCTTTATCCGTTTTGCTTAGAGTTGGGGCCATGACTATCAGATATAATACTGACAGAATGGAAATATATAAATTTGTTCAATTTGATGTGTTCCCATTAATAGCACATCATAAACTAATCAAACTCGGTATTTTAGGGAATTATATAGGTATTAAATTTGCTTCTAAATCTACCCTTATTTATATGATCATCTTTCATAATAACTAAAAATCCATATTTCTCCTTCCAACACTCAGAACAAATATTTTTAAAAGTTTCTAATGTCATATCTGTGTTAACATGATCACTATAAATATGTTTGAGGTTCGTATCATCCTGCCTAAATAGTATAATCATATTGGTATTATCTCGAATTAATTGTTTCGGAATTTTAGAATATGTTTGACAAAGATAAAATGAGTCTATATTATTATGCCTCCCCATGCAAAAATAGTTTCTTATTTTGTCTTGCTTGTCACATGCGACATCATCAAATATGAAAATGGAGTCTGGTTTAGCTTCTTCGGGATCCATAACCATGCTATTATCATTAAATGTATAATATTTCATACCAGAAATTCGATTTATCACCTTCTCTAAAAATTTGTACTTTTCCTGATGTAGTGATTTAGAATAAATATATATGTTTCGAAATCTTAAACCGTTTAAATCAACTAAAAGGCTCAACATTACATTGCTTTTACCTGAATTGCTGGGACCACAAATGATTGCTCTAATAGTGTTTGGCAGAAGCTCACTATGACGTTTTTTTAGTGTTTTATGTTCACTTATATCAAAATTGTTAACTTTAATATTAAGCGGATTCTTTTCAACCCGCATCTTATTATTATTTTTATTTAAGGGGTGTTTATACTAGGAATGACTCATTATCAATAAGTACTTTGAGGGGCAAAGGTCTCTTATATAGCACAATCAATAAATTACCATTTGAACTTCATTTACCTGGTTATTCGTACTGCGGTCCTGGAACTAAACTTAAAGAAAGGTTAGCACGGGGCGATTTACCAAAAAACAAGTTGGATAGTTACTGTAAGCAGCACGACATAGAATATTCCAAGCATCAAAATTTAGATAGTCGACATCAAGCAGATAAAGTTTTACAGGAAAGAGCTTGGGAAAGAGTCTTATCTAAGGACACCAGTTTGGGTGAAAAAAGTGCAGCTTGGATTGTAACCACCGCTATGAAAGCCAAGCGTAAACTTGGTATGGGGCTTGTAGCTAATAAACAGACAAGAAGACGAAATTTAAAGAGAAGAAAAAAAGTACGTAGCAGTGGTAAAACCAAGAGAAAATTAAAATCCACGCATACGTTTAATTCTGGTATTGTTAGTAATATTAAAAAACAGTTAAAATGCTGCAAGGGTGGATCACTGAAAGATAATATTAAGCTGGCCGTCAAAGCCGCTCGGATATCTATGAAAAATATTGGCGGCAAAAAAAGAATTAGGCTACCTAGAGTAATCAGAGTACCTAAAATTGGAGGTATTCTTCCTCTTATTCCCATATTTGCAGGCTTAAGTGCATTGGGAGCTCTAAGTGGTGGAGCTTCTGCGATATATAAGGCTGTAAATGAGGCAAAAGCAGCAACGGAGAAGCTGCATGAGTCAAAACGACATAATGAAACTATGGAGGCTATTGCATTAGGAAACAAAAATGGAAAAGGTTTGTATCTGAAACCATACAAAACTGGATATGGTCTTTATTTGAAAAAAATGTCAAAAAACTCCCCATAAAGCTACCCAATCGCCCGCTTACCGACAGAGATATTGAAAAGTATGCTAAACAGTTGAATATACCTCATTTTAGGGGAGTGTTTATGAGGAATAATTTGCCGAAAGCCCCTAAGAAAAATGAATTTGGGGTTATTAATTTAGACAGAAATGATGGTTGTGGTACGCATTGGGTAGCTTATAAGAAATCCGGCAAAAATGTCGTTTATTTTGATAGTTTTGGAAACCTAAATCCTCCGATAGAAGCTGTTAGATATTTTAAGAAATGTAAAATACTCTTTAACTACGATCAGTACCAGACATATACCACTTTTAATTGTGGACATCTTGTATTAGCATTTCTTTATAATAAAAGACTATAAAGTAATTAATTTGTTTAATTTATATCAGTCATGTCTCAGACATTCACATTAAAAGGTCGTTCTAGTTGTTTGAGTGTTGATATTAATCCTCCGATCGAACTCGATACTAAATATAGTTATTCATTAGCCCTTATTTCACTTAGTACATGGAATTCCATTCCAAACATAGAGCCTGGGTGTAACAAATTTTATTATATTAAGAACAACGAAAAAAAGGTTTTGGAAATCCCCACAGGATCTTACGAAATTACCGATATTGAAAATTTTCTTATAAACGAATTGACTGACAAAAATAAACACGTTACAAATATTACTTTAAAGCCCAACAACAATACACTGAAGTGTGAATTAAAGTGCATCTACGATATAGATTTTTTTAATCCAAACGATAGTATTGGGAATATATTGGGATTTTCACGGAAACTGCTAAAAGCTAATATTCAGCATAAATCTGATATTTCTGTGAATATAATTAAAGTAATTACTATCCGAATAGAGTGTAACATAATATCAGGATCTTATTATACAAATAATCCATCACATACATTATACGAATTCTCACCAACTGTCGACCCTGGATACAGTATAATTGTTGAACCACGAAACTTAATTTACCTCCCAGTAAATAAACAAAGTATCAATAACATTACGATAAATATTTTGGATCAGGATTCCAGACCCATTAATTTTAGAGGGGAAGAAATTATCATAAGATTGGAACTGAAAAAGAATGGTTTTGGTTTTTAATCATCATGCTGGACAGCACAATGAAAATTATATATTCGGTGACAAACGTAACCTGAATTCAGTCTATAATCAGTCAGTGACACAGTCGCTCACACAGCAAAATATCTTCCTTCTGCAATCACTTTCTCATAAATATGGCTATCGTGTCAGAAAAGTTACAGATATTTCGCCCGGTCAACATGGATGAATCTATTGTACGAGAGGAGTGGCACACGTATCACCCATTCACAAAATCATTCAATTATAACGATGAAATAGAAATAGTTATTAACCAACAAGATGTTTTTATGGATATAAGTCAAGCTCAACTTTATATAGAAGCAAATATTTCTGAAGAAAAAACTGCAGGAAAAACAGGAAGCTGTTCACTTACAAATAATGTCGGCACCTTCTTATTTGAATCAGTGACATACGAACTAAATGGCAAGGAAATAGAAAAAGTTCGAGATCCAGGTCTTACCACTACCGCTAAGAGTCTCTTGTGCCTCAACAGCCTTGAGAGCAAAACCCTTAACACTGCAGGTTGGAGCTGGCCTTCAACAGAACAGTTACCGACTTTCGTTAAACAAAGCGGGGACTTTAATTTGCTGATACCATTGCATTTCCTATTCGGAATATTTTCTGATTATAAGAACCTAGTTATGGGCAAGCAAAAAATTAAATTGGTTCGCGCTCGAAACGATGAAAATTGCTATGTCAACGCAACCGGAGATAAAAAAGCCTCTATATCAATTTCTTCTATTGAATTAAAAGTTAAACACGTTTATCCCAACGATATCTATAAATTGAAATTATTGGAAGAAATTTCAAAGAACAGTCCTATACACATGCCCTTCAGAAGTTGGGAAATTCACGAATTGCCTGCTCTAAGAACAACCAAGAGAGATATTTGGACGGTAAAATCTATGACTGAAAGAGCTCGATACATCATCGTATTTTTCCAAAAATATCGCAAAGACAATCCAAACAAAGATTGTACATACTTCGATAATTTGAATATTACTGATGTTCGACTTTATCTTAACTCTGAGGTTTATCCATATGAGTCTTTAAATATAAATTTTGGTAACAAACAGTTTGCAGAAATCTACAGGATGTACACAGAATTCCAAAAGTCATATGTAGACAAAACGAACAGCGAACCATTATTAAACTTCAAAGACTTTACAGACAGAACATTATTTGTTATCGACTGTTCCAAGCAAAATGAATCACTTAAGAGTAGCGTAGTTGATGTTAAGCTTGAGTTTCAAAGTTCAGAAAATTTCTCCAATGATACACGTGCTTACTGCATCATTGTGCACGATCGGGTTTTGGAATATTTACCATTAACTGGAACTGTAAGAATTCTAATATAATGCAAGAACTCTAATAAAATCAGTAGTAATCAAGCAGCCATTAGAATCATCACACCGGTTTAATAATGAAGTTTATAGTGTTAGATGCTCAAGGTTATTTTACACCTGATTTTGAGGTTAAGGAATTAGCTATATTCGATGGAAATCACATGAAATGTTGGCTGTTTAGACCAAAGACTCCACATTGGTTGTTAACCAAGGCTGTCAAGCGGAACGTAAAATACATTTTTTATAATATTCATGGAATATACTATAATTCAGGCAATACCGACTATAAGCATCTTAATCATATAATACTACAAGAACTTACTGGTGTGGACACCGTTTACGTTAAAGGGCACGTCAAAGAAGACTTTCTTATTAAATTTCTCTCCAACATGAAATTAGAACACCACCCCAATGTTATTAATTTAGAAGTTTCATCACCATCATCATCATCAGATGTACCGAAACTAGAACAGGAACTTAGTTCCTGTAAACACCATAAATTAAGCTTATGTTCATGTAGTATTAATAACGCTTACCTTTTATATAATTATATTTTATCTACGAGTAATAAGCTTTAATAAATACTATCAAAATTACTGTGTATTTTTCTACATACTATCCTTTATGACCCCATGCATATTATTAACAATATAGACAGAGTAAACAGTCAGACAGACAGGAAGCAAAGAACACCCTGTATATAATTTACTAACTCAATACGTACTACAACCAACTATATACTGATGACAGGTGACAGCTGTCTACCTGTCATACCTCTCTGTCTTACCTGTCACGCATCAGTATATCACCCCTTCACCCAGGGGGCGCGCGCGCGCCCCAAATATCCGGCGTTGCAGGTGCCCATACGCCAGCGCCGCGGGGCCCCAGAGCGCGGGGACGCGGGGATCCAGCGTTGCAGGCGCCTGCGGGGCCCCCGGGGCGCGGCATCGCGGGAGTGGGCCTGCGCCCCCACACACACACGCTCATACACTCTCATGCATCGGACATACAAACCATCTACGAACAGCTTGGCGGCATTCTAAGGTTTGAGGTTAAGGTCAATATTTTATGGTGAAACATACTTTGTTACTCTACTGATTATCCAGATGCTGGGAATATGAAGTTGGACTGGTTTTTCATCCGCAATTGGTATAATAGGATTTGCAGGTATACCCTTAAAATCTAATTTTTTAAGGTTTATTTCGAATTTTGTGCTACCATGTTTTTGTTTTCCTAATTGCAGGTTAAAGTCGATAATTAAAGGTTTTCCGTGACTGGCTTCTTGAAATGAAATTTCTTTGCCCTTAAACGATATTCTGCAAACGTCTTTTTTGATAAGCGAATATGTGTTTATTGACTTTTCGCATTTGACTTCGATTTTTTCCTCTATTAGATAGAAAACCGCGAGATACTGGTTTATTTCAAAAATTTGTTCAATGTGATTTTCGGGTATTTTAAGTTTGGCAAAAACGCAATTAGTTGAATTTTGATTGACTAGAATATTTTCTTCACAAAGTGCTCTGTAATTAGCCAGGTTGTTTTTCAGACAATGACCATTTACCTTTAGTGAACTTGTCAAATAGAGGCTTTATTGAACCTTCATTTTTATTTTGGAGTATATAATTAGTATTTGGTAGTATTGTAAAAAAGTCATGTTTTGAAGGAATAGGCAATATATAGAATAAGTTAAATTCATTATCAAGATCAATAGGAATAGACAAGAAATAAGTTATTAGATTAAAGTCTATTTTGCAATTGATTTTTAGAAGGGATTCGAAATTTAAGATGTTTTCTTATCTTAGGTCGTAAGGTAAGGAATTTTTGTAGTGAAATGCGATTCTTGCCATTTCATGGAAAAGTTTTTGAGAGTTTATTGTACTAGGATGTAATATAAATGTTTCTGAATTTTTGACATCTTGGAGTGTGTTAAATATTACGTTATACAGGATGTTTAGCTAGTTAAACAAGTCCTTTGCAACTAAAACATTATTATTTTTAGCTTTCTCCCTAACAATTTGGTGAAGTTGCATTATTCGTGATTTAAGAAGTATTTTGTTACGTTGGATATTTTGTACTGTCGAATTAAAATTAACAATTATTTGTTTGTTTACAGAGTATTGATATTTTAATTGACTTTGTAAATTATTTTCGTTTTTCACAAGACGATTTAAAATTTTGTATATTTTTTCACCGTGAGAGGCGTCTAGATTCCCTGTAATGCTCTTAATTATAGAACCAAATCCATCGATTAAGTCTCTTTTCGAGATCTCTTTTTTTCCGTGAATTCTAATGTTATTTAGTTTTTCTAAAATTAATGTTTTACTATACCTAATTATCTTATCATAGTTTTCTAACTCTTTACTTAACATGCTATCATTAATATAACTAAATCTAAGATTATCATACTGCATATTTAACTTATCATACTCCTCGTATAATGGTTGGGGGTTATAATAATGTACAAAAGTGTGTTCGCTTCTCCGAATACGCGCAGTGCCCAAGTCTATGAGAAATACGCCTAGATTTGCGGTTGCGTTTCAGATTTCAGTCCCTTGTCCGAGGGCGAGGAACTTGAAATAATTTGGGAATGGGTTTTCTTCTTTTTTGGTTTTATGGTAATTTAAGGGTGAATATTTAATGTTTTATTACCGTGAGTAAGTGCAATTTTGCAGTTTTAGTATTTGGATCTACTGAAACAATATTTTCCGGCTTGTATTTGTTCTTTGTTTTGCTCTGTTTTTGGGTATTTTTAACAAATACTAATAGTCGGACTTTTTCTTTATGATTTTCGACATAATTATTAACTAACTGATTTTCTTAGTCGATGTTTAAAGGGAATTCGGTGTTTGAATGACCAGTTAAAATTTCATATTGTTTCAAGTTCGTAACGGAAAGAATAGTGTTATTATATGCCAAAAGTGCATAGTTTTCGATAGGTTCCGATTTGTATTCACTCTGATTATTTAGTAATCTCACGTGTTCGATCAGGGTTGAATGGAAATGTTCGACTACTGATAAAATGAACTTTTATTTTATGTGTTTTAAGTAGTTTTTGGACTACAGTATTTTTAAATTCATTCCTGTATACAGTGGTGTGTGAAATATTTAAGGAGCTTATTAGATGCTTCGATGCCTTGCGCAGAGTCAAGTTTACATGCTTGTGCATATTTCGAAAATAAATCAATTATTGTTAAGAAATTTGCAAGAGAAATAGTAATTACATGTACTATTTGGAATCATCTAGTGACTGTAGGTGTAATGTTGTATTCGACTCGTATAGGTCTGCGGTTATATTTTGTAATTAAACAAATTTCCCAATAATTTATGGAATTCTGAATAGTTATTTGCTGGTTTGGCCAGTAGTAAGTTGATTTTATTCTTTTCCAGTTTCTTCTATTCCTCTGTGGTTAGTCTGTCATTCATTTTTAGTATTGTTGAAGAACATTGCTAAATGTTTTGTATATAGGGTCTTTAAAATATAAATAATAGTAGTATTAGCAACTATGTGTTCTTTAAAAATTTAACAATATCTTGTTTTAAATTATTTTGGGAAAGTTGAACGAGAGTGCGTTGTTTTGTTATAAATAGTTTTATTACGGATGGTTCTGCGTTTACCAGAGAAATGTTATTTGAGTTTTTCCGTAATTTACTGGGAGTAGTTATAATATGGGAGCGCCTCCTCCTCCTCCTCTTCCTCTCTCTCATGTCCCTCATTCTTAACTTCCTCCCCTTTTATTCTCATTCGCATCATATTTTTAATTTTTTCTCTTTGTTCTCCCACATTTGATTTTGCATTCTTAAGTCTTATAAATAGGTGCATCATGATCATTTTAGTATGCCGAGGCACATTTACTAAGCTGTGCTCGAGTTGCGTAAAAAGTTATTTTTGAATTTTTCCACCAATTTTGTATAAAACAAAAAGAAAAAATGTGTCAAGTAATAAGTGAATTATGTGTAATCGCGAAAAATTAACTACAACTATCAGACAGTTAAAAGTTAAATATCTCAATTTCTTTGAAGTGATTTCGAAAGATGAATACACCAAGCTGTTTTATCCACTGAAACGAGATTATTTGGAAGCAATTGACTGTTGTGATGATTATTTAGAAGGAATTATAAGCCTTACTACGTTTTTCAATACATTTGGGAAATCATACTTTGTAGGAGAATTAAGCCACCTAATAGAATTTATAGGAGAAGATTGCCAATTTATACCTGCTATTATTGCAACCCAAAAGAGGTTTCAATTATACGAAGATAAAAAACAGGTATTATCAAAGAAAGTTAATCCTATTCGCAAGAGACGTCCCCCTACATATTTAAAATATTATGTTAAATAAATGAAATGGCTGAGTTGCTGATTGCAGTTAAATTATTAGAGGAGAAATTTAGTAATCTTTCAAAAACCTATTTCTCATATTGTATGGCAAGTGGTCCGGAGTGGATAGACTTTTATTGTAATCAATCTGAGGAATTCGTAAAGGCTGCCCTCTGTTGCAACAAATACATTGAAACATTAAATTTTTTTCAACTTATTCAAGATCTAAAAGATATTGGCTTTGGTTACTATTTAAAAGACTTGAAGCAATTTATTGACGAGGATACTATTCTTCAAGAAATTGAAAAGGAAGAATAAATTTAATAATATTTACAATGGAGCAAATGGTTACTGAAATGTATGAAGAGTTTATTATATCTGCTGCATACTTCCAATATTTATCAATTGTAGGCGAAGAAGACGCAGAAGCACAAGATTTGTCAGCATATGTTAATAATATAGATCGAATGAAACAATGTAAATTAGCCGCTAAATTTTGTAATGATTATTTAAAATATAAAAATGAGTATGAACTTTTAAATGAATTTAGAAAATTAGATTTAAGGTATCATATTAATTGTATTCAATCATGGTTGGTTAATGCAAAATAAAAAGGTAATTAATTTTTTTTTTATATTTTTATTCATTCATAAAACAATTGTCATATAAAAATAACACATTTGTCAAAGCACACATACAAGGTGATTTTGAATGATAGAAGCATTTTGGTTCCATTAGCTTTAGCGCTGGTTGTTCATCTATTTCAATCACATGCTTTTTAGAATATTTCTGTATAAAATCCTTTTTTTCGCTTCCTTTTACAAAAACAAAATCTGCTTTCTTCGTAAGTGTTTCAATTATTTTTGGGAAATGATGTAATGGAGTAAATCCATTATTCCAATGTATACAATGATAATTTTTCGTTAACCATACCGCCTGCTTGTGACAATCAGGTGAAAGAAACTCCATTGGAAAAGGCTTTTTAAAAATGTAATGAGTCATTTCATAACCATCAAAAGCTGCAAGCTCTTTCGGTATAAATTTATTTTTTTCATCTTTGAATCCTTGAATATCTATAACCAATCTCATATTTTCAAAGCAGCAAATTTTTTAATGAGACTTTTTTTACTTGAATAATTTGCAATTTCTTCTTTCAGTTGATTAATTTTAAAAATAAATTTTTCAATTTGTAGTTGTAGTTTTGATGTCATGATTAAAACTAAAAGCTTTTGAAAATTTCTTTAAATTAAATCGAAATATGAAAATAGTGGGGATAAAGTTTATAATTGTTTCACAATTTTAGTAAGAGGGTTGTAGCTAAATAATTTGTCATGTAAAATAAGACAATAAGCAGAAGTATCTTTTTTAATTGCATTGTGTGTCTCAAATTCAATTCTCATTACTACGGATCCCGTTTGAATTGTTTCTTTTTGATGGGAGCAATCAATATGTGTAATAGGACTAATGTTTTTGAATTGTTCAGGATTAAAAATGGGTTCATTTGGAACACCATAATAAGACTGTCTAAAGTTGGCAAACATTTCGTATAAAGCAGAAAATTTGTTTTCTTCGAAATTTAAGTACAAATCGTGATAAGGATATCTTTCAGAATTTAAATATACTCTAATATTTGACAAGGTAATATTGTCAAATTTACTCATATCTTTAACAATTTTCCCTTTTCTGTTTTCTTGAAAGCCAATCACAACATGACGAGGAGCTTCTAGTTTACTAGTTGTTTTTACCGGCCATGTGTGACGGGTTGTTTCGGTTAGAGAAGAATATTCAACAAGTTCCCAACTCCTGAATCCTATCAATATATCTTTATTTGATTCTAATATTTTTGATAGAGCAAGTTGTTGTGGCATATCAACTAGAATGTGAGGAACTTTCCAATAAATTTTATCGAAAGTAACCAATGGAGTGTCAGGAGCAGTAACAAGGTGTGCCGGATCTTCTTTGAAAATAACACCATCTAAATCATCAGTTGATCTAATAAGAACCAATTCCTGTTTCATATTCATAATAATTTTTCTGTAATCTTCAAAAAATCCTAAAAGCATTTTTAGTGGTATGGATACGGAGAATTTTCCATCATTATCAACTAAAATTGTATCACCTTCTTTCCGATGTGGAAACCAACCTGCATTTTCCAGTTTTAAACTTTCGTTGGTATTGTGAGAAAGGTAGCTTTTTAAGGTTGATGCTAATCCAACATTTCTTATTGAATCTATAGTAATTCCGTTTAGTTCATAGCGGATTTCTCTGAACAAAAAGGCTATACCATTGTTAATAAATAGCAATTCTTTCTTATATTTACCTTCTGTATTAGTTAATTTTCCTTCGATATAAAGTAAACTATCTGATGGTAGAGTGTAAGCATCGAGTTCTTGAATTGGGATCCTTATTTCATCATTGTAATCGAATTTTGAAGAAATATATGGTTGATATGTGTGAAGCTCAGAACTGACGATGGAATTGTCTACATAAAGCTTTTCGTTTACGTTTAATATGTTCATTATTTTAAAACAGTGAAACCCAAGGATGTGAGAAATTTACGATTATCTCGTCTTAACTTGTTGGTGTTGGATTTGATACTGAACTGTTGTTTAGGCTTTTTCTTTTTATAAGTTTTTACTTTGTTAATAGTAGTAGGGGCAAGTCTCATCCCAAGGGCTCTATTATATCTAACAACCATTTTATATTTCACTTGTTTGTATTTTTATTTTGAGTTTTTTTTTTGTCTGATTGCTTTCATTTTGACGGATCCTCCTTTATAAGGTCTAATAAATAGTCCCTTTCCTTTATATGGTCTAATATATAATCCTTTACCTTCTTTAGAAGCATTTTCCATTGCAATATTATGTCTATGTATTTCTTCTAGTTGCTGTTTAGCTGCTTTAGCATCATTTACTGCCTTAGCAATTCCTGCCGCGCCTCCACCTAGTGCACCCAGGGCGCCAAGAATGGGAAACAAAAGAGGTAGAAATCCTCCAATTTTTTGGGTGTTCGAATGATACGTTTTTTTCTCAATTTAAGTTTACCCCCTTTTGTATTTTTTAATCCCAAACCGAACTTTCTTTTACCCTTCATTATTCCTGCAACACTTAAAGCTGCAATTTTTTCACCAATAGAAGAATCTTTAGCTTTTACCCTATCCCAGGCTTTTTTTTCTAATATTTGGTCAGATATGTGTCTTTTTGATAAATCTTCAGTCTGGATTTACACCAACGTCACCTCTAGTTAATCTTTTTTCCAAGTTGGTGCCGGGACCACAATAATTATATCCTGGTATATGAACTTCGAAAGGTAATTTACTAATTAATTTATTTACTAAACCAGAGCCTTTTCTATTACGTCTTTCAATAGTTTTTTTCAACTTATGACGACCCACAGTCATTGAAGTTCTTTTTATACTAAAAACACATTGACATTTTTCTGGTATAAATACTTTTACAGCTAAAAATATTTACTAGTGTGATTAAGAATGAGGATTGAAAAACAAAAATTCTCATTACCAGTAAATAATCATGACGAAAAAATTTTAAGTAAACAGTTGAGAAAACATGGTGACTTATTTTGCGGTGGTTCAAAAAGAGGGCTTATAGTTGGTTGCAGTGGTAGCGGTAAAACCAACGTTATGCTTACACTGCTCGAGCATCCTAATGGAATTAGGTTTGAAAATGTCTATGTTTATTCAAAGTCATTAGATCAACCAAAATATGAATATTTAAGGAAGTTGTTAAAGCCTATGAAAGAAATTGGATACTTTGAATATGATAGCGATGAGAACATTATTTCACCTCATGAGATAAAGCCAAATTCCGTTATCATTTTTGATGATATTCCTTGTCATAATCAATCTATTATTAGGGACTATTTCACGCATGGAAGGCATAGAAACACCGATTGTTTTTTTATTTTTCAAGGATATTCCTCAATCCTTAAACGTCTAATTCGAGAAAATGCAAACTTATTAATTTTATTTAAACAGGACTGTTTGAGTTTAAAACATATATATAATGACCACTGTATATTGGATATGACATTTGATCAGTTTAAAAATATTTGTGCTAACTGTTGGATGGATCCATATGGCTTTCTTGTAATTGACAAAGATTGTGAAGTAAATCACGGCAGATATAGGAGTAAATTCGATTCCTTTATATATTTATAAAAGTAAAAAATTTGCAGTTTTATTTCATTTAAAACTTGTACAGCATGGATAAACGTTTAGCTCGAGAATTAATAAAATCGAGACAAGCCGTGAAGCAGAAATATCAAAGCTTGAAATTAGCTACTTCTACTGCTCAGTCCGAATTAGAACAAACTTATAGACCAATAACACAACCACTTAAACAGCTAATTTCAAGTATTGGTAAATCCGAACCATTCGATTTAAAAGAAGAAAGAGTTTCAAAGTATGAAGAATTCAAAACACCTACAAAGCTTTATAAAACATCAACTCCGACGAAAAATATTCAGAAAACAGGAAAAACTCCGTTACTCCCTACAGAACTACCAACATTTTTAAATGACAGTAGTATCACTTCTTCCTCTCCTGTAGTACAACCATTGTCATCAACTGTTATAGCAGAAACTTCAGATCCTTCTAGTGACACAACAACAAATTTAAACTTGTCAGACATATTGGAACAAACTAGAAAAACAATTCAAACCTATGTTGGTACACCATCATATAAAGATTACTTAGCAGATTTTCATGAATTACCCAGATCATATATTGATGAGGGTGTGAAAGATACACAACATAAATTTGACCATTATTACGGAATAGTTCATGACCTCGAAACGGATAAGTTTTCTTTTGGTTTAACACAGATACCGGTAGAAATTATTGGAAAGGACATTAAAGTGGGAGGAATAACGTACACAGGCACGCCAGGTTTATACGAATTGCTTTTCAAAAAAGAACCGATAGGTTATAAGAAGGAAGATTTAGATAATTACATGAACATTCTAGCTAAAACAAATGTATATCGTAGGAATTTTGATTCAAATGAACAAGTTCAAGGAAATACATCACACAAATATGTTACAATAATAGGACCATATTTACAAAGAAAGGGGATTACAAAGACAAAAACCTTGCCAAGATTAGTTACAGCATTTAACAAACCACAACCTCCGTTTAGAACAACTAGAGCCAAATCTACAGGAAAGGGATTAATTTTGAAAACAAACAGATCAAATACAGACTATGTATACTGGAATAATGTAAACGAAATTGTTGATAGGCTACGTTTATTAATTTCATCAAGTGATGCGGGAAATAATGCTCATAGTAACGAGATTATCTCTATTATTGAAGAATTAAGAGAAGATAAAGTAATACTATAAATAACAGCTATCAAATATAATCATATTTATTGTTTAATGAAAGCTCAACATGACAGTTGATAAATTTGGACGCCATATTTCAAAACAAAATCAAGAGAGAATAAGTGACATTAATAATTTAAAAAGGAGATTAGGTGAAAATGAAACAAATAATGAAATCTTTGCTAAAAAGCTTAAGGTTTTTGATGAAAATTTTTTAAAGTATGAAAACCAGATTAAAGTATGTTATACCTCAATTGAAAACGTTAATAAACAGTTGCTAACGCTAAATCAAATAAGTAAAGATTTGCAATTTTTAAATGAACATGTTAAAAAGGAAGACAAAAAATTAAGTGATGATATCAACAAAATTAATAAAATAATGGAAACAAATATAAGAGAAGTAATAATTGAAAAACACAAGGAAAAAATTAAACAATTAAGAACTTTTATAAAAAGGTTAGATGATGAAAAAAAAAGAAATCAAAATAGCATTCTTAACAGTAGAACAATTGACCAACTCACTTTGGAAGAAAATCAACAATATATTTCCTTGGAAAATATAATGTCCAGTGTAATTAAGAAATTAGAACAAGAATTAAATAAAACAGAGGAGGAATTAAAAAATAGTGATAGTAGATCAACTACTTTCTTAACTGGAGAGATAAAAAAATCCTTTAATGCGTTAGAAAAGGAGATTACTAAAATTAGTAAAATTTTAAATGAAAAAAGTTATACAATACAAATTGATAAATTGAATGAATGGGAAAAAACATATAAAAGTTATATTTCGAATTATTACAAAACATAGAAAGTGAACTTCCTTAAAATTGAATAAACAAGTTTGTTGTCATGACAACCGTTAAACAGCAAGTCGTTAATGAATTACATAAACCTGCTAGAAAAAACTACAAACGCAGAAGGGTGGTAGTGAAAGGGTTAAATGATCTTTTTCAAGCTGATTTGGTTGAAATGTTACCCTATGCCAAATTTAATAAGGGATTTAAATATATCTTGATTACCATAAATGTATTTTCTAAGTATGTTTGGGCCGAACCGTTAAAATCTAAATCTGGAAAAGACGTAACAGCGGCAATGAAAAAAATATTAATCAGTGCAAAAACTCCACCAAAAAACTTGCAAACGGATAGAGGAAGAGAGTTTTTCAATGTAAATTTTCAAAATTTGATGCAACAATTTCGAATTAACCATTATAGCACGTTTTCCAATTTGAAAGCGAGTATAGTAGAAAGAGTGAACAGGACTTTAAAGAATAATATGTGGAAAATATTTAGCATTCAAGGAAATTACAAATGGTTTAATATATTAGCGGATATTGTAAAAGATTATAACAATACAAAACATTCTTCAATAGGAATGAAGCCAAAACAAGTAAATAAAACAAATGAAAATAGAATCTTGAAATCTGCATTTACTCATGCTAAAACGTTAGATATAAAATCTCCAAAGTTTAAAGTGGGTGATCACGTACGAATAAGCAAGCATCGAGAGGCATTTTCAAAAGGTTACACACCAAATTGGTCAAATGAGATATTCCACATTAAAGAAGTTAAGATGACAAACCCTTGGACATATTTAATTCAAGACGAAGATAATCAGGACATTCTGGGTGGTTTTTATGAGCAAGAATTACTAAAAGTAAAGCATACCGATGTGTATCTTATTGAGAAGATTTTGAGAAGGAAAGGAAACAAAGTTTATGTGAAATGGTTAGGACTTGATAAAAAATATAATACATGGAATGATAAAAAAATATTGTTTAATTAAATTGAAATTAAATTTTAGTTAAATTTGTTTTATTTCTGTTCCTCACTTTATGCTGTAGCTGATACAAATTACAAAGTCTTAATGTGCTAATTAATTTCAAATAAAATTCACATTTACTAAACTAAAATTTTATTAAGTAAAACATCAAATACAATTTTTATTAAAACGTGTCAAATATATTTTATTTCTATGTTCCTCAGATAATATCGAATCTAGAATAAGTTTACAATCATTTATTCTTTTTTCAAAACGGAGTCTATCTAAGTACCACATCTGAAAGTTACTCCTACGGGCTTGTCTGTAAGCAAAGCTCCACTTCACTAACACATGCACCTTATTGTTCTCTTCCAGAAAAGATATTGTTTTCTTCGTAATATTTTCTTTTTGATCCATTTTCATTGTTTTCTTCGTAATATTTTCGTTTTGTTCCATTTTGCTTCAATTTGTTTTCCATTTGTTCAGGATATAAAGCAAGTAATTCCATCATAGTTGAAACATTTTCACTGTTAGGATTTTCTGTTGGACTTATTATATTATAAACATGCGTACACAAGTCGCCACAATCAGATGAAATATTATTTTGAAATATTTTGAAATATGTATTGAATTCTTGCCTTTTAAGTATAGATAATCTATAATCAATAATTTCCTTTAATCGCCACAAATTGTCCAAAGACTCTTGTCCTAAGTATATGAAGTGTGGGCCTTTTGTAATTTGTAGAACAGGGGTATCATTTATTTTCTGAACCTGCAGATAAATGTTGTTTATATTCACACTGGTTTGATCAACTTGAGGAAAGTAGAAATTGTTTACAATAATTCCTTGATGAACACAAATGTCTTTCCAATTTTCTTCGGTTAGTGCGATTGAAAATCCAGTTTTTCCACCAATTACAATTTTTGGAGAAAAATCATTTAAACTAATGCCAACAAGAACAAATTTTGACAAAGAATTATTTAAAAAATAAATTTTTGAATTAAGAAGCGTTTCCAAAGGTTTATGAACCACGGCGTTGTTCATAATGACTAAACGAGACTGAAACATATTGTGTTATTCTTGTACTTAAATATTCTCATCCCCACTTTCTTTAAAGTTTCGTTTAAAATGGATTAATGAAAAAATAGATTTCCAGTTTGAAATTTATAATAAAGATAAATAATTAAAATGGTAATGTATAAAAATAATGCAAAGTTTAATGTAACACTAATGATGGAAAAGTAATAATTTTTGAATCCGTCATAATAATTGGTACAGTTGGGGGTTAAAATTTGTAACTGATTATTTTTAAACTCTAACCTTTCTATCCAATTTGTATCAAAAATAGATCGATTTGGATAATGATACAAAATTTTAAAAAATTTACTTCCATTTTCATTTCCATTTATTCGTTCCATCCAACTAATTGTACTATTGTTAATTAATCCAATTTTCATAAATTTACAATATTTACTTAGAGTGACGTCTGTTTTATTAGAAAAACATATTTCACACTGTGTTACGCCAGGGGGATGATGAACATAAAAAACATTTTGGAAAATAAAATAAAGAAGAATAAATTGAGATCTACTGATAGTCATTAAAACAAATTAATAATAATATTCCAAATTTATTAACATTAAGCAGATACTTTCACGACGAAAGCAAAAGCAGTTGTAAAAAAATAACAATAAAATACTTAATTTAAATATATGTAAAAGTTCATAAATAAGGATATTAATAATACTATATAAAATGTGTAGCTTGAAGACTTATTTTGAATGGTTACAATTATTCGATTCCTATTTTTCCATAAACAGTTATTTAAATCACAATTCCTAGCAAATTTCTTATGCTCCACAATAGGATCATCATAACTTAACCAATCAAAAATTTCAATACCACAATAAAAACATTTACAAATATCATTGATTGAAGTATAGTAAAAGCCAGCTCCAGCTAACACTTCTGGTCTCAATTTTCCTTTCCATTTTTTAAAAGTGGAAAGTCGTTTTTCATATGTTTTAAAATAACTGTTATCAATTTCTTTGTCAAAAGTTTCTAAGCACATTTTGTGAAAGACTTATGAAGACTAACTTTGGTTTCAAAAACAACAAATTTAAATACCTTATAATATCTACATAAATATATCTAAATCTTCATGTTCTGCATTCCATTGATACAAAGCAATATCTTGGTGTCCCCAAGCTAATGTATTAAAACTATAGGGAATTTTATACCGCTTATCATCTTCGGAACTCAAAGCCAATTTATTAATTAACTCTGTAAAAATTGTATGTTGTCTAGATCGAAAAACATACATTGAACAAAAGGTTTTAGAATGATTTTCAACAACATCTTTATAATGAATAAAATCCAACTGCTTTTTAATTGCACTTTTTTTAACACCTTTTGCTTTTTTTGTTAAACTGTTTTCCGTTTTAATACAATATGCTTTTGCTCCAGTACCAAAGAAAGTAGTAATGGGTTCACCAGCATATTCATCTTTGAATTTTCCTATAACTGACTTTGTAATAGGCATTTCATGAATATTATTAAATTCATAATTAGATGTGTCAAATTTGTGAATATTTTTTATCATGTCAGAATAAATATTTGGAGTTGTGACTTCTAAAATGAACGAATCGGTATCGGTGTATAAAAGTGAAATATTTTCCTGATAAAGAGGTTTTAAAAAATTATAAAAGAAATCATACATGACAGTTTTAGATATATCTAATATTGAGAAGCCTACATATATTGGTTTATTGTAAGTAACTTGAATCTTTTGCATTTGAATAGCTACCAAGTTTTCAGAAAATATTGTTAAGTCCTTGAAATATGGTTTTGCAATTAAATTCTCAGCACCATCTTTTCTTCTATTTTTTTCCCACTCTGTAACAAGTCTTACGTCAATTCTCCTATCAACATTTTCCATAGTCTTGCCATAAATACTATTATTTGCCAACTTGTAAGTATTACGATCAAATTCATTCTTTGAATCATTTCTTAATCTTGAATTCAAGTCTATATATTTTTTCAACCAATCAGATTGAGAAAACTGTAAAACTCTATGAACTTTAGTTAACTTGAGTCCATGTTCCAAACATTGTTTTAATAATTGATAGTGAATAACATATTTTGATTTATCATTTAAATTGGGTATTAATTTTATGCATTTAGAATTTGGCGGTTTAAAGTTTTCTGGACAAAACGGAAAATCGTTATGATAGGAATGTAGACTTGTAGGATATTCTAAATCAACTTCTAAAACATATCCCTTATTAGATTTTTTAGAAATATTCATAATATTTAAATCATTGATTTCTTTATCTGTTAACCAAACAAAATCTCCCGTTGGAATGTGCTGTGACATTGCATAACCATACAAATTTGTTGCATCATAATAAATTATGTATTTAGTTGGCTTTAAAGGATCAAAATTTAAAAGAAATGGATTATTAGCTTCAGATTTTCTACAAATGCAAGAGCTCACACCACCGCGAACGCTTTTTTTGAAAAAGTGTATCATATCTGGATCAGTTAACAATTCTAACTCTATTCCAGTATAACGCAAACACGCCTCCCAAGATAAACCTGGAAAAGTGTAAAAATGAGCTGGATCGAGCTTATATGTGGATAAACAAGTGCTTCTAAAATTTTCAAAAATATCTGCCAAAAGTAAAGTATCAGAGAGTAAGTAAACGTCGGAGTATTGACCAAGAGATTCACATTTAAACAATTGCCAAACCTTTACAGCTCTTTGGTATTCTGCATCACTGATGTGCTCATCCGTTAAAGTATTATAAAATTGGTCTTTTTGAGGTAAAGTTGTTTCTTCTAATTTTAAATAATCATCAATATAATTGTAAGGAAATACACCTTTTTGCCGAATAAGTTTAAATCTTTCTTCATCATTGAAAATTTTTTTTATTTCCTTACATTGTTCATCTTTTAAGCTTTCAGAGAGTTTTGATAAAGAATGGGATAGAAATTGAAAAGAATCAATAAACCTTAATGATATATTTTTTTTCTTAGCCTTTTGTGTCTTTTTATCAAAATAGTTATCCACATGAATAAGCTTTTCAAATGAAATATATTTTTCCTTGTTTTGTGCGATAACTGTTAGTTGTTCTTTGTTTAAGCATAATTTTTTAAGAAATAGATGAGAATCATAATTACGCAAATTATGCAATATAACTGGAATAAAGTTAGGTATTCTGTAATTTATGTTGCAGAGTGAATGAGCTGGACCTCTATAAAGACCGGTTATATGACAATGATCTGCAACCCTGTCATTTAAAAGAGGTTTATTACAAATATGACAAACTGTTTCATAGTTATGATAAATTTTGTCCAGTTCGTTCAAAGGAATCATCTTTTTAGGAGTCTTTAAATATTTATTGTATATGTTATACACATCTCTTTCTAAAGAATTTATAAATAATGTATCACAATTTTGACCTCTATATTTTTCAAATTTAGAATAATTATCGTCGAATGAACATTTAATGTAATAGGCAAATGAATGTGGAATATGTTCATATTGTTTTAAGGTGTATGAAGTATTAGGATTTTTATCAACATTGTCATTATTTAAAGGCTTTAAAATGCATTCAAAATCTGCATACACCACGAAAGGAACTTTCATTTGTTTATGATAATTTACAAATTTCAAAATATTATCATATGAATAGTTTCCAAACTTATCTTTTATTAATTCTTTAGAAGGTAGGTTAATTCGTAAATGATCACAATCATAGCTATTGTGTTGTAATAAATTTTCTTCTGTAGGGAAATATTGTAAACAACCATCGCAAATATATTTTTTTCCGTGATGTTTAGAAATTTGTGCAGAAACTAGTTTTGATAAATCTTTAATATAGCAATAATGAAAAGTTTTTTCATCATCATCACTTATTAACAATAAATTGACATGTTGATTTTTTTTATTCGATGAATAATAAAGTGGACCAATTACTTCATACCCCTTTTTAGGATTTATAATTTCTAATCCATATACATTAATAGAAATGTTATTTTTTTCTTCAAAAATCTTAATGTTCTTTAGCAACATTGGAAATTCTATACCTGACATATCCAAAACAGAAGAGTAGTGTGGGTAGGATGAAGTTTCAAAATCTAATCCGCTTGGTTGGTGAAGAGCAGACACAACTGCCCAGGCGAAGCAAAAGTTGTCATCATTCCTAATGTTGATCACAGCTTGACGTCTCTTGATCTCTTGAGGAAGTTCGGTAAAAGATGAGGCTCTCAGCGGATTGTGCTTGTTAACATTAATTTCCAAATGAAGTAAATTCATCAAAGCCCATCCTGCAACGTAAAAATTAAAAAATTACTTTTTTTGTTGCTGTTGTAAAATCGAAAATAAATTCTTTACCTGAATCTCTTTCTGCAAATTCGTCAGCTTTCTGGTCAATAATGGTGCAGATTTGCTCTAACAGTTCTTTTTTCTGATATCCCTGGCAAATGACTTGGAACGGCGCATTAAAAGATTTGACATCATAGCTGTCGCTGCTGGGGTTAAAATAGAAACCGAACAGTTCCATATTTAGCTTGATACATTTATGTTTCTGCAGTTCTTGATCTATTAGATGTGCAATTTTGTATTCCAAATGTTGAAAATACTCTTTCACATTTATGAAGTTTTGGTGTGAGGAAATCCTATAAGATATTATTCGTTCCCTGAATGCTGACTTGATAATTTCAACACCTTCCTCCAAGCCTATTTTGGAATTGTTCTTGTGCACACTAGATCGAAGATGTCCACCCCATAGACTTTGGTTTATATTTTTCTTGCATTCTTTACAATATTTTACAATATTTGTAGAATCTATAAATTAAGAAAAAAATATTTTACAAAATATAACATGAAAAATAAAATGTTCTTACCTTTAACAAGCTTTGGTTTTTTCAACCAACTGTTGAGTTTTGTGGAATTTCCGTTAACATGTTTTTTATTATGTCGCAATAAATTATCCTTTCTAGTGAAGACTTTATTACATGTTACACACTTATGCATTTCTGAAGTTTTCTGGATAATAATAATAATAAAATTAATATTGTGCATTTCTATTTAGTTATAGTCAAATTTTGAAAAAAGCAATTGCATTTTTGAAGTTCTTTGTATAATAATAAAATTAATATTGTGCATTTTTATTTAGTTATAGTCAAATTTTGAAAAAAGCAATAGAAATTAATTGACTTTATGAATCCATTTCTTCAAATGAGTCAACTAATTTGTCAAAGGCCTGTTTAACATAATTCACCGTACTTTCGTCTCCCTTTTTAATTGTGATCAAATTAGTTAAATTTTGAATAGCGAAACCCAGACACTTAAGGTTTGCTATTTGTTTTTTATTTTTTTTATTAATTTTAAAATTTTTTTTAATGATAAATGATGGTTTCGAAATTGAATTTTGTTCAACTGGTGAATTATTAGGAGAAATATCCGAAGTTAAATTTGCATCAATTTGTTTTTCTTGCGGATCAGAATTTACAATAGCAAATGGTGAATTAATAGAAGATATAGCCGAACTTAAATTTTGATCAATTTGTTTTTCTTGCGAATCAGAATTTACAATATCATATGGTGAATTAGTAGGACAAATAGCCAAACTTAAATTTTGATCAATTTGTTCTTCTTCCGAATCAGAATTTTCACTAAACAAAAAGGGAGAGCAAATTGGTCTCGGAGAATTAATTGGCGATTTTAATGTTAAATAATTTGTATTAGATTTTTGAAAACAAACAATATCCTCATCGCTAGAATTTTGAGTTTCGTCAATGTCATTCAGTTCTTCAAGAGTTTGTTTAGTTTTTGTTGTAATTAAGTCCGATTTGTTGTCAATAATGTCATTAAGATCGTCAAGAGTTTCTTGTTGACTAGCTGTAAATAAATATTTTTCGTTGTTCTGTTTGTTGGCATTATTTTGAACTTGGCTATTATAAATAATTTCATTCAAGTCCTGAATAGTTTGTTGTTGACTAGTTGTAAATACGTCTGTTTCATTGTTTTGTTGGTTTGCAAAATTCTGCATTTGAGTACATGTGTATAAGTCAAAGTCATTGTCAATAATTTTGCTATTCGATGCCAAAAAATTGTCCATTATGAAAAAAAATCGTAATAACAAATAAAATGCCACAAATGTACATAAAAATGTCACCAATATATATAAGAATTAAATCTTGCCAAATAAAAATGTTAGAAATAAAAATAAAAATTGAAAAATTACCAAATAAACACAATGTAAACACCAGAAAACTCGCGAGCTCTGCACAGTGTGAATGCAGAAATCAATTGCATTCGTCTCTTCGCTGAGGCGATTTTATATGCAAAAGTTAATCACATGTGTCCTACTTAAAGTTGAACGACAATCTCTAAAAACCACTTTCCCAAGCCGATCAACTACCTTACCCCCCTCCCCCCTCCCCCCTCCCCCCTTCCTCCCTTCCCCCCGGACCCCTTAATTTCCGAGACTCAAATCCCGGCTCCCCAATTTCGGGCTACCCTCTTCAGGTTAAGTTAAGTTAGGTTAGGTTATGTTAGGTTAGGTTAGGTTAGGTTAGGTTAGGTTAGGTTAGGTTAGGTTAGGTTAGGTTAGGTTAGATTAAAAAAGAAGAAAAGAAAAAAGGAGAAGGAAAGAAAAAGAAGAAGGAAGGAAAAAGGAGAAGGAAGGAAAAAGGAGAAGGAAGGAAAACGGAGAAACATATAAAAAAGAGAAAGAAGGAAGGGAGAGAAAGAAGATAAGGTGAGGGTGAGGGGGCATACGAAGATATTTATAATGGCCCTGCTTAGTACTGAAGACTGTCTTTTGTATGGCTTCTTCGGCTATTTCGATTTGATGGAACCCTGACGCTAGGTCCAAAGTTGAAAAATATTGGTATCTGCCTAATTTATCAGCAATATTTAGTAGCGGATATCGATCTCCTATCATTTTATCATTCAATTTATGGTAATCTACCACAATACGCCATTTCCAATTTCCTGATGCATCTATCTTTTTGGGACCGACGCAAATCGGTGAAAACCAGGGTGAGTAAGAAGGTCTTATGACATTTTGGTCTAACATATCCTGAATCTGTTTATGCACTTCTGTTTTGTGTATTTCAGGGTATCTGTATGATTCTGTACAAACAGCTATTTCGTCTAAATAGAATGTTTGACTTCGTTAGTAAAGGTCAAATGATTTCCTTCGATGTGAAAGATGTCAGAGTATTCAACTAGGTTTAAGATAGCTGAAAGTTCTTCAGGATTCATGAGTTTAGTTCTAACTTTTGAAATATAGAACCTAAATTTTTTCGTGTACTATTGATTTAAATTAGAACTAATTTAACCCCTATATTCAAATTGATTAAAATCAGTAACATCGATTAGTTTTAAAACTCAAAGTTTTCTTGAATTTTCCGAAGGATTTAAAATAGCACATATTGCCTCGTATTTATTTACACGCGTTACGCATTCTTGTATATCTACTCCACATGATTTTATATATGGTATAATAACGTTACCGTTTTCAATGTTATTTACTCTTATCTTAACTACTTGTTCACAACGAGGTTGTAATACGATGTTAATAGAGAAAATGTTCCTACTTTCGTGATACAATATATTTGTCTGACTATCAGGTGTTATTAGCATATTTTCGTCTAGAATAATATTAGCATTTAATAATTTTAAATTATCTATTCCTAATAGACAATCAAATTGGCTATGAAAATTAAACAGATAAAATTTTAAAAACTTTTTATTTTTTCCGAATATTTTTGAGCAATGTGTAACAGCGCTGAAATTTTCTATAGATGTACCGTGTTCTGTAAAAATTTTATATAAATCTTTTTTTATTGAATTTTTATAATATTTTTGAGCAATTTCGGGTCGTATAAAAGATTCTGTACTTCCCGTATCGATTAAAACTTTTAAGTTGTTTTCTGGGGAAAAAAATAAACGGTTCATTAATTCAAATTTTGGGGGTTGTGGTTCTACACAATTTCCGTTATTTCCGGTATATTTGTTTCCGAGGCTGATGATTCCAATCCTCCAAATACTTTTCTGAATATTCCGCGGGTTGGTCCTCGATATTATACAATTCTTCGACCATGTAATTAGGCCATGAATTTGTTTGCCTACAATTTTGGGAATTTGTTCTAAAGTTATGAGTGGGTTGTCTAAAATTTTGATTGCTTTGATTTGGCCTAAAAGTATGTTCAAATACTCATGCGTGTTGGTTTAGGTAAATTTAAATTTTTATTTTGGTTTCCACCGAAGACATTTTGATTGTTAACAAGCACACTTGGACCTGGTCTAGGAGTAAAATAATTTTGACTTGTAAACAAGTTTTGGTTATTGCTATTGAAGTGAGCAACATTTCCTTGATTGCTAAAATGAGCTAATTGAAATGGATAATTCCTTTACACAATTTGTGTGTGGGAATTTATATTATTTTTATTTTGAAAACTTGAAGGTGGTTTATTTGGCGGTTTGTTTTTATTTTGGCGTGATTCTAATTGAAAACCGTTCGTTAACATGCCAAGAGCTTAATTCAGATAATGCGAATTTTTGGTTCTCATTAAGGAACCAATGGGATCTTTGAGGAGGTAATACTCTTAAAGCTAAGGCATTATGGTATTCTTAAAGTATCATATATGCATTGTTTGCGCTGTGTGCCGTAAATTTGATTGAATTAATTTTTTTTTTCTTTAATTATTACTAGTTTTATTATTTAGTATTACTTTTAATTCATTCTCTATTATATTATTATTGTTAGTAATTCCTGTAGTGAGCTAGTACAGTTGGCAATGTTGAGAACAAATAAATATCCAGTAATTCTGAAAATATAAAGGAGGCAACATAAAGTATATTTTTTACTTCAAATGTCCTGTATAATCTTTAATCAGAAAGAGTTTAAAGAAATTTAAAGCTTTAAGAAGCACTTGGTTTGTAATTGATATATCTGGAAATTGTTTACTCTGAAGTAATATGACCATTTATAGAAAGGTATAAATTTCGATTTTAAGATCAATATAAATGGGTAACAGTTTATATATCACAGGTAATTCAGAAAATTTGAAATGCAGACTTGAGAATGGTATTTTCTAGCTTTTCTTACGTGTAAAAACATTTAGTTAAAAAATACGTATTTTGTCACCCTCCATATATGTTTAAAGATACTGATAATTACCATACGATTGATAAACAAGATTACTTTTTTTCTAATCCTTTTTAGAGTACAATACAAATATTGAAATTACTGCATTAAGTTCTAGAGATATATCAAGAATAATTAATGTGGAGTTACATACAAATCAAAATTGACCGTTTGGAAATTTTTCATAGGTACCAAGAGAAACGGTTGGAAATGACAGTTCATGTCTTACCTTTTGCAAGTATGTTTAATGATTTATAAATAATGATATTTAAACTGATTTATTAAAGATTACTAGAGAGAGATCACCAATCTAACTTTGTATATCCCAAAGCCATTTTTTGTTATATTGTGTCATTGATATGAAAGTGAGGCCTTTTTTTAGTCAACAACAAAAAGTATGAGCCCTCCCCCTATACTAAAAACCTGATTGTGCTGCAGTTTCTCAGTATATCTTTTCAAAATGCCTAATAATAAGGGCAGTCAGGGAGGAGTCACAAATTCTTAAGATATAAATTAAATAGGTCTCTATTTTGCTTATTAAAAAAAATATTCTAATTTGATGTATCTTAAAAAAGAGTTAGTTAGAGTTTAAGTGTTGAAAAATTGCGTTCTACTGATGAACTTGTGGCAGGTATTGTCAATACTAATTCACACAATTTCGACACTTCGGTGTACGCATCTTCCAGCTACTTGTCTTTTAAAAATTGCATTAGTTCCTTAGCGTTATTTTTTGCGCTAATGTCATCAGTTTCGTAAATCACTTTTAGTTCAGATGGCAGTAACACTCGGTCGAAGAACTGGCCATAATGAAGAAGAAGATATTTAAACGCATCTTCTGGAAAAGTTTTTCCTTTAAATGCATCAAAATTTCAGAGCTCGAGGCATTTAAAATCATTTAAACCGTTAACTCTATAGTTTATTTGTTGCTAAATTTGATCGATTATTTTACAAAAGAGGCGTCTGTATGATGTTTGACCATCTCCCACCTTGTCTGTTCGAAGACGCTTGGCTTGTGGGTCTACATTTAACGTCATCATTTTCTCCCAAAATAGGTCAAAGTCATCTCTTTTTTGGCTTAACATGGACTTAAAATCATCCACTTTTTTAGGCCAAAAGCAATATCATTTGTTTTAGTTTGTAATATATTAAAAACATTGTCCGAGAATGGAAATATTTCTAAAAATATGTTCAACAATTAATTAAAATTAAAATCTCGTTTCAAACAGTCCAAAAACCCCCTCGAAACTTTGAGCAACTAATTTTTTCTCTTCCTTAATTTCTTTAGTAACGTTATATACGGTACTAAGGGCATTTGCTGTACGGTTTTCGGACACATTCTCAAAACCTAAAAATCGCTCTTGAATACTTCCGTCTGTTTTAACGTAGCGTAATACTATAGATAATTGGCTTAAATTAGTGATCAGTTGTTTCGTCCAGAACAATAGCAATGAACCGCGCCTCGCCAATCTCCTGCTTAATTCTTTTTAGAATAATGGTTGCAATTCTGCAATTTTGCATTCGATTCGACGTTCCGCGAAAAACGCTAGAGTGCTCTAAATGATTTTTTAAGCAATCATCATATTTAGCCATTAAACTAAGTAAATCTTGAAAATTTCCTCTATTTGAAGAAACCCTTGTTTCGTCATGACCTCTAAATCCCAATTCGTGCTGTCCGAGAAAACAAACAACATCGATAAGTCTTCTTAATATTTGTCTATTTTTATCGACTAGTTGATTGTGTTGGCGGTGACTAATTTCCAACTGTTTATTAAGGGCGTGTTCAATTCTGGTTTTGACGAAGACTTTTTTTTATGACGGCCTGTAAATGCGCTTTGGACATAATGTGTCTTTTTACAGCTTTATGGAAATTTTTTAAATCAGGAAAACGAGTTTTATTCCATTCCTTTTTCATTTTCAAAAAGTAAACATGGCCCAGAAAGTAGTTTACTTATATTTTCACACTCTGTTAGCCATTTAAATTGTTCGTATTGTTTTTCCGCATAAAAATGTCTAATACAGTTTTTCATTTTTGTGGTTAAATTTTTCATAGGCGGTTTTGCTCTTCCTTTGGAAATTATTTGAAACTTATCAGCGAAGTTTAATGTTGAAAATCCCTTTATTATCAAGACACACACCACACATTCACACACAAACACTTCTTACTAAATTCTCCAACATTTTCAACGTTATTACCGACAGCCGAAGTTGACGGTATTTGCATATCCACGTCCGTATTATTGTCTTCCATATCGCACCGTGCACGACGCGACGTATCACACAACACACGGATAGCCGTTCAAACAAATAATCTACTCCAACGATAGCTTTCGCCACCACTTAAAGCACGCGACAGACGGTGGAAAGTTCAATAAACTCTGGCTCGATTCACAGGAAATCAAGCATACGAAATTAAGACTTGGCTGCAGAGAAGCTAGCGGCCCGCATAGGTTCTATTCGATATTCTATTGTGGCTGGGTCGGAGTCAAGGCCGCATTTATTATGGGCTTGATAATTAAGATAATATTTTAGCATTTTTAATATAAACTAAATTAATGGTTTCTCATTTCAAAAATGACATTTTAGAAGATGTTTTGTAATTTTTTTTGGGGGAAGCACTGCTTCCCTTGTTTCCATGGACTGCACGCCCCTGTTTCCAGTGCTGCTGATTTCTGATATGTAAGGCGGTGCCATGGTGAGACCAAAGTTTTGTAATCCCCAATAGTTATATGTATATGTACATATATTTGGATTTATATTAATTATGAAGTATTAAATATCAGACATATCGATTAGTATAATTTTACAACTTAACAACCATAATACTTTACAACTTTAACAAGTATGCTCTAAAATGTTGAACATATTGTTTGTAGTCTAAAGGCGCCATGCCTTTGTTAACAAGTACATGCTATTTTGAAGATTTAAGTATAAGGATGCAATAAAGGTCATAAAACCATTTAATGATTTTGGAAAGTTTGATAGATATGATTGGATTACCTAAAATTTGGTCTTGAAGGACCGTTCATTTTATAATATCGATAGGTTCTAGTTTTAAGAACGGCAAAATAGAACTTCACTTCTTTTCAGTGCATTGTATAATCAAGTTGTTTAAGCTGTAACATATTTTGTAAGAAGTTTCAAAAAGTAGAAGAATTATCCACAAAATTGATATTTAAATTTACTAAAAGTTTCGCAAAAAATAATGGAAGTGACAACATACCGGCATCAGTTACATTATGAAGTTACAACAAAAGGACTTGACTCGACCTAAAAACACACAAACTTCACTATTTTTACTATTGATATGTTTATTGTAAGAGCTAACAGACAGCAATTAAATACCCCAAATGAGAGAAAAACTTTAAATTGATGTTTTTCGAAATTACTTCTCTAAATAAAAAAAAAACAGTGAACAGCTATGTGAGTCTAAACATAAAGAAACCTTTTGTGTGAAGTTATAGGTGCAATATGTACCTACTCCTTAAATTTTAGATACAAATTTTAAATTTTATTTCGTTTCTCCAAGAAATAAAATATTGAAAAATTTGCAGTCTCACTTAACTTCCTTTATATATAACTTTTTAACTTAAGTAAGTTTTACGCTTAAATTCGGTAATAAGCAATAAAATTTGGAAGACACGAATGAAACCCGATTCTCAGTATTTCTTCTTGTTTGCTCCATCCAGCAGTCCGAAATTTTCGGTTGTTAAATGACAATATCTTCAAAGCAGCCGAATTTGGATGAATGTCGTGTTGCATAAAAAATTTATACAATTAATCATTAAATCTAAATATATTATAATACAAAAGGGTTATTTATTTAAAAAAATGCTGAAGCTGCACTATGTACGATTTTGGGACTAAAAAATCCTTACAAAATACACTTTTAGTAACGTATATATCTTCTCTATTTTAATGTAAGGCAGTAGAGGGTGTAGGTAATTTAAACATGTTTTACCCGGATATTTTTCAATGGAATACACGACATCTCATAGGAGATTTCTATGATGTTCAAAACGTTTCTTTTCCAGTCATTTTTAACCATGTTTTTACTCAATTTCTTAGCTATATTGATAAAGAAACGAGATGCATATTATATTTTTATACATTTTATACAATGCATATTAACATAGTCTCAAGATATATATCTATATCAAAGAAAAAATTATATTATATGATGCTAGTACCTTGTTCTCCAGCCTTTTTTTATTTATATTATATGTGCTTTCTACAAAAAAATTTCCACATACTTCAAAAATTCGCAATCTTATTACAGAACATCTATATGAGAGATATAGCTACATTTAAACAAGTTAATTTATACGATTTTAAATGTATTTCTTTTAAAATTTATTCAGCGGGGGTTTTCATAAGCAGCAAATTATCCGGCAACCAATATAGGAAACCATCTTACCTATTTCAAAACCAGTTATAACTCGTCTATCAATGTGATTCATATAGTGGATTTTATAATATTATTTTCTTTCTTTCTAGTGGTCTTGTGTATAATATTTTCACATGCCACAAACTGTTTAAAAACTATACTATTTTTTTGTTAAATAAGCATAAAACTTATTCCATGTTTTTACATATTTTTCCAGAAAATATTCACCTGCGAATAACAGTCCGCATTTGCGATCAGTGTGGTGGAATCTACAAGTCTGACGGATCTTTTTAATGCCATTTGAGAGAAAAACATCCGGCTCTCAAACGGAGAGTCGAAGAACCACAGACATGACAAAGAGGGCTAGACTTTACCAAGATAACGGTAAGAAGATTTTCTATTATTTTTAAATAGTTATTCTACCCTTTTTAATTACATTCAACAAAGCTTTTCATTGAGCCAGAACCATCCACATCGTTCACAAAGCGATGGAATCGCTGGATTGGTCATCTTCGGAGTCTTCAGCATATTGCTGATAGCTACGTGGAACAGAAGGAAGCAATCTAGATCATCAAAACATCGTTTAAAAAGCGGATTGAGACGTACCCACTTCCATCAAACCAAGACTCCACCAGCGTGAAAAGATTTGTTCAGAACCTCTAGAACAATATCATTAAGCTAGTGGGAGATCATTGCAGAAGATTTGGTCTTCTTAAAGTCGGTGTGAAGCTATTTGGACGCTTCCTCCTGCAAACGTCAGACACAACGGAGGTCAAGTCGTTCAACACGAAGTTCCAAATTGAGGGGACAGATCTGAAAGAGTTGTTCGAACAGCTGGCCGCTATCCCGGAGAAAAAGATTTCGGAGTTCCAGGAGAAGGATAGTGGCAGGTTTTTCATTTCATAGATATATAAATATGTTTAAATATTTCGATTACATGCGGTTTAACAGCCTTTACTAATATTGTTCTCAATTGTTTCAGGATGGACTCTTCAGCAACTTGTCTAATAGACATATCAACCACTACCGAAGGAGATCAAACCTGTATTAACCATTCAAAACCACCATGAAAAATGTTTTATGTAGTCATGGATCACATACACCCGGCATACCGACCTCAACATGCGGAGATAATTACGAACTATGTGCCTTTTGAAGGTGAGGTGAATTTTACAGGTATGGAATTTCCAATTAAACTTAAAGATGTTTATAAATTTGAACGACTCAATAATATTTCTGGCAATGTTCAGCTATTAGACAATGTTCTCGAAAATGGGAAAAATAAAATTGAAATCGTTAGTCCCTTATACTTTACAGAATCTTGAAAAGAGAGACATATTAATTTGTTATTAATCAGTGATGATTATGGTAACCATAACTGCTTAGTAAGAAATATGTCTTGATTGATCTCAAGCCAGTTGTCTTCATGTAAAGAAGCAAAGTATTTGTATGATGTCAGTTTGGAGTATTTTAGTGTTTTGTAAGTTGATTGGAGGATGATTGCGAATCAATTTACAATCGATTTATAAAAGATATTATATCAATGTCTCCCCTAAGTGATGAACAGAAGAAAGTTTTATAATGCAACTATTTGCCATATTTGCGAAAAACCATTTAAAGTGGAAGATGAAAGAGTAAGGAATCACTGTCACATAATAGGAAATTTTCAAAGTGCATCCCACTATATATGCAACGTTAATTTTAAAGCTTCTAACTTTATCGCCGTTTTCTTCCATATTTTCAATTTTGATTTCCACCTTTTCATCAAAGAATCGCCCTCGAAGAGGAAAAATTGAACGTCATTCTCCAAAATAAGGAAAAGTATATATCGCTTACTATACATATTTTGCTGAATAACTTCCAAAACAAGAAAGGTAAATTGCAAAATGTTAAAGCTCCGCTTTCTCCACAGTTTTTGTTTATGGCATCAAGTTTCAATAAGTTAAAGTCAAAATTTAGATTCATCGCAATTTCGAGACGTGAGAAAATATTTCCCCCTCAGAAAATTAATTTAGGCTTATTTGACAGAGGGGCATTTTCCCATATAACTACATAGACTTATTTACAAAATTGGATGACACCAAGCTTCCATCTATCGTTGACTTATATAACCAATTTAGAAAAGAAGCGATCAAGTGAGAAGATTTCAAGCATGCGCAGATTGTGTAGGATGTTTTTAAATATTTAGGTCAATATTCCGATATTTATTTAAAATCCAATGTATTAATTTTAACAGATGTTTTCGATAATTTCAGAGACGTGTGCTTAGTAACATATGGTCTAGATCTATGTTAGTATTTCTACAGTTTCGGGGTTGGCCTTTGACGCCGCTCTTAAGTATACATCCATCCAACTAGAGCTACTGACAGATCTAGACATAGTACACTTCCTGAAACGTGGTATTCGTGGAAGAGTGACTCAATGTTACGATCCTTCAAAATTTTCTTCCTACATAATGCACCTTTTGCCACCGATTTATATGATGCAACCATGTGACAATATCTACCAACAGATAATTTTAGCTGGCTTTCCGCGGATGAAATTAAATTTTTTGATTATATGAGCATTAGTAAAGATTTAAAGACTGGATATGTTTTAGAAGTCGATTTAGAATAACCGGAAAATTTACATAATATACACAATGAGCTACCTTTTGCCCAGAATCCATTGTTCCTAAAGATTTAAAAGTAAAAATTTCAAAATTAATACCTAATTTCACCCTGGTTACAGGCATATATAGATCTAAACACCGCAAGCTGGAGGTGAAGATGGGTTTCTAAACCGCATTTTAAAGACTTTATCTTTGGCGAAAATGTAATATCCATTCAAATGGCTCCACTGGAAGTCCTATATAATAATAATGATACGTAAAACCTATACAAACTAAAATGTCAAAATATAAGATGTGTCTAATCCCTATTAAACATAAATAAGCATTTGGCATTTCTACAGTTAAGGCGTAGGCATAAAACTACTGGAAAAACAAATGTCGAAGCATAATACGTTTTTTTTAGTTAGTAATACATTTTTATCTTTAGTTAGTAATAAATAAGCCGCTGCGCACGTCTAAAGTGAAGGAGCATACGTAAAACCCATGAAAAACTAAAATGTCAAAATATAATTAAAGATAAATAAGCATTTGCGCTCGTTTAAAGTGAAGGCGCATACGTAACACCTATGAAAAAATAAATGGTATTTAATTGGTCTACGTGCTCAAAGTTCAAAATTTAAAAAAACCTAAAATTTTGTTTTATACAATTAAACTTCTTTTTAATGCTAGAATTCTGAAAATTAGTCAATTTTTTTTATTAAAATTTATCTTTCAGAGAGATATATGAGGTTAACTTTAATACTTGAAAGAAAGCATTTGACTCTTTATATCGTCTTTAGAAAGGTCGTGTATGGCTGGTATATTGTACAATAACGACTGTGACTGTACTATGCCGATTTTTAAAAGAGTCCGTGTAATACGCGGGGTTTCCAAAAAGGACAATTTTTTCTGATCTTGCAAATAAAGCGTTATCATACTTTCTCTCATTGCTGACTTTATACCTTCTCAGACGACCTGCATTACAGAGACTTTTTGTTTAAGAATATCGAGGCATTGAATAGGTGTAATATTTTCTTGATCTTGGCGGGAATGTACTCTAGTACGTTGGATGATCGATCCTACTAATCTCTCTAGTTTTGTCGTTCTTGGCCCATTTATACACCCAGTTAATCTTTCAATATCCCTCCTAAGATGGTCATTTTTATTTTGCAATCCCTTTTCAAGCCCGGCGTTCGTTGCCCTGCTGTTAAGCCTATTTCTCCTTGGCAATTTAAGTCCCATTAATGTATTAATTGAGAGTGCTGGACAATAGATGATCATGTGTAGATATTCTAAGAAGTCAACTTGTGGACGTTCTCGCGTTATGTGATCGATCGGTTCTCTCTGCTGGTGACATCTCCTGCACCTGTCATCTTCATTGGTTGTGTCCTTGATGATGTGCTTTCGGTAGTTTCTGGTTGCTATGACTTTGTCCTCGATGGCAAGCAGGAAGCCTTCTGTTTCGGGGAACAGCTGCCCTTCTCTATTCTATCTAACTGAAGCTTTTTATGTATGTAGTGTTGCTTTATGTGGTATCTGTGTCTTCCGTGAAGTGCTTTTTTCAGAGCAGGTGTTCATCTTTTCTAGTTGTGATTGAATGTGACTGTGTGCGTCTGCTGCGTGGCTCGTTTGAGACAGGTTGAGCGGTGTATAATTCTTGTCTGCCTTCACTATTGCTTTGTGGAGGTTAGTTCTTTGTTCTGGAAAAATTTTCTGAGTTTGTAAATTTGTTTTTTATTTAGCGATTGTATATCTATAACCCCCTCCCTCCTTCTTTCCTCTCGTGTTACTTCCTGTGTTTAGTGAATTCAGAGCGTATGAGAATGTGAATGTTTTCTATGTCTGTGTGTCACCATTTAATGATACCAAACGAATACGTAAGAATAGGTATGGCGAAGGTATTAATAGCTTTCGTTAGATTTCTGGAGTTCAGTTTTATTTTTAGTAGTTTTGTGAGTATGGTTTTAAATTCCATCTTGAGCTCTGATTTGATATGTGTGTGGTTTTATTATCATTATAATTATTATTATAATAATGTTGTTTGTTGTTGTCTCACAGTATTCCTATGGTTGTATTTTATACTGACGGGATTATATTAAGTCAGTACAAAAAAAAATCTGTGTGGATGTCAATGTCCCAGTAGAGCTTGTAGTCTTCGTTTTCAAGTATGGATATTGGTGTATAATAGTAGCTACTGAGGTGCTTCCGGTGTATTCAGTTCCAGCCATTATTCTACATCCATTCGTTATGTGATCGATGGTTTCTCTCTGCTGGTGACATCTCCTGCACCTGTCGTTTTCAATGGTTGTATTCTTGATGATGTGCTTTTGGTAGTTTCTGGTTGCTATAACTTTGTTCTGGATGGCAAGCAGGAATCT
Organism: Kuschelorhynchus macadamiae; assembly: GCA_030620095.1. Taxonomy (NCBI): domain Eukaryota; kingdom Metazoa; phylum Arthropoda; class Insecta; order Coleoptera; family Curculionidae; genus Kuschelorhynchus; species Kuschelorhynchus macadamiae. The sequence continues at coordinate 302,268 of JAUTXW010002178.1, read as the reverse complement.
TCTATTTCGGAAAACAGCTGCCCTTCTTGTAACCAGGTATATGAACGCTTTTTATGTATGTGGTCTTGCTTTATGTGGTATTTGTGTCTTCCGTGGAGTGTTCTTTCAGACCAGGTGTTCATCTTTTCTAGTCGTGATTGGATGTTACGTTACTGTGTGCGTCTGCTGCGTGGCTCGTTGGAGGTTAGTGTGTTTGTTGTGGAAGAATTTTCTGAGTTCGTACATCATTGGCGGCTGTTCGGCGAAGTTCTTCCCCAAAAAAAAACTGGCAAATTATTTTTTAATACACTTTAAAAATCAATACAGTATACCAATCTTCAATATTAAATCTTTTCAATATTAAATTTAATTCATTTCATTAAAAATTATCAATAATTGCTATGATAAATTTAATGCATTCGTAGCATTGCCGTTGGCTGCTCGTCAGAAACCTAGAGGCAAACACAAAACGAAATGATATACTTGCGCGTATTAAGCAAACCCGTATGTGCGCCCACCATACCGGCAGCAAACTCGTTTGTGACGATCCACCAACAGAAGAGTCACGTGCGAGCTCAGTAAAAATCTTCCAGCGAGAAACGAAAACAATGCCTGAAAATAATACATTGCTATGGCAACGAGAGTATCGCACGTACGAAGACCGCGCCTCTAGAGAAGAGCCGCAGTTTAACGCTTCCTTTCGTATTGTATGTAAAGTAGATCGCGACGATCGTGCTTTATTCCGTAATTTATCGACTGTCTTTTATTTTATTCTTTGGAGAAGTGGCGAGTGTGTGTGGTTGAAAATTAATTCGTTTGGGCCTGCTAGTGACCTTATTTGTAGTTTGTTAGAAACTCCATTTTCCGTTGGAAAGAAGATGACAAAAAGGACTTTTTAACTACGGGTCGACAAACAAGTGTGCTGACAATTAGTGCTAAAAAAGACATTAAAAATTCTGGTAAATCCTACAATATTCATTTCAAAAATTCTTGGTTTTCTGAATTTAAGTGACTGTGTAGCAGTGGATATTTGCAAAAAAATGTTTTGCATGCGGTGTTTATTTTAGACCTTGCCTGTCCTACTTTTCTCTAACTAACACTTCCCTATTTTTTTACCCACGAGCCGCCACTGTCGTAGATTTGTTTTTTATTTAGCGATTACATATCTTTAATTCCCCTCCCTCCTTCTTTTCTCTCGATTGTAAGATACATGTGGTGGGATATAAGTTTCTGTGTTTAGTGAATTCAGAGCGTACGAGAATGTGAATGTTTTGTATGTATGTGTGTGTCCATTTAATGATACCAAACGAATACGTAAGAAAAGGTATGGCGAAAGTGTTAATAGCTTTCGCTAGTTTTCTGGAGTTCAGTTTTGTTTTTAGTAGTTTTGTGAGTCTGGTTTTAAATTCCGTCTTGAGCTCTGATTTGATATGAGTAAACTTTGGTGCTTTGATGGAAGCCCAGATATCTGTATGTTTCTTCTTTGGGCATGCTATCTATGTGTCACTTGTTAATATGAAGTAGCAACCCTATATAAGATTATCACAGACACAATTAGCAGAATAGAACAATTTGTGTTGTCATTGCAAAGTCTTCTGGTTCCTCCAAGCACTTCTTCTGCTTTAATCCATAAAGCGTTGTTATTGTGTAGTTTCAGTTCTGACCAAATGCTTTTCCAGTATTCTGTGATTTCTTGTTTGGTCGGTAGTTCTATTACTCGTGGCTCCTCATTGCTCATGGCTTTTTGGTAGAACTGTTTTTCGCATTTTCGAAACAGGTTGTTAGCTTTCTTTCGTTCATTTAACTCTTTGTATCTTCGGAGTCTTGCGGCATACACGAATAACTTTTGCGTCAAAGTGTCAAGGATTTCTGTAAGCGTGTGATCGGGAGATGTATGTTTGATTTTCTATACACTTTGTGTGGCACGTTTTGACTTGCTGCCGTACATGAATTGGGTAAGATGTCCCAATTCTTTTCTAATTTTGTTAATTTTGTTTTTGTTTATTATTATTATTATGTTCTTATTGTTATTATGTTAGTTCTGTTATAACACTCGACCGGGCCATTAGTGTAGCAATGTTCAACTTCATATAGTGAAATTTGTTTAAAGTAGATAGTGTACGAATGTGTCTTGACTGCTGGCATTAGGACATTTTAATATAATAATTATTTAAAAAAAATAAATGTTAGGTATGGTTTCCATTCAGGGGTCTTTAAAAAATATCTTTTGTGAGCAGAAAGTTGTATGTGTGCTCATTAGCTGAGATTTTCTCTGAAGTGTGCTAAGGTTACAAAAATCTGTTGGAAGTTTCTGTTCATGTGTGAGGGAAGCCAATAAGACCTCTTTCTTTTATTTTAACTTTTGTCGTTGGTTTTTATGCAGCTATTAGTAAGATTAGGGTTTCATGTTATGTTTTTGTCGTTTTTAAATCTATGCAATTTTTAATGTGTAGTTAGTTTAACAAGTCTAACTGAAAAAAGAAGCGTTTTTTTTGCAGATTTTTAGTACTTAACCCGGAGAAATTCTAATGAATTAATTTAAGAAGAATATCGTTTGCGCATGCAACTCGGTAATTTATTTAATCTGGAAATCTACACGTTCTAGAAAATCGGTTTAAAACAATAGTTGGAAATATGGGTGTATAGTTATTTAATCATAAAATCAATAGTGTCTGTTGTATCATTAGAGCCTTTTTTTAATTCCATGAACTACGAGTAAAGTTTTAAGTCATTATATCTGGGTTTTAGTATAGAAAATTAAATGAAACGAATCTACCAGTGAGTTGGAAAGATAAAAAAGTTTTTTTTGCCATAACGGTCTGGGTTGTTTTCGTTCATTTATCAATGTCAAGTAATGTATAACGCTAGAACACCTTTATTTAATACTCGAAAAAAAGCATTCGACTGTTTATATCGTCTTCAGAAAGGTCGTGTAAGGCTAGTGTGTTGTATAATAACGACTGTGCAAGTAGTACTATGTCGATTTCTAAGAGTTCGTAAAATACGCCGAGTTTCCAAAAAGGACAAATCTCTTTTGCGTCGGTTATCAAAAGACGACAGTTTTTCTAAAATTCTCTGAATGCCGCAAAAAATCGTAATTAATACAGGCACATAATAACTAATGGTTTTAATATTTCGACTAACTAATGCTAAAGTTAAAATGCTTTAAAAATGTAACCTACTTTTTCAAGTTGTTTAATCTTGTTTACCCTCATCTGGGATTATACTTTATAGTTAGAAATGCAACCGTTCGATTAAATACGAGAGAGGTGATAATTTGGTTAAAATCATCAACAGGCAGGATTGACTAAAATCGGCAATATCAAGGAACTGGATAATTATATTTACAGATCTAGTAAGCTAGATCTTTGATTGTGTAAAATGCATGACAGATAATTTGTCGATTTGAATTTTCTGGCTCTATTTAGTGTTTTCTACTTAGTTATTGGGCCCGTAAAATAGTACAAAAATCATTTATGACATTCTATAAGAAAAATTAACTAGGGCAAATTTATAAACAATTACCTAAAGTAAAGAAAACATGTTTTTTTCTATATCAAAATGTATAGATCCTATAACAAAATATTTAGTGTTGTAGATATCTCTACAACAAATCAAAGTTGATAAAGAGTTATGGTTATTTTTATATCCTGGGAGGTATTGTTTAAACACTTTAAATAATAATTCTGCTGCAAAATAGAGCAGACCGAGAAATCTACAAGAGTTCAGTTTGGTCGCCGTGACTGACACTACAATATACAATTATTTCTAATTGAATGGAAATTTGCTTACCTGGCTTAACCCCTATATATTATTAATATAGCACAAGAGATCGTTTCGTTTACTAAAATCAGCTAAACTCTTTTATATACCCCCATATAACGCAAAATATAACCCTTAAGTTTGACACGACCCATTTATTATTTAATATTATTAAATAATTCATTTGGTGCACAAAATCGCTGTGAAATACCGCCGTTTAAAGTATTCAAACAGATAATTGCAACTTTCTGAACACATGTTGGGTTTAAGTCTCTCCTGTTAAAGTACTTATCCCGGCGTTAGTTAAAATATCACCTGGTATGACTCACCTCAAAAAAGTGGCAATTTTAAAACAAACAATAAAAAATCGGAAATTTTTTTCTAACCTGGGACAAAAAAAAAATGCGAATCTATGCCTCGTAGTAACAAGATAAAATGTTTTTTTATCTGTCCAATCGTTTTTGTATCAGGTACAAAGACTCAAAATCGGACAAAAACTGTTCAGTTTCGGCTCTTAATGTTAATATATATTAAAGCGACAGTGAATTAAAAACAAAAAATCTGTAAATTTACCTTTACCCGGAACTCCCCTCGTTATGAATCTTTTCTTTTATTAGGAATAGTGAAGTGTGACCGAATTTAATTTAGTATTATTTAGTGGCACAGTGTATATGTGTCACTAAAGGGTTTTTTCAAACATTTTTATTAGGCGCCATTTTGATTTTAAAGCATAAATTAAAATAAATTCTAAATAGTTCTTACATTGACTCACACCGTTATTTTGTTACGTCATGTAGAATTCGTAGCAGTTTATCCCTATATGACCTTAAATTTTTCTGCAAAATTTAAAGTCAACTGAATGAAACTTTCTTATTTAGTTTTTTAAAAAATTTATTTGGCCGCGATTTTTTTGCCATCTTGAATTCGTACCATAACTTTAACAGTTTTTCTCTATATGACACTTAATGCTTGCACAAAATTTGGAGTTGACCTAATTTAGTAAATATTTTCAATCTGATTTGTAACTAAAATGTTACCAATTCATTTCTATATAACACTTGTTTTTGTGCAAAATTTGAGGTCAATTGGATTGTTAGTCACGATCTGATAAGTAGTTTCTAAGCTAGGCCGCGAACTGACAGATAGATAGACAGACCGATAGATGGAATTGATCAAACATATTTTTGACATCTAGGGACGGTAAAAAGTGAAGATATCTAAATCCCGATAAAGTAATTTTTTTTTCACGATTATAAAAATTTTACTTGGCCGCCATCTTGAACCAAACTTTTATCAGTTGATTCCGGTATAATACCTGATTTTTGTGAGGAATTTGGGAGAAATTGGATAAGTAGTTTTTTAATAATATTGTTTTTTAATAATTCACTTGGCCGCCAATTTCTTTCGCCATATTGGATTTTTACCAAAATGTTACCATGTCATCCCCATATGGCTCTTAATTTTTGACCAAGATCTGAAGTCAATCGGGTATGTAGTTTTTAGCTATGCCGCGAACAGACCGACAGACAGACCGACGGAATTGAGAATGTTTTTCGCAATTTAGGGACCCTGAGTCGTAAAAATGTGAAAAAATCTCGGAGGGTGATTTTTTTTACGATTATGAGTCCCCAATGCGTGTATCGCAATAACTTATTTTTTTAAATACGTGAAAAAATACTAACTCCTTGAATGTCAAGTTATAGATGTGTTTATTTCAAAGTTGTTAACTCCTGAAATTATAAATAAATTAATATGTTTTTTGACGTTTTATTTTGCAAATTTTTTGACTGTAAACAATTGCAAGTTGTAATATCAGTCACGGCTAGGGATGGGCGATAATGTAATTTACCTCTCGCCTATCGATTTCGTTTTCGTTAAACATATGATCAATTAAATATCTTCACAAACGTATCAGCGAGCAAACAAAAAAGAAAAAGGGTCTTCATATTTGTAAATACGTAATCCGTTCATCCACAACTATCGATGTTATCGGTTACCCAGCAATATTATTGGATACCTATTGGTATTATTGGGTACCCATCGGCACTTATACATTTTTTTAAAATTTATCTATTATTGTTATTCGATATGTTGTTGAGAGGTCAATTATTAGTTAGTTATGGACATTTGCAAAATGGGCAATTTTTAAGAGTTTTTTTGCGATTTTCTTCGAAACTAATCACACATCTCAAAAGATGGAGTTTTGAGATATCTACAAATTTTAGAGCATTTTTTTATAGGACCTACCCATTTTATAATAGAAGGAATGAATATTTTCTGTTCTTTAGGCGGTTGTTTATATATTTTCCTCAATCATTTTTTAGATGGATTTTTGTCAAATAATATTATTTATTAAATGCACTTAAACAATTGCCGAAGTCAGTTTATAGGCGTTTATGACAAAAAATCCCATTAGATTACTATTTTGCTACTCTCTAGTGCCAGCAGATTTTTAATATGATAAATAGACTTATACTGTTAGCAATATATTTTTTGATCTGAAACTACTGATAGCAGGGTCGAGTAACATCGTTTAAAAGGTTTTCAACTTTCTTTTACGCTTAACTTTTTGGGTTTATATAATTATTGCACGTCTTAAGTTATTTTCTTCTATTATTTTTTAGATGGATTTTTGTAAAAAACCATTATTTATTAGATGAACTTAAACAATTTGCGAAGTCAGTTTCCTTATAGGCGTTTTTGACAAAAAATTCTATTAGATTATTATTTTCCTACTCTATATTGCCAGCAGAATATTTTAATATATTGAAAAATAGACTTATACTGTTAGCATTATATTTTTGATGTGAAACTACTGATAGCAGAGTCGAGTAACATGGTTTAAAAAAGGTTTTCAACTTTATTTTACCCCTAAATTTTTGGATTAATATAATTATTACACGATTTAAATTGGCGGCCAGCCTTTTATTTGTCATGCAATTTCAATTGTGATGGTTGTGGGGTAAATATTGTATTTCCTTTTTCTTTTTTTTTAAACATCCTGGAAACCCGAGAATATAATATGTAGCACATAGATATTAACCACTATTTTAAACAGTTAATTCTAGTAATCATACGTTTTGAAGATCAATAACTAATAAAATTAAAAATATCTTCCAAACGAGGTGCTACTTACGTTACAAATTTGTATAAGGGATATTAAATATAGATTACATTTCAATTCCTTATGTTTTAATTTTTAAGTCTTGTCTCCCCAACGCTTTTTCTGCGTACGCCATTGTCTCAATTATAGAAAAACAGCAGAGTGGCATTTATCCTCGTTATATACATATGTATAGGAACTATGTTATTTTCCAGAAATCCTAAATCATCTAAAAATGCAACTCATGTTCCTTAAACTTAAATTAATCAGATAATAAAATAAAGCTATTTTCTTTTAAACAGTTACACCCGTATTCATTAAAAAGGTTTAAATTTAGACCAGGTCTAACTTGACAGTTATTCAGATGTTATAGGTTTAAGATGACATTTTCAACAATTGAACAAATAATTTTTCTAAATGACACAATTACAAAATGACAGTAACATAAGCGAAACATAACTGGCGAACTAAGAGTTTTAAGTACCATGGCAACTAGACACTAACCCTTAAACCTATTTAGTGAATACGGGGGCTAGAGTTTTATAATATTCGTCTGCTAAAAACATCAATGACATTTTTTTTAATGCACTATAGTTACCTTAAGATAATCTGAATGGAAATGTTCGTTCTTCGAAAGGTCAAGGGTTTTAAATTCCATCGATAATCCAATAGCAATGAGAACAGCCCTGCAAGGAGGGCTGAAGACAGAACCATACAAAAGTATTGGCATTTCCTTTAAACACTTACAATTGCAGTAACAGATTTAAAGCAATTGGAAGAAAGCTCGTAAAATATTTAAAGACCGTGACTTACTTGTAGTGTTGATCAAAACAATAATTTATAATCCGCGAAAATATATCTTGCTCCGAATTACGCAAAATTACTAATAATATATTTATATTGGTAATGAATCTATGGTTGAGATTTATATGTTTTACACAGTTGATCATTTATTGGTTTATTAAAAAAAAGTACATAAATTACGAGATGACTCTGTCAGAAACCTATAGCTTACACGTTATTTTTCTTATACATTCATTAATAATATACATGCCTATTAGGATTAAATATTATAGAACTTTATTACGGCATTTGTCAATTAAGGAATCAGGGTTTTTGGGCTTAGATCGTGTCAAAATAGAATCACTCTGCAATGTTTCGCCCTCGATAGCATAGGAATCTTCAGGCATTTTTGCTCCATGAAGCCGGCTTTGCACGTAGCTAGTAGCCCATACAAATTTCAATAAACTTTCCAAATTTTCGTTTATCGAATCCCAAGACCGACACAAGAACTGCAGTTTCTTTTAATTTATTTTATGTCCAGTGAAATACTGGTGCTCACCTACAGCAAATTGTTAGTTTCTAGTACATCGTGCATGTTCCAGAAACTTAGTGGATGTGGATCGTCTAGTTTCTCATATTGTAGAGCCATCACGAAAAGACCAAGGAATTGCATATATTCCTTCCATTTATTAAGGAATAATATCCTTAGTAGTTAGTTAGTTTCCTGCGAGGAGTAGGATAATTAGATTTTCTGAATGGCCGCCTAATATGTTAAGTGTAATATCCATTCCATTAAAGCTTGAGTCAGTTTTGCTCTTTCTAATTTTGTTCTAAATTTGTTAATTTGTGATCAGAATCACAAATCGTGATCAGAATCGCTTTATAAACCAACGAGTTAATGATTGCTTGGATGCTGGATGATGTCGCGATTTTGCATTTAGATACATGTTTGTATGTGTTGATTTTCTATACTCTGAATGTACTAAGGTAGTTTTCTTTGTACAAGAACATTTAGAAAGGGAATCATACCTTTTGATTCAATTTTAGTTGAAAGTTTTATATTAGAGTGTTACTGATTTAGATAATCAAGAAATACGTGAAGATTTCCTGAGGCCATATGACTAACGTGCCACCTACATATCTACCATGATTTTGGTTTTAAAGAACACCTAAAGCTTCTTCCTCAAAACATATTGGCTACCACAGGCGACAAGCTGTTTTCGGGGTTTACTCATTAAAAGTCCCTTGAAAAACGAGACATGCTTCAATCAGATTTTAAAATGTGCTATCTAAAATATTATTGTGAAATATGTCCCATATTCGCGAAATTGAATCGTTGATAGGTACATTCTTATGTAGTGATTCTACATCGAAATTTTTCTACAAAGTGTGTAGTGTTTTTAATATATGATCGGTTTTGCACCAATTTTTTAATTGTGCGAACAAGTAGACATGATTGAAGAATAACCGAACAAACTAAAAGTAGAACAGGATATTTTTATGAAGAGGTCAACCGATCAAAGAAAAATCTAAGAAAAAACAAGAAAGAGGACTTGAAGAGAATAAAAGACAGCAAGAACAACATGGAATATTAATATATCTTTAAGATCTGCAGGCTAAAAGATAAAAAGAACAGGATAGGTTCGAGAAGATTTTAGAAAACCACGAGACTAAAAGACTAAATGAAAAACAGGAAGAAAACACCAGAAGGCAAACAGAAAAACCGGAAGAATAGCCCAGAAGAGAAAGAGAACAGGAACAGCTTGAGAAGATTCTAATCGAACAAGAAAATAGAAGACAACAAGCACTAAATCAAATGCAGGACTGGATTCAGAATTCTATTGAGAAAAGAACAATGTCACTTGCAAGAAATCATCAATAATTTCACAAGGCAGAAATAGATCATGTCAAATAACAAATTGAAAAGAATATAGACAAAGTGGGAGATGATATTGGAGGAAAAGTAAAACAAGTTAAAATAGGTTGACAACAAAATACAAGATCTTGAAAAAAATGAGTGCTCTTGAAGAAGTAAAGATTCACTAGTCCGATAGCAGTTTCTGGTGATAAAATCAACATTTGATAGCTCAACTTCCTATAGTAAACTACAAAAGTTTGAGGGCGCAGCAAAAGCAATGGTTGGAACGACGAAGAAAAAGCGATTCGATTTGTTACAAAGCACTCCTGCGAGTCATTAACAGAACTATCAGCACCGTGTCCATTTATCCAACTTAAAACTAGGACAGAAAAGCTCAGTGACCAGTCCAGTGTCCGACATAAAAAGATAAATAAGATTGGCGTTTCCTACATCAAGTGAGGACAAGCAAGAATGTATGGCAGTGTCTGCATTCATTTGCAGGTGGATTACGAGACCCAAAAATTCAAGAGACTTAAAATTGACCAAATTTAATAAGAATAGCGAGGCACTTGTTAGTGCTTTAGAGTTGGAAGCTGTGTTCAAAACAATGCAGCCCGATCACCAAGCAGGGAAATTGGCGAATGCTGGCTGAACAGGGTGGAGCTTCCAGGATCATCTCTATTAAAAGTTTAGAAAAATCCTATTAAAATTTGACAGTAAAGGGAGTAGTAGAAGGAGTAAAACAATACGGATTGCAGTAGACAGCGGAGCAGTGATTTCCCTGTTTCTCGTCGACTCTAAAGAAGTAAATCCACATACTGTTGTTGCGCACCGTAACAGGGGAGATAGCGTCTGTATATGGAGAAATTAATATCATTATACTTGGATCCACTTTAATTTGCCATAATACAATAGTGGCTGATATAGAAAGAATGAACTTGATTAACGAACATGGCTGAACTAAAACTTGTAACAATTGGAAAAAGAAGAATTGGTTTTAGTTAACGAAAAGATGTCTTAAAAACAAACATCATACCAGGCGAAATTCTACGAATACCCGGCAGCACCGGTTTCGATAATCATTTAATAGTCGAGGGGAAATTGGAGACACACCCTGGGTGTTGTGTTGGGCTGGTACATCCATTATGTGACAGCAAGCCAGGGAAATACTTGATCGGAAAAACTCTAGTACGAATAGATAGTACATTTTATCTCCGAGTTGCAAAAATCTTTTCCAGTTCCAGTAAAATTAATAGTCAAATAAGTAGTTAGTTGTGACATACCCAAATCTGATTGGCAAGCAAACAAGATCAAGTTAACCAAAGATATTCTTCAAGCTACGGAAAAATCATGGGGTCATTTGTCAGAAGAAGAGTTTCACAAGGCTAAGAATCTTAAGTTAAATCAAGGCAAAAGATTTGAAACTGGGGACTGCTAGACCGGAAGGACAAATTTAGTAAAGCATAGAATCGACACTGAAGAGATTCATTATACAATCGTAAGTTTGTCAAATGCAAAACAAGAGGAAGTCGAAAAACACGTCAACAAAATTTTTAAAGATGGGTTATCGAAGAGTCAATTAATCCATGATTAGCACCGGTAATTCTAGTAACGCAGAAAGATTGAGGTATTAGATTTTGTGAGAACAAGCGTAGTCTTAATGACGTTACTAAAAAGGACAGTTACCCATTACCGAGATTGATCAAACCACTTTGTCAGGATCCAAATGGTTTTCTACCTTGGATTTAAAGAGTAGCAAGTGGCTATTCATGACGAAGATATGGAGAAAACTGGTAGCAGTTTGTACCAATTCAAAGTAATGCCTTTGGGTATGTGAAATCTTCTCGCCACTTTTGAGAGATTTATGGAATAATATGTTTTAAGAGGCCTTTCTTAAAACATCTGCCTGGTGTACGTAGACGGTATGATGGTAATAGGTCAATTATTCGAAGATAATCCGAAAAATCTCCAAGACGTTTTCAGCCATTTTGGAAATGCAAATTTGAAAATAAATGTTGCATGTTTTAAAAGAAAGTGAAATTCTGGGGACATGTTATTTCTGAGGAAGGAATTCAGGCAGATGAAAACAAAATCGAAACCATAAGGGATTGGCCAACAAAACATAAGCAAACATGCTGATGTCTTATCCAGACGTCCATATAAAAAAACATTGCAAGCATTGTCAAAAGGTAGATCAACGGGAAAGATATGTTCCCAAAGAAAACAAAGGATTTACGACTACGCCAGACTACAAGAGGTCCACAGAGGAATGAGAGCTACCAGCTAGAAGACCAGATTTAGATTATTTATTAGACTAATTTTGCTCGAAAAAGAAAATACCAAAGTTATACAAGAATGGAGAGAAATCTCTGACAAAAACCTTGCATTTAAGACGCAGTTAGCTCAACCGGATTCATTCACCTTGGAGTAAACACAGTTATGGATGTGTTTGAGAACGATTCTATTGGGCCCGATATCATGAAGCCATAAGGGAATGGTGTCGAAACATGTGACACAGGATTAGCAAATAAAGCTCGAAGAGATGATCTCGGGGACCAATGAAACAAATACTAAATTTGTAAGACGGTTTACTAATATTATAGATAATTTTGTTATTTTAGGTAAGTTTACTATTAATAATTTTTACTAGTAACATGGTTAAGTGTAAGAGTAGCCTTAGGCTAAACTTCGCCATTTACATCTATTTATCATCTTGTACTATACCACACCATTGTAAAAAATTATTTAAATAAAAGCCGTTAAGTAAGTAAGTAAGTAAGTAAGTTTACCACCCGAAATGATAGCAGATGTTGCTGTGCTATTTCCCGAGTCAAGTCGAGGTAACAAATATATCCTAATTGCCACAGCATACTTTCGTAAATGGCCTAAGAATTTGCTTTCGTTATAACAATCACTCAAATTTTGGATGAAAAAGTGTTTAGTAGAGTAGAAAGAGCGGCTGCTCTGTGACTTTATATTTGGATTACTTAATGACGGAAGAAAAGAAATACCAGATTATGCTGATGAAATCTACAAATGTCTTCTTCAAATTCACGAGATAACACGTGGCCTCATAAAATTATTCAATGATTGAATGAAGACCAGATATGACATCAGTGCCAACTCAGCTGGTTTCTAGGAAAATGACTTGATTTAGTTGTATAACCCCACAAGAAAACAGAATTATCTCCAAAATTGCCTCAACACTGGGAATCTCAAGAGGATTAATGACTTGGTTTGTCAGATACAGTAAAATGTGAAAAGCAAGATGAAGGTAGTATACTTGTATAGACTGACGAAATATCATGGCCAAGAAGCTGATCGAGGTGATCAGAATTAAGAAGGGGTAATGTGACGGTTGTGCGAACACTACCCAAATGAATCATCAAATATTTATATACGTGGGCTAAGAATAAACAAACACGTCATCCTATAACGAGGTCATATCGGAAGATATGAGTGAATTCTTAATACATATATACCTAAAGACAAGAACGTTAACGATGTAGGGTTAGTCTTATAATAGATCTATTACCGTATAGTCTATTACTGGTGTTGTACTGAGTATTTAATAGAAGTTATTGTTATTTTCTATAAAGTGAACCCGTAACAATATAACAGAAGTTTGATTATGAGCCTTTATAACGTCAATAGGCAGACATCCGCATACAATAATTTTTGTTTCAGATATTCAAATTAGTTCGATTTTTCATAAGGATATTTTCACAATAACCTAAACTCTAATTTTTCCAAACTAAATATATAAAGAATGGCATTCAGGTAATATAGAGTACAGCGAGTCAGCAAGATTTTTCAAAATTAATAAGAATATTAAGAAATATAATATCATATTGGTCATGGCTAGCTCCGTGAGAGTAAAAATTAACCTCCGTATTCACTAAAAAGGTTTAAGAGTTAGACCAGGTCTAGTCGCCATGGTACTTAAAACTCTTAGTTCGCCAGTTATGTTTCACTTATGTCACTGTCATTTTGTAATTGTGACATTTAGAAAAATTATTTGTTGAATTGATGAAAATATCGTTTTAAACCTGTAACTGTCAAGTTAGACCTGGTCTAAATTTAAACCTCTTTAGTGAATACGTGTGTAACACCCGTATTCACTGAAGAGGTTTAAATTTAGACCAGGTCTAACTTGACAGTTAAAGGTTTAAAGTGACATAAACAACAACTGCACAAATTATTTTTGTAAATGTCACAATTACAAAATGACAGTGACATAAACAAAACATAACTGATCACCTAACAGTTTCAATTGTCATGGCTATTAGATTTGGTCTAATTCTTCTTGCAAAAAAAAATTGTATTTAGTAGTAGTATATAGTATTTTATTAGCCTTAAATACAATCCAGTTTATATGAAGTGAGAAAGTCATACATCACAACATCTAGATCCTTTATTGAGCCCACTTGTCTTAAAGTATTTTTTCAGCGTTTAAAACCAGCCTCTGTGTTTGCCAATATTCATAAAGGTGGTTTAGATCTTTTTGCAATACAGATCATCCCTGATATTTTTATGTTCAAGTGGCGAAATAACCTGACGAAAAAATAGAATTGCTCCCTAGGGAGGTATTACACTTCATACACCAAATTTCAAAGCAATATATTAAAGCACTTCAAATACTTCAATACAAGATTCAAACTAGCGCTATTCGACCATTCAATATCCTTGCTATAGGAACACTTCCTGAAAAAATCATTCAAATTGGTCAAACCATCTTGGAGTAATAGGTGTGCGTACAGAAAATAATTGATGACTAAAAAAAGGTTATTCATAGTTTTGCATAATTCTTTTATACCCCAAAAACACGGCCCGAAAATAACTGATAACTAAGAAAAGCTCCAGCCTCCCCCCTCCACGGTATATTAGTTCCGCTTCTAGTCTAGTATAAACTTCCGCGTGCAACCTAGAAAAATGTCGATAATATCAGAGTTAGATAGATGCATAGTAAATAGAAAAGAGCCTTGCGACTATCTGGAATCTAAGTTCGGTAATATATTTTACAAAAGTTTCTCATATTTTTTTCCAAAGAAATTAATTTACATTCATCAAAGTAAAAACTGAACATATAAATAACAAATAAATTTAATTTCGTTATTTCACAATTTCAATAGAGGCAAATGATGCGGTTCTACATATTAAGCTTTTATGCATTGAGAACAATGACATTAATATTTTTGTAAATCTTGATATGTTATCATTATTTAAACAAAATCTTACTTTTTCGTCCCGTTATAAATGCCCTCGATAGTGAGTGTTTGTTATTATATAAATGTCCTAATTTCGAACTATAGTTACTTCAAATAAAAGTAAAAAGTGAATAATGTTCATACTAACTAGGCTTAATTACATTTTAAGATAAAAAATCTTTGTTATCGTCTTATTAACTTAATCAGATTAATTTGATAATTCCAAAACTAATACCATTGTTAGAAATATCTGGCTTGGTTGTATTTCGATATCATGAGATTCTCACAATAAGCGATTTAAAAATAATTTTTAGAAGTATTTATTTATAAGACATTTAAGCGCTTAGTAAAAATGTGAATAATGCTTAGAAATAAGTTAAGGCCCTGCAATTAAAAACGGGACGACTGACTGTCCATTTAAAAGTCCACTGTCAACATTCTTAGATAAACATTCATTGTCAGCTTTACAACATTTTTAAATAAACAAGAAAATACTTTTTCTGTTGTTATACCAAAAAGAAAAAAAGATACGAAATTTAACCAGACTATTTCTTTCAGCTAAATATATGTATTATGATGACAGAGACTAGCGAAACCGCGTTCTAAAATTCGTTCAGTGAAATTTACAAATGCAGCAAGGCTGCCGGGAGAATATTTCAAACGATTTCATTTTCCTGTTTAAATCATTTGCAAGAAGCGGTGAAAATTAGCTTTATATTATGAAGGAGACAGTATCCTGTTACAAATCTAAGGTTTCTTCTCAAATTCTAAAAAACTCCCTGCCCAGGGCCCGATCTAGATTTCTGCCGCTGTGGGCAAAATCTCATTTGGTCACCCTATTTTTTGATTAATTTATGACAACTTTTTATCTTAAGTTTTACGTAGGGACTTAAATCGAATTTATATCTATATTTAATATTAAACTGAAAATTAAAAAGTCGAATTTCGATAGTTTGTAAGTATGCAACTTTTCCAAGTACTAAGTATTGTACATTAATAATTTGAACATAAATTCAAAAATTGGCAAAGGTCTTATTCTTGACCGTTTATAACCTTTCGTAAATAAATTATTTTGTGAAATAGTTATAGTGCATATATATTCAGAAGGTCAAAATAAAAAAAATAGTTAGTTGTAATATGCTCTCTTTTATAGTTGAACACTGTTTACGCTCACTAATGTGAACATCCATTGATGTGAACGATTCAGTAATGTGAACAAACGTAACAAATATATCAGGTTTTGAGCAGTGATCAAGTTAAGACTTTATAGTGAAACTAATATTATTTTATTATTCCCTCTATTCTAGAGAAGAACAAATTTTAGAGCCTCTATTCGCACGCAAGAAAGAAAGCTTCGAACATCCCAAATGTGATTTTGGCGAAGAAAAGAACTGAACTGTTTGAATGGTATTGAATGGTATAAGGTAAACGTACCCTTCGCCGACCATTTAAGACTTTGTATTACTTTAAGTGTTATGTAATAAGGTATTTCTTAGCTATGATGTGATACCGATTTATTTTTGAATATAAAATTATATAATTTAATATTTAAATTGAAAAGCCGATATGTTTCAACATATTTTAAATATATATATTTTTTCAAGTTCGGGAAATCAGGAAATGTCCTCTTTACCGACCAAATAAGAAAATAAGAACTATTTGCAGACCATTACAAAAAAAATAGAAAATATATTTCAAAATAACTTATCTTGGAAAAAATGTTAGGTTCGTTTTTCCAGAGTTTAATCGGCATATTTAATGAAATTTATTAAGTAAATGGAATGCCTGGAATTCCATACTTTTTCGCCTCTCTGTCAAATTAGACTACAAGTCTGGTAACGCTATTTAATAATTGGCTTCGAGTCACAGGAGAACCTAGTTCCTGTAAATACAGCACCCACTGGATAATTTTTTCCTCCTTCTCCTGCTTAAGGACTGTGTGAGCCCCAACTTGTTGCACCCTCTGGATATCTATGATTTTTTCTATTTCTGGTAAAATTTTGATACGAATCCAAGATGGTGGAGCAAAATGGCGGTATAATAAAATATTTAGAAATTCAGTCTAGAAAACCTACTTAATCGAATGATTTTAAATTGTGTGCTATACCTAATTGTGGTATAGGGTTCAACTAGGAAAACTGTTTTACTAGTTCAAGATGGTGGAACAAAACTGCAGCCAAATAAAAATTTTTGTAATCGTGAAAAAATCTGCTTCTCTAGTTTTACATATCTTCACGTTTTAGCGTTCCTAGATGCCAAAAAACATGTTTTATCAATTCCGTCGGTTGATCTGTCGGTTTGTCTGTCATTTTGCGATATAGCTTAAATACTACTTACCCGATTGACAAATTTTAACCAAAGATAAGGATCATATGGGGATGACCTGGTCATATTTTGGTAAAAATCCATTATGGCGGAATAAGGTTAAAAAAAAGTTGTTAGAGTGGTGTATTATTTGGGGTTAAGACCCATTGAAAAAAACAAGTCTTTTTTTAAATTGTCGACGTTTGGCAACTCCATTGTATACGTCACATATACATTCTATTTCCTACATGAACCTTATATTATCAGTCTTTACCTACGCCACTGGTCCGCAGATATTTCCCATATATATTAAGTTTTATGGTTTTTGTTAACGTCCCTTTTGTTTTCTTCTTCTTCTTCTTCATTCCTGTTTAGCCTGTTACATAACAGGACTTATTGGCTTTGCTACGAGGCAGTCGCCAGATTGCCCTCCGTCCGGGGCTCAGAGTCGTGAAATAGGCGACCCTGCACCCAGCACCGTGGTCCAGGTTGGAGGCGTTATAGGTAGGATATCCGGATGGCGAGCTCCTCCCGAATACCCCGAATCTTTCAAATACTTTAATAATTCCTCTTTAAATTTTTGAAATGCATCTAGGCTTCCACTAGGTGCCCCTTGAGAGTACTACTATATTGACCCTTTCTTTCAAGCTATCCCCTTACCCCTCCCACTCCCGCCACGTAGCGGCCGTTACGCTAATATTCTATGTAGAACTGCGGCAGACGAACGGGATAGAATGCAGGAACAACTAGGCCTCACACGTTCACAGCGTATGCTCCCTTTCTAGCGGGGTCGTAAGTTTCCACCTGAGCGGTTGAGTCTCCCGTTTCCCCCCGAAATAAAGCAGCAAAACCGAACACGTGGCACCACTTATGTTAACAACACAGAGGTCTGCATTCGACGAGACGAACCGGAAGACTGGTCCCTTTTGTTTTTATCTTACAGTCGTATATTATTTGGGGTTAGGAACCAATAAAGAAGCAAAAAACCTTTTTAAAATTGTTGACATTTCGCAACTTTATAGTTGCATCCTCATGACACATATATTCTATATCTTACATGAAACCCATATTATCAGTCTTTACCTACTACGACAGCCCTCAAATATGTTTTTATATTAAAGTAGTGTATCATTTGAGGTTAGGATCCAGTAAAAAAAAACACAAGTTTTTTTTTAAATTGTGGACATTTCGCAACTCATTGTTGCATTCTCACATATATAGGTCTCATATATAGATTTTATATCCTGCATTAAACCCATATTTCACAGATGTTAAGTTTCTAAATGTTCACTTGTTGTTAGGATGGTGTATTATTTGGGGTTAGGATATATCTGCGGACCAACAGAATAGGTAAAGACCGATAATATGGGTTTCATGCAGGATATAAAATCTGTGTCCTGAGGATGCAACAATAAAATTGAGGAACGTCGAAAATTTAAATAAGGGCATTTGTTTTTTTTACTGAACCCTAACCCCAAATAATACACCATTCTACATAACAAGAGAATCGTTAACGAAAACCAGTCAGAAAATTAATACCTGGGAAATATCTGCGGACCAACGGAGTAAGTAAAGACTGATAATATGGGTTTCATTTTAAGATGGCGAAACAAAATGGTGGCCAAACAAAACTTTGAAAAATCAACGTAAAAAAATGTTGTTCAATTGATTAGATTGCAATATTGCAATTTGATGGAACAAAATGTCGTACAATAAAAATGAAAAGATAGGAAAGATAGTTTACAGTGTGTCCCAGATTCGCTTCTCTATATAGGGATCTCGGCTCCTATTATACCTACAGCAAAGGTTAAATGGGGAAAGTTTTAAAGGAAACTTATTGCATTCGATATCTGGCTTCAGATTTACGATCGATCAATAAGTTTGGGAAATATCGGCGAAAAACCGAAAATGACGGATTTCGTTTTTCGCCAGTATATCCAGAACGGTAAATTTGACAGCTGTCAAAATGTGACATTATTCGGACACATTTTTAAGACAAATAAGATGGCGTATACGACACGTCTTCATTGTTTTTTGTTAACCCGCAACCCGCCTCAACTTTCATTTTTCTTATGGCCGACATATTGGATTTTTCGATTTTTGGAAAGAGCCTAAAATTTCCAGTCTAGTGATATCTCACAAGTGCATTAAAGATTTTAGTGTCATCAAAATATCACACTTCGTAAATTAGGTTTCAATGTTTTTAAGGGAGGCCATGATTTATTTGTCACAAGATTATATTAATAAGTAAGTAATGTAATGAACGCATTGAATTTTCAATACATGAACGTAAATAACATTAATTTACAAATCTGCAAAATGACGTCCATTTGCATCGAGACATTTTTGACAATTGGTGACTGTTTTTCGTACAACCCTGGTAAGTGTATTTCGGTTAATATTTCTAAATGTGTCCAGAACTATTTGTCTCAGGATTTCTATGATCACGGGGGGATCAAATTCGTAGATTTCATTCTTCGTGTGACCCCAGAGGTAGAAATCCAAGGGCGACAGGTCAGGGGATCTAGGAGGCCAAGATATTGGACCATTTAAAGAAATTATTCTTTCGTCAAACTGCTCTCTTAAGAAGTTCTTGACTTGAATGGTATTGTGAGCCGGGCATCCGTCTTGTTGAAACCAAGTTCTTCTTAATTCATCTTCCGTTAGAATAGCTCGTAAGGCTGGTACAACCTGGTTTTGCAAAAGCTCTAGGTACCTCTGCCCGTTTAAATTGTAGTCAAACAAAAATGGTCTAATAAGTCGATTTCCTGAAATGATTAATAATTTATAAATAGGTGCCCAACAGTCAACAGCGGCAGGGTCGGCCTATTCAGCTTTATTATGAAATTATTATTTGGTTAGCAGGAAGTAATAGCTGTAATAAATTGTTTTGTTGGTATTGCATATTAATTTCGGAAATACTAAATCAATTTATTTCAGTGATATAATAATCTTAAAGAAGTACACCGTGCCTTAATAAAACATAAAATATCAAAAGAACAAACCCCTTGCGCTTTAAAATTTAAATTATTCGGAAATACAGCTGAACGTCTTTCTATAAATGATAATGAAAAGCGAAAAATAATTCGACATTTGATTAATATGGTATTTTTTTCATAACGCAAAAACTAGGCTTCCCGGGTAATAATAAATCGTTAAATTCAGACAATCAAAATAATTTTAGAGAATTAGCTAAATCTGCAGAAAATTTAGATAAAGTGTTAATAAATTTATAGAACCCAATTCTATTTTTATAGGTTCTTCGAAACTACAATACAAAATGATTGAATAAAAATATAATACAATATCAAAAAAGTAAGTTGACTGACTAGAGTAGAACGTTTTACTTTTTTTTTATTAGATTATACTCTTTTAGCATCATTAAAGAACTAAACGAAAAAAAAAAGATTATTATTTGACCATCATTTGGTTCCTATTTAAAAAAGATTGGTTAGATTAACTTACCAATGATCCCACACCAAACGTTACTTCCAAATCTGATCTGTAGACGTCTCTCTGCCACTTCGTGAGGATTTTGCACAGCCCAATGATGACGGTTGTACCTATTAAAGACTTCACAATTCGTGAACCTGCTCTCATCGGACCACAAGACATGATTTACAAAATCAGGATTTTCATTACATCTCCTATTATACCACTCACTGAACTGTAGTCGTCTTGGAAAATCAGTTTCCTTAAGTCCTTGTACTATTCTGGGTTTGTATGGATGGTACTTATTCTTTTTTAAAACTCTCTGTACTGTTGATTTTGGCACATTAGTTTCCTGTTCTACAGTTCTTACCGATGCACTAGGGTTTTCGTTGATAGCTTGTAAAATGTTTCTGTCTCGATTTTCATTGTTATTATTGTATCCGCTTCTAAGAAGTTCGAAGGCACCATGGTTAATTAAATTAACTACGATTTTCCTGAATTGGGTTTTATGAGGCTGCCGTCGTTCGGGGTACATCTCCAAATAACTTGCTGAGGTAACGTCGGCGTTTCTGTATGATTGAAAGTATAGAGCTAACATATCAATCTTTTCTTCATTTGAATATGGAATGCCGGCCATTTTTTATAGGTTTTGAAAATTTATGTGTCAGATTTATGATTTTATTGGGATAAAAGCGTACCTACTACCTATTAAAACACAGCTTTGATACTTTCAACTATTTAACTTAACGTCAAAGTCAAAATCCAATTTTGTTACAGATAAATCATGGCCTCCTTAGAAAAGCATTGAGAGTTAACATTCTTTTAAATCATGGCCTCCTTAGAACAAACTGAAACCTAACTTTACGAAGTGTAATATTTCGATGATACTAAAATCTTTAATGCACTTGTGAAATATCACTAGACTGGAAATTTTAGGCTCTTTCCAAAAATCGAAAAATCCAATATGGCGGCTATAAGAAAAATGAAAGTTGAGGCGGGTTGCGGGTTAACAAAAAATAATAAAGACGTGTCGTATACGCCATCTTATTTGTCTTAAAAATGTGTCCGAATAATGTCACATTTTGGCAGCTGTCAGATTTACCGTTCTGGATATACTGGTCAAAAACGAAATCCGCATTTTCGGTTTTTCCCCGATATTTTCCACGATCGTAAATCTGAAGTCGGATATCGAATGCAATAAGTTTCCTCTAAAACTTTCCCCATTTAACCTTTGCTGTAGGTGTAATAGGAGCCGAGATCCCTGTATAGAGAAGCGAATCTGGGACACACTGTATGTAACACATACATACTGTGACTATGTACTGGTCACACTTACCTCTCCCTAACAAATGCGAAAACATCATAAAGAGGGAAGTTCCGGGTAAAGAAAATTTACCGATCTTTTATTCAAATTCTGGTCGTTAGGCAAGCAGAGACGACCGCGTAGTAATATTTACTATAAGTAGTTTTGTTTAACGATTTTTGATGTGATACTGGATTCTTACTAAAACCTTACCGATTAATTTATACCTCACACTTGATTTTTGTATAAACCTGAACTAAAATTAACTGAATAACTTATTTTTTTTTGACAATGATCATTTAAAATTTGTATTAGGTAGCCATTTTTACACCGTTTTAAAAATTTTATAAGGCTACCATTTTACACATGGACATTAACTGCTTTCACCTATTACAATATTGTGCTGTTTGATTACACTGTATTCCAGCTGTCCTCTTGAAATCATTGTTCCATTGCATGGGTGGTTTTCCCCTTCCCCTCTTATGTTGGTGAGGTTGCTATTCTATTATTTGGCGATTCCATCTGCTCAATATGCTCTAGCTTTGGGACCCGTGTAACTCCATTTATGTATGTGACTCTGTCATTACATTGCAGCATTGTTCTTTCCATTGCACGTTGGTCTATTCTCATTTTGTTTAGTTGTTGTCTAGTTTTCTGTTCTGTCATAGCTGTTGAGACATATTGGTCAAACGTTTTTGTTTTGAGGTATTGAACAATCTTATTGTTTCTTATAATAAATAACAGTTTTCCAAATGCCCACCATTCTTGTCCCAAATATAAGTATTTTGTTACTCTTTATATTTATGTTCTATCGAGTTTTTGGGGTTCTTTGTTAATTTCTTTGATTACTTGTTCAATTTTCCTTTGCTATTATTTCTGTCATCAGCATAACATAGGTGAATTTCCTCATTCACATTTATACTTTTTCCGGCCCAGTTTATCCTATCTAGAATATTCTCAAGGGAAATAATAAACAATCTGGGGGACAGCGTGTCTGCCACCTTGTCTTACTCTCTTGTCAATTGGAATCTTGTTTTTTTTGCGTGTAACCTATAGGTTACTGTTGCCTCTTCTTGTAGTTCCTCTATAAGGATAATATGTCTCTAGTCGACTCTGCTATCCTCTAATATTTTGTAAATAGCCCAGTGTTCTATGCTGTCAAATGCTTTTTGATACAAGGCAACGGTTGGATCCATATTCATTTGATTTCTCAATGAATATTTTCATGGTTAATAGGTGACCCTGAGTACTATAATCTTTTTTGAACCCTGCTTGCTTTTCTCATGTATGTTCAACTAACTTTCTCATTAATTTGTTATTACTTATCTTTGTAAGCAGTTTATAGATGTGAAATAGTAAGCATGTAGTTTTCCAAATTAGTATTTTCTCTCTCTTTAAAGAGCAATATGATATCGGCATTCTTCCATACTCTAGGTATTATCATCTGTTCTGAGTAGTTCTCAGTTGTTTTATTACTCTTAGGATTAAGGTATCTCCTCCATCTCGTAGCATGTCTATGAATATACCATTAGCTGAAGCTTTATTAGTTTTCATCTCCCTTATTGTTTTTTGTGTCTCTTCTATTGTTAAGTCTAGTTGTTCTTCTGTCCCGATGTTTTGTATTTTTGTTGTTATTTTTGTTTTTGATGGTATTACTTTCGATTCATACAGATTTGTGTAGTACTCTTCTACTATTTTAAATATTTCGTCTCTATCGTTTATAACTTTTCTTTCTTGGTTTCTTAGAGCAGATATTAATTCTGTGCATATTTCTGATTTAAAGGATTTAAATCCTTTGTTTCTTTCTATGACTTCGTTAATTTGTTGTTCTTGGGTTTTTAGTGTATATTGTCTCAGGTATTTCTTTATATCTTTATTTTATTTTGAAAATTCTTCTGTAGACCTTTTTTTTTCTTTATTTGCTAGTTGTCTTCTCTTTTACATTAGTCTCTTAGGTTTCTTATTGGTGGACTTTATTCTTTTTAGGTCGGTAGATTTATCTGTATTAACTCTTTAAGTTCTTAAAACTTTGCTTACTAGTGCTCGAATAATTCAATATTCTGATTTTGACAAGCCTTTCATTTTGACTACCGATGCAAGTAACTATACAAAAAGAAATGTTCTTCACGACAAATCAGTCACCTATGCAAGCAGAACTCTTAATGACAGTGAATGTAAATATTCTACAATTGAAAAAGTGTTACTGGCTATCGTATGAGCATGCAAATATTTTCGCCGTTATCTCTTTGGAAAAAGGTTTAAAATCTATAGCGCTCACTGGTCACTATGGGTCTTTAGTGTTAAAGAACCCAATAGTAACCTAATTAGGTGGCGACTTAAGTTGGCGGAACTCGAAGTCTAAATATAGATGAATACAATCGAAAACGAGAGTGTCGTCAATAACACTGGTGAATTTAATAAAGATATAGTTAAATTTTCGCGTGACCTTACAGAAAATCCCTGTCAGAGCGACAATACTCCTCAGCCTTCTACTATTTCACAAAATTACGACTTTCCAGGTTCAAGCACCTCCCGTCTCAAAATTAATGTTCACTAGATATTCAAGTATAACAACAAAAATCCCTGAATATAGTCTGCCAACGCCGCTTTCTTGTAGTGAGCTAGATGTTTTTAATGACGGAATAACAATATTCGATGACATTATAAATAACCATTCATTCATAATATCAAAAAGTCCGTTTAATAAGGTCGAGGAAACTCAAGAAAAATTTGAATATAATAAAATATTAAAAGCAAAAATGCTAAAATTAATTGATTCCCTAAAAAACTTAATTAATGTTTGTATTAAATACTTTTACGCATCGGAGTATAAGATAATAAAATGCATTAACTAGAAAACTCTATTCATGAGTCAGATGGACGTATTATACTAAATAAATATCAACATAAGGATAAATATAACCATAGTGGAATTAACGAAAAACTAGAAAATCTTAAAAGAAATTACCATTGGCTTCGATGAAAACTCATGTAAGCAAATATATCATTGTTTCTGATGTTTGGCAAACTGCAAAATATTCTAGAAAAAAAGCTGTATCTTCCCCTGTCGGGAAATCATTCCAACTCGTATACATAAACATCTTCAAATTTGACAGTCTAGACTTTTTGTCCACAACTGATGCTTTCACAAAGTTAGGTTAAGCCATTTCCTTCCAAGGAAAAACAGCAACTCAAACTGCTAATGCCCTTGTTCAATATTTAAAACAAAATTACTATGGAGAATGACATGACATTTAAAAATGACACGGTCAAAGAACTTTTAAAAGTTCATACAACTGATTTTACGACTTCACGAGTTAAAGTCTCCTGTCGAAAGACTTCATTCAACTCTCACTGAACATATAAGAATTCTTAGGCAAAAATATAATTCTTTTTATGCATCATTGCGTACAATAATTCTACCCACTCCGTCAAAAAAATTCACTGCTTTTCAATTAACCTTTGAACAAACAAATTCTAAAGATGCGTGCGATTTAATTAAGTCAATCTTTTACAGCAAATACGTTTCAAACCACAAAGACAATGTCAAATTCTTGTTCGAAAAGTTTTCAGAAAAAGTAGACGAAAATAAAAAGAAAATCTAAAGTTGGTCAAGTAGTGTAGAAAGCAAAAAAAAAAGCGGAATAAAAAAGGTAATAAGTTTGAAGGTCCATGTGAAATCACTGAACTTATAACTCACAACAATGTTAAAATAAACTATAAATCTAACCATAAAATAGAGACAATTCACTTGTTAAAAATCCTCAAACTAAAAATAGACAGGCCCAATATCCATAATCTGAATCAAAATCCAGAACTTTTCCCCTTAAAAAATGGTAATGCTCAAAATATTGCGGACTATTGATCAAAATGAGGCTTAAAAGTATGATAAGAATATTCTAATTCTCTCAGCCAATAGTACATTGTATAACTAGCAGGAAAAGCTAAACATTCCCTATGAGGTATGAATGATATTTTTCCGAAAATACAGAATTGTTGAAAACACATGAATTATTATAACCAATTTTTGTTATTATTAAAGCTTTAGTAAAGTGTCGCCGTTTAATTAGAACGCACGCTATAATATTTGGCTCAGTGTTTCAAAGAAACAAACAAAATTACCGAGTAGTAGGGTGCAACGATTTTTAAAAGAATTTAAATCTCTCGATGGACCCCAATTATACGGAATACAATACAAGGTTGGGATCCAATTCGAAGTTATTTTATTTCATAATGAATATTTAATTGGAATTAACATTATTTTTTCATTTTTTATATATAGAAAGGTTGGATTCATGAATATAACATGTTTTTATAAAGACCATTTTTAAATTCTAGAAATATTTTCTAGAAGCAAATTGAAATGATTGTTACAGTGAAGACAAGTTTGTCAATAAATGTAAAAATTTAGTAAATGTTACAAAAACCAAGTGGACGTTTCTTAATTCATCTCGTCTGATATGGAAGAAAAAATAAAAGAAATGTTGAAAGGTTATCTGTCCGATAAATATTATGCAAGTCACAAATATATATGAGATATATATATATATATATATATATATATATATATATATATATATATATATATATATTTCTTTTGATCAAATAAACAAATAGTTTAAAAAACACCTTATCAGTATCATTTCAGTCGCGCTATTTGTAGTGTAGTGATCAATTGATCCTGAAAAGATGCCTAAGCGACAAAAAAGTAAGAAAAAATAATTAAAATAAATGCAATTATAATAATATTTGAAGTACCTTAAAGTTCTCGTATTAAATGATAGCATCTTGTTAGAAAATACCAAGCTTAATCTAGTGAACTATTTAGTGGTTTATATCTTTAATCTAACCTTGGGTGCAATTAATGTGTGGTATCAGATGATAGGGAAATACAGGACACAAAATAAAGTACTGTATAAAGACACAAAATGTTTGGTGATTCAATTTTAAGTACAATTGATTCTTCATTTGATTTTTACGTCTAGGATGAAAAATAAAAAAATGTTAC
The DNA here is from genome assembly GCA_030620095.1 of Kuschelorhynchus macadamiae. Taxonomy (NCBI): domain Eukaryota; kingdom Metazoa; phylum Arthropoda; class Insecta; order Coleoptera; family Curculionidae; genus Kuschelorhynchus; species Kuschelorhynchus macadamiae. Next base: position 275,529 of record JAUTXW010002178.1, on the reverse strand, counting down.
TTCACCAATTTTTCAAATTTCCCTTTTTCCCAGAGATACGAATTTTTTGCTGAAAACTGATTTTTTTAAACACGACCTTGTATTTTTCTGTTGGCTATTTAATCGAATTGTTCTTACGTTCACTACAATACCACAACTGTGCACACAAAATGTCCATGTTTGCTTTAAACAGGATGTTCTCAAAAATTGCGGACAGTCATTGAAAGTAATACTCCCGTTGTTCTACGCAATTTGTCGTCTATCATAAAGACGATATACAGTGACGGCTCCAATGGGCCCGCATTGTCAAGGAGTTCTTAATGAAGAACAACATTGAGAGAATGTAATGGCCTGCCAGGTCTCCCGATCTGAATCTAGTTGAACATGTCTGGAGTAGAATCAAACTGCTGCTAAGGCGGCGTGAGAATGAGATTGGGAAAGCTCTTTATACCTTTTAAAACATTACCATATATCCTCTACGCCAATGCTTTTTCTAAATTTACAGTTTTTTTGCTAAATGCACTACTGATGATAATCTAGAAAAATTGTGTCGTGTTTTTTAACACTGCGAACAATCGTTTAAAAAATAATTTCAGTCTATGTATTGTAATATTTTTTATTTAAAAAACAACTTCAAAAAATTATTTGTTACATATCTCCATATTACAAGCAGCAATTCTCTTTCTCATTTTATCTCTTCACGTGCAAAAATATCTGGAGTGTTTCTTATTCTGTCGCATCCGTAGGTTCTTCTTGAAGGTGTAGTATAAACCTAGGTTTAAGATGACCCTATAACAATAAATCTAATAGATTTAAATCTGTTGTCCACGGAGGCCATTCCTGACCTTGCTTTTCAGTACCACGCACAATCCATCGATCTTCAAAGACCATAATCACAAACAGTATGGCTGAAATGTGCCGGAACATAAGTGGGACATCTTCAACAAGATAGGTAGCTCATCTTCTAGAAACCGTCGATATAAATCTCTTTCAAGTCTGGATGGGAAAGCCCAATTAGAAAATCATGAACTATTCCTACCGAAACCAAACATACAATGAAAATTCATGCTGGAAATTAGTCTCAACTATGGCATGCGGATTTTCTTTACTCCAAATTATCTTATTATGAAAATTTAAAATCGAATTTCTTGATCAGTAAAAAGATTTTTTTAAGGAATCCAGGATGTTACAAAGTTTTTTCTTCGGTCCACCTATAAAATCCTAAACTTAACGGAAAATTTCGTGGTAATAGTACCTGTACGTGCTGGATATGATATGGATATAGCAGGCTTTCTCTTCGCCATTAGACGTTGATATAGTCTAATAAATGTTCGTACATTTGGTTGACGATGGAAATATTTTTCACTGTCGTTAAGCTGTGCTTCTGCCGCATTTCCGTCTGCCAGGTCATAATAAAAATGGATATCTGCCAATATTTTGTAGGCAATTTGATGCTTTTTGATGTAACACTATTCTTGTATTACTATTACTATTTTCAAAATACAAGGAAACAATTTCAGACTTTCATATCAAACAAATATTATCCTGTATATTATTATAACAAAGGTGGACAATGTCTTTCCTTCACATATCAGGTAATGACTTATCAATTAAAACTAGTCAATTTTATGAAATTTTCTTCAGTATGCTATGCAATTCGTTTATTTCTATTTCGATGTTTACACCACTGTGAAAACCTATTATGTTTTACTTGACGGTCCCTATTGAATTATTGACATACCAAAATAGTATTGCTCGTTTCCACACGTAATAGAAATTGTGGAGGAGGATTTCATTAGAAGCTTGAGTCAATTTTTACATTACATTATTAACATATTGATCCCCTCAAAAAATCAGAAGTTGTAAGAACACCTGGCAATTTCAGGGCTAATTGTAACAGCGATATATCTCGTTTATCAAAAAAACCAAGAAAGTATCCCCTGAATGCTGCAAAAATAGATTCGGAAACAAAAATAAGTTATGTGATACCGAATAAAAAATATTTCAATAACTAAACAGACATTTCGTAATTTGCTTGAATATCGTGTTGATGTGTCATGATAAAGACATATCCAAACACTTATGTTTTCCATCAGAGGAGTGCATAAAAACAAAATTTCGCAATTTTCTTGGAAACGGCTCACCTTATCAAACATTACCAAGAGACATTTTTGTGTTTATTTGTTAATCTTAATTGTTAATGATTTCTAGTTTCAAAAAAACCAGTGTGTTTCTGTTTGTGTGTGCCAGATTTCAATGAAGTCTCTTTTACCGTTTTCATAATACATAAAATATATTCTTATTTGTTTCAATGCTCTGTATTGTGAAAACCAAGTACTTTAGACCACATGTCTGTGGGTCCATTTCTTCATTAGAAAACAGATATATTTATATAGATATAAATATATCTGTTTTCTAATTAATATATTTATATAGATATACATATATACAGTGCGCCAGTATAGATATAAACATATACAGTGTGCCAGCATAGATATAAATATATACAGTGTGCCAGTAAAGTCCTCATTATATGGGACTTTGTTTTTAAAAATTGATTTAAATAAAATTTGAGGTGGCAAACAGTTTTTGCTCGAAAAATAATGCAAAATGACAATAAAAAAATCACGTGATTTCTCTTGTTATTTTTTTTAAGATGGCAAAAAACTACCTTTTTCTCAAAATTTTGAAAAACAGTAAAGGAAAAAAAATGTTTCTTTTTTGATTTTATAGCTATATGCTAAATTTCAGCGCCTTCAGTTAACTTCAAATTTTTCTCTTTTTTTTAATTCTATGCTTTTTTACTTTACCGAACATAAGCAATTTTGAATTAAACTATTTATTGTTGATGAGTTCATCGCCAGAATGCATTTTCATAATTAATTTTTTATTATAAACGCAATTTTGTAGATGAAAACATAAATGGATCTAAGAAAATGTTTCCAAATTGATACATAGTTTATCCCGTTTCCATAAAACAATATAATACAAAATATTTGTAAGTTGGGATATTTGTTAAGTTAATATATATTTATTTACTTTTTAATAAAAACCAAAATGAGAAAACTTTTTTTCCCATTTCTATATTGCCCTTTCTTAAATTTAATAGAATATTTTTTGAAATTAATTGAAATGATCAAATGAAGCCTAAATTACAAAGTAGCCTATGAAAATAACTGAGTAAATTCTTCACCCAGTCAATCCAGTGGGCCTTTGTGAATAATAGTGCACTAATAGTTTAATTTGGGTTTGCTTACATTCGGTTAATTAGGTGAAAAAGCAAAGTTGAAAAATAACTTAATGCTTTTTCAACTAGCTAACCGAATAGAAGCAAACCTGATTTTATCTATGCTGCCCTATCAGGGTTGCCAGGTCTACTGATTTTTCAGTACATCTACTGATTTCGAGTTTTGCCTATTGAATCCAGTAGATGTACTGAAAAATTTAAAAACCGATTAGTTGAGAAAAACAGAGTTTTAAAAATTAATAAACATATTATAAATAAAAAAATATAAATTTAGCAGACGAAAATGATTTACAGACTTTAGACAACAAATGGCGTTTCGTTCCCGAACATTCTCATTTTGTGTTTTAGAAGCTCACTTTTCCGTGTATAATAGACATACCATTTGCCAAAAGGTACCTCTTTTGCTATCCCGTTATGTAATTTTATGTGTACAGGGTGACCATGAAAATGTGCAACCTCAAAATCTAATATGTATTTTACTTGACATTTTCGAAAAATGTCCATTCGGTATGAATAAAACATTATTAACTGACTAACCTCATTACAATTTTTAACCGACTTCTAAAAAGGTGGAGGTTATTAGTTTGACCCTATATATTTTTGTTATATTTGTACATGGAGTACTCCAGGATGGTTTGACCAATTTGGATGAAATTTTCAGTGGACATTCAGGATATTGCCGGAGTGGTCCTATAGCAAGCATATTAAAAAAATGGAGGAATGGCGGCTATTTTGTTGTTTTATTTTGTTTGTACATCGATTACCCGGCGATGGTTTGACCAATTTAGATGACATTTTCAGAGGATATTCAAGATATTGCTGGAGTGGTCCCATTGCAAGAATATAAAAAAATGGCGGAATGGCGCAATTTAGTTTTTTTTGCGCCAAGATATACTGCAAGAAGTTAATAATATTCTTCTTTTGCCTCTCGGTTCTACTCGTTCAGCATTATATCACGAAAAAATATTATGCAGTGGACCATTTGTTAAACCTGATTTTTACAATAAAACTCGTATAGATAAAAGTAAAAAAGATAAAATAAAAAGTTAAAAAAAAAAAATGAAACCGACTTCAAAAAAATGACAAGTGAAAAATAATATTTTATTCTACCTTGAAAATTTTACTGCGTGAAGTCGGCGCTAAACTTATTCTTAATTATTTAATCACAATAATATAATCATGTATTATTCAGTCAATCCGGTGTTTCGATGTCTGATAATACCAATGCCCATTAACTCTATAGGTTGCCTCGAGCGATCTTGACCTAACCCAACTCAGTGTGAGCGATCTACGTCACTCGGCGACCGGCTTGCTTTAGCACGGCATTGTCCATATCTATTCTGTGTGCGTTTAATTACATTTTTGTTTACAATAAAATGTAGCCTTGAAGATATAACTTATTATAATTGTAAACTTATGTTTATGGATGTTGGTTCAAATTTTAACGAAGTTTTTTTGCTGAGTGCATTTCAATAAGTTCGCATCGTATTTGAAAAAATATGATGTATTTTTAAAGCCTCAAAAAAATATTCATGTCAAAAGTTTTAGCATGACAAATAACACTAAAATGTATTAAAACATCCACTTGAGGAAGTAAAAAATACTCTGAAAAACACAATTACTATCGCAACGAAAATGTCGAGCTGAATAAGTAATAAACTGGCCACCTTGTCAGATCGGGTCGCCAGTCGACGTCAGGACCTCCGCCTCACCGATAGCTGCTCATCGAGGTAACCTTAGAGTTTAGAGAGGCTTTGTCAAAGGCGTGCTGTCAAACGGTGACATATTTATTACCGCGTGCTGTCGAATGGTGGTATATTCCAATTGACTTTGAATAAACTATAATAATACGCCTATAAGGTCTTACTGTCTTTATTAGTTTGGCGACGACTTCACGAAGTAAAATTTTGCATTTTTTGAAGTCGGTTTAATTTTTTTTATAAACATTTTTATTATAGCTTAGTTTTCAAATATTTCTTTTGCGTTTAATGAGTGGTTTGTTTTCTATTTTTGTCTCAAACGAAGATAATAAAATTTTGTTATCATATTGATACTTAAATAACAAAGTTATTATTAAAAAAAGGTATTAGGGCGATTTCACGCATTGCTGATGGGACAATCAATTAAAAATGTAATTTTGGCGCTAATAATGTTTTTATCACAAGTATATTTAGAAACCTAATAAAAATGAAGAAGACGGTTAAATTTTACCAAAGAAAGTAAATAATTATGTTCTAGCTTTTGAGATAAACTGCATTAAAAGGACGTTACTGACGGGATAGGCAAACAGCCAGAGAAATATTTCGTTATTTGAAGTAAGAAAATCTGTGACTACGAACATTTTTTCTACAACGTAAAAAATTTATATTATTAAAGGTCTCTAATTAAAATATAATAAGATATCACTAACCTTTTCATATCATCTTTGTAAAATCTGCATATCGGTTTGTGGTTACTGATGGGACATTACTGACGGGACGATAACAATAACAATAACGAAAAATTAAAAACAATTTGATATTGTTAATTTTTTAGACTTTTGGTGTTTTTCGTTATGTATATGTTTTTGATCCACAAACTTAAAATAAAGAGAACTCGCTATTTCTGGCAGCGCCTTTTCACGTGACCATTTAGCATACAAGTATTACTTTATTCATCTGAAAAAGTCTTTTGCGGAGTTAATAATAACTTTCCTACTTCTGTTCTCATTCCATACCTAAAATGTATTTTGGTTTGTAACTCAATTTGCATATATTTTATGGTTAAGCTTACCTTTCTTTTCACACTGGCACCAATGCCATCAACTGCGCACTTGCCACGTGAAGTAGCGAAAAAGCTCCATTCCATGTTCACAAGATTCAACTCTTCTGGCATAAACCACAAAGTGTATAAGGTGAACTTTTTCTGAATTGTGCTGCACATCCACTAAAGTTGCTTAAGTTTTTCACATTATGTTTCTGGCCATTTCAAGATATATTTTTTTTATAAAGTATTTATCTTGTGTTAAATAATTGCTCACTACAGAAAATGAATAAATTTCATTTTGTGTTAACCAGGCTACGCCAGTAAAAATTGTTACTTGTTCATGATGCCAGTGAGCACTTTGTATTTCATCTTGTGACATATGCTTAAAATTCTCCGCAAAATCAATTTGCAAAATAACTTCTACTTTTTCAGTATTTACCCTTTTTAAGTCAAAGTACCTCTGCTGATTATTTTTAACAAAATGATGTTTTCTAAAAGGGACCAGTTATTTTTGCAAAATTTTTATTATTGAATCAATTGTGTCAAACTGAATTACGACTTTTGTTTGTCCTTCAATAGAAGTCCACTGTTTAATGTTCACAGACTCTTCTGGGTAGAATAGCAATGGAACTTGAGAAAAGGTCAAATCAATTTCCTTGCCCGCAGTACATTCGTTCATCATACATTCCTCTTTTTCTACGTCACACAATATTTCAGAAAGTAATGTTTTATGATTACTGGGGAACGTTTTCATTTTCTTTCTAAGCATCTCAATAATAAAAAAATGTTAGCATGGTACTTACATACACAAATATTGTGTGGTGTTTCGTGTATAGGCAAAACAAAAGTAGGTCGTAGCTCATAAAATGTGCTTAACTTTATTTGTATTTTTGGATTTTCTTCTAAGAAAATGAAATAAGCTTCTCTAACTGTATAAAACATATTCCTTTTTTGTGCATATTCAACAGACTAATCTTTTTTAATTTTAACCTGATCCTTAAGTCCAGGAGCTACTCTATTTATATCCTCTCGTAGGTAAAAAGATTTCTCCTTTTCAGTTATCTCCAAAGATAACTTATTCCAAGAATTAACTGTCAGACCAGATATCTCCTTAATATTCTGTAATTTTAAATCAGGCTCTATTAATTCTAGTAACCTAAATATAACTGCAATTTTTTTATTCTTTTCTTTCGGCATTTTGTTTTCCCGATTTTACTGCTTATCCCAGGCGTTTTGAAAGCTAAAAATATTCCTTATTTTGCATTTTTGAATTCTTTTTTTCCCTATATAGTCTTTTCCTGTGCCTCTCTTTAATCTTTGGACGAATTTTACATTCTTGGTCATTTCCCGCCAATATTTTTAGTTTTTCTCTATATTTTTTTTGCGCTTGCAGCATTTTTATTTAAATAATTTTGCCTTAGGTACTGATTTTCATACACCTTTTTACGATATTTTTTAACACGTTGTTTTGTCTTGTCTTTTTGTTGTGCACTATTCCTTCTCATCCTAAAAATGTTCCAAATAATAATTTTTGTCATCAGATTATTAACGAGCAATTCGTTTAAAAATGGCGTTGGTAGTACGCAAACGGATAATAATAGAGCATATGCCATAACTCCAGTTATTAAAATTGCTGCTAGTGGCGTTTAGGTAAAAATTTAGTATTCATATTAGCAGGTCTACTATATTTAGCAAATAATTGTATATTTTAAGAAAGAGAACAAAACAATGAAAAATGAGTGACATTTTACTATCCGGAAAAAAAAATTAAATATTCTTAAGAATTTATGGGTTTCATATTTCTTATGCACTTGTGGTCTTACTTGAATGGGCTATTTCAATTTAGTGTATTTTTTCATAATTGATGGGACAAAAATTGACATTATATAAAAACTATTATTATTATTAAATTACTTACTTGGAAAAGAACAACACAACAAACTTTTCACCAGATGCACATATCTGAACAGAACTGGCACTGTTGAGAGATTAGCATTTATTTTCGGCCGCGGCCAACATGAAAAAATATAGCGATTTTGTTGAAGTTACATAAGCAACAAAAATCCATTACTGCCACATTATTTTTTCGATGCAATAGATACAAAAAGTTGATAGTTATATATTTTTTAAATGTTACGGTCATTATTTAAAAAGATAAGTACATTTATTCATCAAAATATGTTATTTTAAAATTTGCCGACATATCGTATTGCGCTTGGAATCAACCATTAGTTATAACCAAGATGTTTAGGCAACGGTTTAAGTATTTAAAAGTTGAAGATGCCAATCATCTTCCATATACTAAGATACTATAGTAGACATATTTTTGCTTCAAACAAACGTCAAGCTACTTTTAACCCTTCGTTATACATGTCTACTGTGTTCTACTGAATTTTTGAACGACCTTCTATTGAAGTAAATGTAGCTGACCTGGCAACCCTGTGCCCTATTATTAATAGAATCGTTGGATAAAGAATGTAATCAATTGTTTTCATAGACTACTTTATCATGTATGTTTTATTTGGACATTTCGATTAATTTAATAAAAATATTCTATTTATTTTTAGAAAGGGCGAAAGAATATGTATTAACTCAACAAATAACCCAATTTAAAAATATTTTGCAAACAATTGTGGAAACTTTGCATGAAATTGGACGCATTTTCTTTGGATCCATTTTTGGTTTCATCAAAAAAATGCTTTTAAAATAAAAAAACAATCAAGGTAATGCATTTAGGAGAACTTACCAAAAATAAATAGTATAATTCAGGTTTGCTTATATTTTGTGAAGTGAAAAGCATCAAATTAAACTGGAAGTGAACCGATAGCGCTGAAATGTGCCATATAGCTATAAAATGAAAAAAGAAAGAAACCATTTTTTGCTTTACCATTTTAAAAAATTTTGAGAAGAAAGGTAAATTTCTTGCCATTTTTTTTTAAATGTCAAATTTGACAGGTAAGATAAATCACATGACTAAGTTTTTTTATTGTCATTTTAGCTTATTTTTTAAGCAAAAACATTTTTCCAATTCAATTTTTTTTTACTTAAGTCAATTATTAAAAAAAAATCCCATATGATGCGGACTTTACTGGTCACTGTAAATATATATATATATATATATATATATATATATATATATATATATATATAATATATAATATATAATTTCTGCAGGTGCAAAACGGCCTACAAGAAGAATTGCTTTCGATTATGTCACAGGGTACCCTCCTGCGATCATGATTTCTGTATGATAGACGTTTCGTTTTCGATTTTGTCATATCGAGCAATCTGTTATTTCAGATCTCCCTGGGTACAAGCCTGCCTGATGAGGGTAAAGGCCCAGAAATCATGGTAGCAGGAGGGTACCCTGTGACATAATCGAAAGCAATTCTTCATGTAGGCCGTTTTGCACCTGCAGAAATTATATATTTCTGCTATTCTACATATATCTTTTCCGGCCAAGAACTTTTGATAAAGGTGTGTGAAAGCGCATTTTTATTGATTTTAGTGTATATATATATAGTCTCTGACTTAAGGTCTTCATCAGTACAATCAACTAGTTGTGAGACGAGTGCGGGTAGCGACAAACTTAACCGGAGTTAAGAGAACATACGAAATCTTTGCCGGACTCAGGCACGTGGGCAGAAATTCAGTTCGGGAGGGGGGGTCCAAACCAACAATTTATTTCGGGTCATAGTCAAATCAGACCTCCAAGACCTTCCCCTGGCTACGTGCCTGGGGGGTCAGACTTGATACTCTATTACAACAGAGCAGCATAAAGCCACCTGTGGCAAAACTCATTACCCAAATAAATAATCAAAAGTAGAAAAAAGATTAAAATGGCAGGAACTATTATATAGTGGAAAAGGAATTTTTCAGGATAACCGCTAAAGTACAATGAAATTGTGTCAATCGTAGGCAAAATTATTTTTCTACTGTATAATAGTTCCTGCCGCGTTAATCTTTTTCTACTTTCAAGTTGTTTATTCCTGGGTAATGAGTTTCGCCACAGGTGGCTTAATGCTGCTCCGTAGTAATAGAGTATCAAGTCTGGCGAAAATTTCGAATGTTCTCTTGGTAACAACGAATCTCGATTTTGCCCCTGTTGGTGACTCTGGTGTGGCTCTGTTGTTAAGTTTGGCCCTAGTTGTACTCGTCTTTCAACTAGTTGACTGTACTGATGAAGAGCTTGACTCAGAAACACGTGTCTACGGTTCATCCCGAATATGTAAGTATATATATATATATATATATATATATATATATATATATATATATATATATAATTTTAATAACCACTAAATGGGTCTCTTGTTGCTGATATACATACACTGGGTTCGATACTTTAATTTTTAAAGACATCCGAGAAAAACCCTCCTATAAAAGGTAAAGTGTTAGAGAGAAACGAGAAACGTTGTGGTTACATGGTGAACTGAATAGGAATACGTTACTTCTTATGGCAGAATTTCAAATTTCTTGCGTGGCTTTAAAGCGTAAACTAGTATGTTTATGAAATGTGTGTGTGTCTATTTTAATCTTTAGTCCTTTATAGATGGTAAATACTATGTGTTTTTATTTCGGGTGTACATATCTTTCTGAACAGAACAACAATACTGACGTTTTGCCAAAATCGTATTTGGCTTTTTCAAATATTTCTGTTCTGCATTCGAATGAAAAAGGTTTTTTCGAAGAAATACAATTTTATCTATTTTTTAAACATTTAATTAGGACGTTATTTTGTATTGCTATATTGTCACGTTTCTAGTTCATCTCCATATGAGCAAAATATTAAGTTAAGCAGGAAAGTAGTTTTTGAGCTATAACGCACACAAACAGATCGACAGACTTAAGTTGACATGCGACATTCTTAAGAAAATGGGACAACATATTCCTTCATGTCTATGAACCGCAATTTATAAAATTGTTCAAAAATCTTGGAAGGTAAATTAATTTTGTACAGTGATTGCAATATTTTCCTCTTTGGAGAAACAAAGTAAAAAATTGGCTATTCTTAACGTCGGACTCGTTTGTTTTTTTTAATCAAAATAGATTAAAATCTTGTATAATACCATTATTAATTATAATTACTTTCTGTATTCACGACAATCTTATCTTTGAATGTTTGCTTTAAAAATAAAAATTATGTTCAAATCTATTATCTGAAAAATAGATTCCACGTGTAGTTCCAATGATATCTACAATTGGTTCTCAGATTTAATATTTTATAACAAGGTTTTTTAATATTAATTTCTGGAAATATTATGATGGTTTAACAGAGATTCACACAAATTTATTGCCCCTAGTATTACAATACAATAAATAAAGCAGCCGCAATACAATTTATTTTTTAAACTTGTAATTCTATATAAGTAACACATACTTAAGTTTTTATCTAATAAAAGAAGAACCGTATTTTTTTAATTAATGAATTATATTTTTAATTATCTTTACCTAAAATATGAAATATGGGGTTTCACCTTGAAATATTAATTAAGATTTAATTAAAAAAGTTGTATTTTTTAAAAATTTTAAAACAAAGGGATCGAAGGTTTTTAAGAGAAAAAAATACAAATTAAAAATCCTGATTTTTCTATAATTTTCATCATGCAATAATATAATTTTTACTCTGACAAAGCCGCACTAACAATTATAATGATCCTAAGAATACGAAATGTATGGTGTCCTCTGTAATGGTGTCTCGTGAGTTAAAATATGAAAAGCGTTGCAAGTATTTTTTTTATAAAAAGGAGTTAAACGCGTTTAAAGCTGTGTCGGGAGAAAATATCCTTACAGGTAAATTGGGAAAAACTAACTTTCAGAATATGCATGTTTAAAAGTAATGCTTAAAACTTTATTTGTACTTGTACAGTAGATAGTTATATTAGACAACCATTATTGACAATGAGGCATATACTCACAAAATCGGCAATTATATCTTCCAAAGTAATTGTTCTTAAAATATCAAACTCTAAACACAATAACCCAAATTAGTCTATTTTAATCTATCTTAAATTATTTTACTTCTTTGTAGAGCTTTTAATTCGTGCTGTTAGTCCTGTCAAAATAAAGTTCAGTGCATTTCTATGAAATAATTATTGACAAAGCAGTCGCATTTCTTTGAAGTAATTTGTATGTTCTGGGAAAATGAACTTTTTTAGAATAATGTAATATGATTACTAATATTCTAAGAATCTAGGATGTCTTTTATATTTCAAAAAATTTTTTGTAGTCATTTTGTGCTTTCTTTTTTCAGATGCCCTAAGTAAGTATGTGCTTAGTTAGATTGTTGAGTAATCCAGCCTTGAATTTGGCCAATTTATTTCCCGACAATAAATATAACCTTGAAACAGTTTAGAAACGTTTTAGAATTATTTAAATACTCGCTGAGAAGGATATCGGACTGACTCTAAAACGCATCGCTTTCCACCATCTTCTAAATCGACGAATATGAAAATGTCTCGAGTAAAAGTATATTATTGAAAAGTCAGTATTTTTTGATATTTTATGTTTTTCTGTTTCGAAAAAGTTTGTCTTTTGGTCATTGAAAAATTGTAGATGTTCCGATATTCTGTTATAAAATCTAGATAAATTATGTTTTAGCTTTTTTTTTATAAAACACCGACGCATTCTTCAAGGTCAAGTTTTTTAAATTTGGCTTAACATTCGGCTCGTTCGTCAGACAAATGAGTTTTCTTTCGGTAACCTACATGAACCTGTCACACTGCAAATATCACATGATTTATTGTAGCGATTCGAAGCAGACAATTAGTCTTTGAAAGATCACAATTATAGCCACCAGTGCGTGATATTATTGCACAACTTTTACAGAAGGTAATAGAAGATATGGGCCTGCTTATATCTAGGATTTGGTCTTTAGGTATATTTATAAACGTTCTTAATTTTGTACAGACGATTTTGTCTTTCGAAAATTCAGTGCATTCATTCATGTTTAATAAATCAGTTTTTTAAAGGTCATTGCTTAAGTATGCTGATAAGCAGTAATAAGCACTAAAGATCATGTGCACAAAACTGTTCAAAATAGGCACCTAAAGCGATGACGAATCAAAATATTTTTGATTTTAATCAGGATGTTCTTGCGCTCAGTGGCTACTTTTTTCCGAGATGGCGATTGAGCTCGAAGACCTGCGTCTTTTTACAGACAACTTTCGGTTTATAGAAGAGTTTTGTTTTACTTTATTTTCTATTCGTTAATTTTTAGGCACAAGAAATAGCCAGTTGAAATCACATCAAGCAAGAAGACCCCCACTATATCGAATCTTTCCCTTTTCCCTTAAGGAACAAACCAGCAAAGTACCCTTGCCAGATCTACTATTACATGTCAGAGAAGAAAACATGCGTACTCTGGTCAAACACCCTGTATATTATATTCTATTTTCAGATTCCCCTTTTTGGCAATTCACCCAATATCTATAGGGTTTGCGGGGTCTATACAGATCATTCAAGATTTATGGCCACTTTCCAAAATATCAGAGGTACATTTGACGCCTTGTACATTTTTTAATGCGTTAGCATAAATCATTTTAGCTTTGGAGAAACAAAGTAAAAAATTGGCTATTCTTAACGTCGGACTCGTTTGTTTTTTTTAATCAAAATAGGTTAAAATCTTGTATAATACCATTATTAATTATAATTACTTTCTGTATTCACGACAATCTTATCTTTGAATGTTTGCTTTAAAAATAAAAATTATGTTCAAATCTATTATCTGAAAAATAGATTCCACGTGTAGTTCCAATGATATCTACAATTGGTTCTCAGATTTAATATTTTATAACAAGGTTTTTTAATATTAATTTCTGGAAATATTATGATGGTTCAACAGAGATTCACACAAATTTATTGCCCCTAGTATTACAATACAATAAATAAAGCAGCCGCAATACAATTTATTTTTTAAACGTGTAATGCTATATAAGTCACACATACTTAAGTTTTTATCTAATAAAAGAAGAACCGTATTTTTTTAATTAATGAATTATATTTTTAATTATCTTTACCTAAAATATGAAATATGGGGTTTAACCTTGAAATATTAATTAAGATTTAATTAAAAAAGTTGTATTTTTTAAAAATTTTAAAACAAAGGGATCGAAGGTTTTTAAGAGAAAAAAATACAAATTAAAAATCCTGATTTTTCTATAATTTTCATCATGCAATAATATAATTTTTACTCTGACAAAGCCGCACTAACAATTATAATGATCCTAAGAATACGAAATGTATGGTGTCCTCTGTAATGGTGTCTCGTGAGTTAAAATATGAAAAGCGTTGCAAGTATTTTTTTTATAAAAAGGAGTTAAACGCGGTTAAAGCTGTGTCGGGAGAAAATATCCTTACAGGTAAATTGGGAAAAACTAACTTTTAGAATATGCATGTTTAAAAGTAATGCTTAAAACTTTATTTGTATTTGTACAGTAGATAGTTATATTAGACAACCATTATTGACAATGAGGCATATACTCACAAAATCGGCAATTATATCTTCCAAAGTAATTGTTCTTAAAATATCAAACTCTAAACACAATAACCCAAATTAGTCTATTTTAATCTATCTTAAATTATTTTACTTCTTTGTAGAGCTTTTAATTCGTGCTGTTAGTCCTGTCAAAATAAAGTTCAGTGCATTTCTATGAAATAATTATTGACAAAGCAGTCGCATTTCTTTGAAGTAATTTGTATGTTCTGGGAAAATGAACTTTTTTAGAATAATGTAATATGATTACTAATATTCTAAGAATCTAGGATGTCTTTTATATTTCAAAAATTTTTTTGTAGTCATTTTGTGCTTTCTTTTTTCAGATGCCCTAAGTAAGTATGTGCTTAGTTAGATTGTTGAGTAATCCAGCCTTGAATTTGGGCAATTTATTTCCCGACAATAAATATAACCTTGAAACAGTTTAGAAACGTTTTAGAATTATTTAAATACTCGCTGAGAAGGATATCGGACTGACTCTAAAACGCATCGCTTTCCACCATCTTCTAAATCGACGAATATGAAAATGTCTCGAGTAAAAGTATATTATTGAAAAGTCAGTATTTTTTGATATTTTATGTTTTTCTGTTTCGAAAAAGTTTGTCTTTTGGTCATTGAAAAATTGTAGATGTTCCGATATTCTGTTATAAAATCTAGATAAATTATGTTTTAGCTTTTTTTTTATAAAACACCGACGCATTCTTCAAGGTCAAGTTTTTTAAATTTGGCTTAACATTCGACTCGTTCGTCAGACAAATGAGTTTTCTTTCGGTTACCTACATGAACCTGTCACACTGCAAATATCACATGATTTATTGTAGCGATTCGAAGCAGACAATTAGTCTTTGAAAGATCACAATTATAGCCACCAGTGCGTGATATTATTGCACAACTTTTACAGAAGGTAATAGAAGATATGGGCCTGCTTATATCTAGGATTTGGTCTTTAGGTATATTTATAAACGTTCTTAATTTTGTACAGACGATTTTGTCTTTCGAAAATTCAGTGCATTCATTCATGTTTAATAAATCAGTTTTTTAAAGGTCATTGCTTAAGTATGCTGATAAGCAGTAATAAGCACTAAAGATCATGTGCACAAAACTGTTCAAAATAGGCACCTAAAGCGATGACGAATCAAAATATTTTTGATTTTAATCAGGATGTTCTTGCGCTCAGTGGCTACTTTTTTCCGAGATGGCGATTGAGCTCGAAGACCTGCGTCTTTTTACAGACAACTTTCGGTTTATAGAAGAGTTTTGTTTTACTTTATTTTCTATTCGTTAATTTTTAGGCACAAGAAATAGCCAGTTGAAATCACATCAAGCAAGAAGACCCCCACTATATCGAATCTTTCCCTTTTCCCTTAAGGAACAAACCAGCAAAGTACCCTTGCCAGATCTACTATTACATGTCAGAGAAGAAAACATGCGTACTCTGGTCAAACACCCTGTATATTATATTCTATTTTCAGATTCCCCTTTTTGGCAATTCACCCAATATCTATAGGGTTTGCGGGGTCTATACAGATCATTCAAGATTTATGGCCACTTTCCAAAATATCAGAGGTACATTTGACGCCTTGTACATTTTTTAATGCGTTAAATCATTTTAGCATGGTAAAAAATTCCAAATGTGGTCTTTTTTCAACTGCGGTATTTTTTTAGTATCCTTTAATAACGGTCTACAAGGTACGTAAATACAATTCCTGGATGCAAATTTTCTTTCTTTAAATGAAACCCCTGTATATTATTATATTCTCAGATTCCTTTCTTTTTGGTCATATGACGTTAAGAGACCACCTATTTTGACTAGTTGTGCGAGTAAAATGAGGTTTTTCAGTAGCCTTATAGTTAAAATTGTGTCTATTGACATTTCTATTTTTGTTGAATGTTGCTTCGTCAGTAAATAACACAAAAAAGTCAGCAAATCTGGGCTCTTTTTGAATTTGTTGTTGTGTCAGTGACAAACATCTAGTGGGCCTTACTTTTACAAATGAAATGTCAAAAATACAAATTTTAATTTTCAAGTATTGCTGGTACTTGAGTTTGGTATTAAAAACTAAGTACAGTTTTTATTGTAAGACGTAAAAATCAATTTTAATTGACAAGAAATGATCGATTTATGAGTTAGGAGCAAGTGAAAAGAAATACCAAATTCCTATTAACATCCATGATCATATGCATTATGCATGCATTTCCTAATGAACAATTTCAAGAACACTGGATAGGCAGAGGAGGACGGATTGCGTGGTCGCCTAGATCCCATGACTTTACAAAAATGGACTTTTTTTGGGGCCTTTTTAAAAATTTAGTCTATCAAACATCTCCAACTACAAAAGAAAGGTTACTTAATAATATTAATTTTAATACATTAAGAGATGTTAGCGTATCTTTTGAAAAATCGTTTAAATATTTGTGCCCAACAAAACGGTGGTCATTTCGAACGTCTAATTAAGTAGTTTTTGCTGTTTTATAAGATTTGTTACTTAGCATTCTTTTTTGATTTTTATTCTTTTTATTTTTCCATTTTAATTACTCTAACTATTTAAAACAGGTTTTTCCGTCTCATCAAACCGTTGCATAATATTTCAAACGCGCTTCTCGTGTTTGTCTTCTATCAGGATATTTTTCGTGATAAGTATATTCTTATCGCTAACAAACAATTTCTTTCACTTGCTCCTAACACATAAATCATATCAACCATTTCGTAATAACCACCAATTTTTATGAGTTAGGAGCAAGTGAATTGAATGAAGATCATTGTAATACTGTCATTTCTATTTGTGAAATTTCTACGACCGCGACGTTGAAAAAAGAACACTTTGCAATAGTTTGCCGTAATAAATTGAGATGACAACCTTCAATATTGTCGAAAAGTGGCCATAAATCTTGAACGACTCTGTATGAACTCCACAAACCTTATATTGGGTGGATGGCCAAAATGGGAGGAATCTGAAAATATAATAATATACAGGTCATTCCATTTAAAAGAATGCAAGTTTGGTTTGTAGCAAACTTATCCTTAACCCTGTATAATCAAAAATAATTTTAAGTTGTAGCTCTCAGCAGTTCCTTCAACTTTTGTATAATTTTTTTAAAAATTCCCACAATAATCGAACTATTGGACTTGAGCGCACTGTTGCACCACCCTGTATATACAGGCTGTTCACTTAAGGGCGTTCTCTATGCATATGTAGGAAGTCCTTCATATTGGCGTCTTGAAAAAAATATATAATATTTTTAAGTTTCTAAATTGACCGCAAGGGGGCGCAGTTGCTAGAATCAACAATAAATTTCAAGAATTCTACAAAAAATTCCGGAACTGGATATAACTTTTATAATCTCATCGGAAAGCTGAGTTAATTTTCTATCACCTTGGTTCCAAACTTATTGGCAGATCACCCTTAATGAGAGTGGGGAAACTGTTAGCTTACAAAATATTTATATTGCTATATCTTCTGAACCCCTTTTTCCGAATTGAATGAGCTTAGGTTTCCTTAAAAGGGAATTTCAAGCGGAAAGATTCGAAAGTGACATATCCTGATTTTTCACAAATTTACTAGATGGCGTTGTTTGTAACTATTAAAGGTTTTTCCAATTTTCTTAAAAATTTATAAATGGCAGGTTATACCTTTCTTACAGTTATCTTAAGGATTAATAAAAGGTTGAAGTTCTGGCGAAAACTGCACGTCGATATCTTTATTCGTTTTCAAGCTATGGTCCAGTTAGGGAAGTAATAGATATTTTTCCGACGAAATAAACGAAAAAAGTTGCTTTTATATGCAAACTATTGAACTAAAAAGAAAAAAATAATATTTAAGGTATGAAATTAAATAGTAAAGCTACAAAAAAACCCTCACTGAGAACTTTTAAAAATTTGAATATTTTCTTAAAAGCTTGAGTCTTCATTGTAAGTGTGATGCCGTCTGACAACTCAGGCTTTTAAGAAAATATTCAAATTCGAAAGTTCTCTTTTCTCGCAAAATTTTATTTTTTATTTCATGGTTCAATACTTTATAAGTAAAGTTTGTTTTTAAAAAGATGTTTTACTTTTATTTTTATTTGTACTTTCGGATACCAGCAAATGAAAGACATACGAAGAAAGCAGGTTAAATCGAAGCTTGTACAAATGGTATTAAACCAGTATTAGTTTTTAAATGTGTTCAAATTATTTGTTGCGTTTAGATTGTCAATCAGCATTAGTGCTAGTCGAAAGAGCCATAAAATTCTTTATTTTTATTCCAATAAGTATGTTAAACGTAACTTTAATCAAGTCGCCCCTGGAAATGAAACAAAAGCGTCACTGTCAACACGAGAATTACTCTTTTCAAATATTTTTTTATCTTGTGAGTAAAAGTTTAATTATTAGCTATGCCTTACACAAACGAAGAAACTTTCGATATGTTAGCTGTCTATTTTGAATGTTTTCAAAATGCGACCAGGGCTTCAAGATAATGCGCTTTGCGTTATAATCTTAGAACACACCATACAAGAAATGTATTTAGGCGCCTAGTTAGACGTTTAGGAGAAACTGGCAGCGTACAGCCCGATCCAGTTCCAATAAGACACCGTAGAGTAAGTACTGAAGGGAATATTATTATTGTTTTACGCTTACCCACACGCCAGTATTCGAAAAATGTCAAGAGATTTGGGTATGTCAACTGGATGTGTCCATAAAAATTAAGGAATTATAAGATGCACCCTTATCACATTGTTTTGCATCAAACGTTAATGGATAGATATTTTGATAAAATCATTGCCATTGGATGATAAATATGTTCGAAAACGAAGACCAGCTTTTTTATCCGAAATATTATGGACTTTTGAAGCGAGATTTACAAGCAATCGAAGAGCTAATCTTCATAACATGCATTACTGGTCTGACGTCAATCCACATTGGAGTGGATCACCAACATTGCTGAAGTGTCAATGACTGGTGCGGAATTTTCGAAGGAAAAATTATTGGACCCTTTATTTTCGATAATAGCCTTAATGGTGACCATCGCTACTAGAATGAACATGTGGTATCAGCATGATGGTTGTCTCGCTCACTTTAATGACGATGATTAATGATGTTCAGACCTCGACCAGCAGTTTCCTCATCGTAGGAATCGTAGGGGTAATTTATTTCCTTGGCCGGCTAAGACCCCGGATTTAACTTGTTTTGACTTTTATTTATGAGGAAGAATCAAAAGTTTGGTTTATAAAAATAGACCAACGACCCGGGAAAAAATGATCCATAGAATCAAAATTGCCATATACAGCATATCAAGGGCAGAAATTGAAACTGCTATTTCATCGACTCTCCGAAGACTAAATCGATGCATCCTAAATAACGGAAAACATTTTGAAGATTACAATTTTTAGTTTTCTTTGTTGTTGTTGTTATTTGTTACATAGTATTGTAATTGTTTTTAATATTGTTTTTGTTGTTTACGTGTGTTTTCCAGTGGAGTATTTAAGGGGGGTGTTTGGGGGTTAAAACCCCACTTTTGTTTAGACTAAAATTATAGAAATACTATAATTTGAGATTGGCCTCCAAACGAGGGGGGGCAGCAGAGCCAGTTTTACTTATAGCTAGTTTTTTTTTCGGTTGTCCATAATACTTACCCTCGATACGTCCGCTTATTTACAACAAAACAGAAACACCCAGGACTTTTTTTTGGTTGTTGAAATTTTTGAGCGTTTCAAGACCACCCCAAAAGTAATGTCTATATACCGTTATGTTGTTATTTTAGCCCATTGGCCTTTAAACACTCTCCAAAATTTCGTTCTGGCAAAAGTTCGACCAATCTTAAGGCTGGATAAGTGGAAGTACGAAGGGAGGAAAAGCAAAAGGTACAAATAATATTGGCAAGAAGGCAAAAGGTACAAATAATTTTTGAATATTGTTAGATAAATAAAATTTAATAAAGATGTAAATAATAATCTGCCCAATATTAAAAAGTATAGTCCGTTTGACCAAACTAAATAATTATGTAAATACCGTTTTTAAGAGGATCGGAGTAACTCTAAAACGCATTGGCTTTTCAAGGTGTTATCTTTTAACGAAGACAAAAATGTGTCGAGTAAAAATATATTTTTTGTTTCCTTAAGAATATCGTAAAGTCAGTATTTTTTCATATTTTATTTTTTCTGTTTTTAAAAAGTTTGTTTTTGTTTATTGAAAAACTGTAGACTTTCCGATAAGCTTAATGAAAAAACAACACATTTTTTTCTTCGTCGGAAAATAAGACTTTAGAAATTCGACGCATTTTTAAGGTGAACCGTCATATCTTGTATTTGGCTGATCTTTTAGCTCCTTTGCTAAATGAATGAGATTTCATTTCTTCGTCGGAAAATAAGACTTTTAGATATTCGATGCATTTTTAAAGTGAACCGCCATATCTTGTATTTGGCTGATCTTTTAGCTCCTTTGCTAAATGAATGAGATTTCTTTTCTTCGTCGGAAAATAAGACTTTAGAAATTCGATGCATTTTTAAGGTGAACCGCCATATCTTGTATTTGGCTCTTTTGCTAAATGAATGAGATTTCTGTGACAGGTCCACATCGATCTGTCACACCGATATGTGATTTTTGCGCAGTATCAGAATCGAGATATTAACTTTCGGTTTTTGCCAAAACTTCGACCTTTTATCACTCTTTAGGAATACAGTAAAAGAAGTATAACCCTATATTTCAAATTTTAAGAAAATTGGATAAACCTGTAATCGCCACGAATCCTAAAACAGCTTGAAATTCCCTTTTAAATAAGCCTGAGCTTATTCAATTCGGATAAGGGGTTCAGAATATACCTATAGCGACTTAAATTTTTCGTAAGTTAACCACCCTCATTAAGGGTGATGTAACAATAAGTTTAGAACCAAAGTGATAGGAAATTAACTCAGCTTTCGAATGAGATTATAAAAGTTTTTTTTTTTTTTTGGAGAGTACCCTTTAAGCATATTCGACCCCTGGCGGGGGACAATGACTCCTCTAAAATTTCAAATGAAAAGTAGGGTCGGCTCGCTGATACTGGCATTTCACATTACAGACAAATCAAGTATCGGCAAACTTCTGGACTAATTTGGCAACAAACGGATCATTCACATTTTTATTGGAGTGAGTTAAACGAAACAGCAGTAAGCCTAGCACAACTATTATTTTGGAAATAATCTCTGGAATGAAATAAACCATTTTTAGAGTAGAAGTGAAATAATTACAAAAGCAGCCTAACTGAACCAATGAAGACCTTTACCTAAATTCTTTTCCTACACTTAGCTGTAGTATTTAATTTATTTCAACAAAAAAAACGCAAACGATAGACAAGGAATTTACTATAGACCTTAAAGTATTAGATGTCAATGGAATTTACTTCTGATATAGGTCTCTCTTATCACCTCATTGAAAAGAGTCCATTCCCTATCACTATGGTTTTAAACTTATTTTCATATCACCCTTAATAAGGGGAGTTGTTGACTTATAAAATATTTAAATCGCTATATCTTTCGTTTGTAACGATTACGGGTTTTTCTAATTTTCTTGAAATTTTTGAAAGGAGGGTTAAACTTTTCTTACGCTAGTTATAAAGAATAATAAAGGTAACCGAAATTTTGGCGAAAACCGCACATCGATGTCTTTATTAGATTAGTTTTTAAACGATTGCCAAACAAGTGAATTAATAAGTATTTTTTCGACGAAATGATTTATAACGAGGATATTGGGGAGAAATTAAAATCTCCAGAGACGTCCCTAGACCCTTGCTGTTCCGGGGTAGGGCACATGCTTTTTGTATGACCTTAATTTTGGTAAAGATGCCAGTTCTGCTTGTTGGAAATGGTGAATCATAATTTACCAACTTACCAACTTAACCAACAACTTAAAATGTGAAAGGATCTTGGGAATCAATCGATACAAATTTACGTTTTAAACAGCAAATCGGGAATAGCCTACAGAGGGTAAACATGCCTTGAAAATGCTGTATCCTCGTCACATCTTGAGTGAAACTCTTAAAATTAGATTATCAAACACTTTTGTACTTATTTAGTCATTTTAACTATTGTGATGTTTTGTATGGACCGTGTCTAGATAAACAAGATATAAATAGAATTGTGACATTACAGAAACATTGTTTATGTTTTTTTATGTTATATCGACATTTGAGCCAGTATCACATATATTTTAGGATGCAAAATGGCTTAGTATGCAGAATTAAATTATATTCTCTTGTGTTTTTTCATAATATTATATATATATATATATATATATATATATATATATATATATATATATATATATATATATATATATATGATATAATGTGATAAGATATAGCGGTTGACTTTAATATTCATTGAATTTTCAAGGTCTTGTTTTTCGACGAGGAAAAAAATAACTCGAGTAAAAAGATAAAAAATAGAATATGAAAAAAATACTAACTTTCCGATAAACTTAACGAAAAAATCTGGGTTTTAGAATTACTCCGATATCCTCATAAAAATGGTACTAAGCAATTATTAGGTTTATCTGAAGGGACTATGAGAACAATTTTGTTCTTGAATCCTAGGCAGATTATTATTTAGAGCTTAATTAAATTATTTATAATTATCAATAATGCAGTATTATTTGTTACTTTTGATTTGCCTCCCTCACACTTTACCTAGACTTAGAGATGGTCCAAACTCTGACAGAATCGAAGTTTGGAGGGTGTTTAGAAGCCAGTGAGCCAAAGCAACAACAACATAACAGTAAAAGTAATGCTAAAATACTTAACCTACTACTACATAAACTTGTAGGTAACTAAATAATAAAGAAAACTAAAAATTCTAATCTATAAAATGTTTTCCATTTATTTAGGATGCATCGTTTTAGCCGTCAGAGAGTCAATGAAACAGCAGTCTCAAATTTTGCCTTTGTTATACAGTTTATGGCAATTTTCATTTTCTCAATGATGTTTTCCCGGGTCGTTGGTCAGTTGTCATAAACCAAACGTTTGATAATTCCCCATAAATAAAAGCCCGAACAAGTTAAATCATTAAACTTAGCCGATGTAGTTACCTACCAAGTGCTGTTTTTTTTATTCATATATATATATATATATATATATATATATATATATATATATATATAACATCTTCTAACCCCCCGTCACGCAAAGGTTATGGCGTAATAATACTAAAGCTACTTAAAACCGTTTATTGTTAGATGTGATAATATTAAAAACCCGATCTAAATTGTGTATATTTTAAATGTTTTTCGTTCATGATAGATAAACAATATACAACTCAAATTTGCGTCACATTGTCGTTTTTACGGGTCAAAAGGCAGCCTATCATCTTGCGTTCTTCTTTTGAAATATCAGCTTTTCAGTAAATACATAATAACATGGTGTATATTATTGTTTTTATATCAAGTTATTTGATAGTATTATAAAAATTGTATGTGTAAATAAATTATGTTTTAAACATTATATGGCAAAATTGACGCCCCTCTCAATATCGCAAGCAGTTGGATGATTTTTGGTTGAGAGTATTAGCTGGCAAATCATGACGCAGACTTACAACAAGAGGTGGTTCGCCGACTCTTGTTTGTTAAAATTAAGTTTATGTTGTTAATTTTTAAGTTGATTAATTGACAATGTCAAAAAATTAAATCAACAACATAAACTTAATTTTATCATCGAATCGTATTTGGTTAAACATATCTCAATAATAGAAATCTCTGAAGACATTAACACCCGTATTCATTAAAAAGGTTTAAATTTAGACCAGGTCTAACTTGTCACTTATAGGTTTAAGATGACATTTTTAACAATTGAACAAATAATTGGGGGGATTTAAATTTAGCTAGGCTAAATTTACCAATATACTTACTAACTTCTTGAGAAGATCAGTTAATCAAAGTTATCTTAATGTTATACTTTATAAAACAAAACGATTTCTAAAAACCATGATGGGCCACTAGAGCTGATAAAGAAAATGTGGCTGTAATTGGGTTTAAGCAAACATATATAAATAAATCTGAACAAAAGTTGCATAATCAGACCTATTACAAGCAATTCACCAAATACCACACATCAACTTTTCAACAAAAAATCAACAAACTTCTAAAAAACTCAAATATCAGGGAAAATTGAGCGAAGAAAATATAAAACACCTCACAATCAAACTTCTCCAAAATTTTATGGATTACCTAAAATTTATAAACCAGAATTATCTCTGAGACCATTAATTTCTTCTCTTAATTCCCCTAACATGAATTCCTTACAGATATATTAACTAATGTATATGACAAAAACAATAAATACTATGCCAAAGACTCTTTTCAATTTTCTCACACAATTATGTTTTAATAAACCTAGATGTAATTTCGTATTTTAGCAACATCCCTTACACATTAGCAAAACGCAGTATTACAAAAAATTGGGATTTAATTAACGAATATACAGATCTTAGCTTAACCAACTTTTTAGAAATTTTAAAATTTATTTCTGATAGTACTTAATGCAAGTTTAACCAAAAATATTATAAGCAAGTTCTAGGCACCTCTATGGGAGCCACACTTTCTCCTATCTCAATATGTAATGGATGATCTTTTGGATTAGTGCATCTATAAATTATCTTTTCAATTACTGTGTCCATAGAGGTGGTAGAGGAGGTTCTACACGTGTTTAATAGCTACAACACATCAAATTTACAGTCGAAAAGAAAGCTAACAACAATGTTCTTTTTTTAAACAATGAAATGAGGAATGAAAAAACAATATCATCCCTGACTGGTATATAAAACCAACAAGTTCTGGTAGATATTTAAATTTTCAATCCAATCACCCTACAAAGATCAAAATCAACCTTATATTAGCTCTAAAAACACGGATTTAAAGAATCTCTCACCTCAGTGTATTATATAATAACCTAAAAATAATGTATGACATTCTCTTAGAGAATTCATACCCTAAAAAATTATTAAATAAATTTATATATAATGGGTACTCCTGCACAGAGAAATGATGGAATAACACCTGACATCAGTGCATTTAACTCTCAAAATCGTTTAAGTTACTATTTTTCTTTACCTTATAAAGAAGAAATTTCAACCAAAATAACCAGGTTGTTTAAATTTGATCCATGTATAAAAATTGCATTTAAACACAACAAAATAGTAGGTAACATTTTTAGTAAGTTAAAAGATGGGGATGAAATACAAAATATATAAAAGCAGAGTCTAAAAAGACAGAATAACTTTACATAAAAGCGACTATAGGCAGCGTGACCATATGTTATTTTGCCAATCTCCTTACGAAGCCACCTGAAATCTACCAAAATCTACCAATCTAATAAACTAAAAAATAACGAAATTCTACTGTCAGTTAAATGTTAAGATTGTAGAGTAAAAACTTCAAATATTAGGCGCCATCTAACGGAATAAAATTTCACTCTGCTTTTACAAAGAGCAAGCTAAAAAAACTCGTCAATTTATATATATATATATATATATATATATATATATATATATATATATATATATATATATATATATATATATATATATATATATATATATATATATATATATATATATATATATATATATATATATAAATATATATATATATACCTACATACCGTGTAACAAAAGTACGGAAACGGCGAAATATCTCAGGTACAGCTTATCTGAATTTAATGAAAATATGTACACTTAGGTATGAAATTATGTGGGATCGAATTTTTTTTAAATCTTCGTAAAATTCTCAATACTTTTTATTAAGAACAGTTTTTATGAAAGTCAACAGTTTTTGCGAAAATAAGGGTCTAATATCCATAAATTAATATATTACCTTTTATTAAAATACCTGCAAACAAAAGGTTACCTGATATGTTTGGCAATGTGAGTAACGATCGTTTAACTGAGACCCAAAGAATTGAAATTTTAATTATACTGGGTTATGGAGATAAAATGCGAAACCTGCAAGATGTTTATAACATTTTTAATGACAAATATCCTAACAGAAATCCAATAACTAAATCGACCGTAAGTAAAATTAACAAAAAATTCGTGAAACTGGAGAGATAAAAAATGCTGTACGTTCTGGCCGGCAGGAAAGCACAATAATGCCTCATCTTGCTATCAAAACACTAGCAAGAGAAAACTAATAAACTAAAAAAACTTCAGAGAGCTCTGGCATCAAAGTTATTTTGTATTAGATGAAACTTTAGTAGAATTAGTAGAATTCCAATAACTGCTGATTACCAGTTCCGTATTGGCACTTCTAACTAAAGCTATTTTTTGACTTGAATCTCAGGAAAATTAGGGAATAGGCAAATTTTTGTTGAAAATGTTATCTTTTTGGGACCCCTTTGGACTAGCCAAAGTGAGAGTACAAACAGTTGCAAACAAGTAGCAGAAATCTGTTTTCGGCCAATATCTGCCAAAATATTGCAGAGAGAGCAAATATGTAAATGTAAAAAATGAAGGTAAGAATTTTCTAAACAAAAATGGCCATTTATGATACTAATACGATCATTTTTGAGATAAATCGATCGGAGATTATAGTTTTTTTTCCACTAAAATCTTCTGTCAAAACAAAAATCTGAAAACTGTGAATGCGTCCTGGGACCAAATTTATAATACATAACTCCAAATATAAAGAGGTGAAGAGAAGAATTGGCCGCGCAAAAACAACCTTCTACAAGCTCAGAGACCTACTTTTTCACAGAAACATGCCTCTGAACACCCGAATAGTGATTAAATGTTATGTGTGGCCTGTTACGACATAAGGTTTTAAGACTTGGTCACTTAAAACTAAAACATTAAATCGGATTGAAGCTTTCGAGATGTGGACAATACGCCGTCTACTGCGTATACCATGGACTGATTGCATTTCGAACTAGACATGGTAAAACATCATCGCAAAATATCATATCTGGGGCATATCCTAAGAGGAACACGATACTCCATACCAAAACTTATATTACAAGGGAAAATCGAAGGTAGACGAGGTCCAGGCCGAAAACAGCACTCCTGGCTACGTAACATAAGGAACTGGTGTAATATACCTAATGCCAAAACCTTTTCCAGACGCAGAGGAAGGCACCTTGGTCGTGACATAGCCAACTTATGTGAAAAGTGATCAGAAGAATTCCAGACGATATAAATTGATATCTAAAATTGAATTTAAAAGGGGAAATCTAAGGTTACGACATCTGGTAATTAGTTTTTACAGTAAAAAAAAACACAGGAAAAAGTGTAAAGTAAAACAGCGGTAGCTGCTGAAGCGTTCTCCGCGTGTTCCAATTTCACTCAATTTAGAAGTTCTTCTTTTCACATTTATAAAACACCATGATCAATATGACGAATATTGAGATTGGTAATTAAACTTTGAAAAAATTACTTCAGAAAGAAAGTCCGAATTTAACAGGGATATTTAAAGTCTTAAAAAAGATAGAACTTTTAAGAAAAAACAAAACGCTCATTAAAAAGTAGATCTTAAAAATATTCAGTGATACTAAATATAGTATCCTAGGTTTTTATTTGCTACCGATCATAAGATTTTCGAGAATTTCCGAGAAAGTACAAGTAAAATGAATCAAAAGCAAATGCAACAATATGGTGCCAGACCCTTTATGGACGGTAAGACTCAAATAAGGATAAAGTTACTAAAAACTTATTTATAAAAATGCGGTTACATGTATGAAATCGTAAACATATTAAGCAAAAAAAATCAATAATTTGTTTCCACATTTTAGGACGTTTGCAGGTAAAAACTAATTAATTAATAAATAAAACTAGCTAATATCACATGTTGTAGCCACTTCCTTTCAAATTCATTATTAAAAATTACAAATTTCGTTGGAATAATTATAAATTTGGTCGCCGTATGTGTTCATAATATTCAGATTTTTCCCTTCACAGAGATGCCATTGGGAGAAAATAAGCTATTTAGGAAAAAAAATCATTAGGGACGTTTTTGCCTAGGATTTCCTCACACATTCATAATTGTTCTACCTGCAATATTTTAGCAGATATCAGGCAAAAAACTAATTTTTGTTGGAATTATTTTGACCCGTTGGTGAACACTACCTTTTTTTTGTCGCTGAATTGGTGTTTACAGAATTGGAACCTCCCCCGAACTGAATTTCTGGCTACGTGCCTCCGGGTGGATCCTATTATATATTCATATTTATCACACAAAGGACATTTTTTCTTAAGATAATTTAAATTAAGATATTTAATCTGCATATCGTTATCGCCAGACATTTTTCGAGGTCACCAAGGTTATATAAGCGAAATATATGCGCATTGTAAAAATTAAAAAATTTATCTCAGAAAAATAACCTCTCAAATCGATATATTTGGCAAAGTTAAATTAATTTAACGTAAGCTTAAATGTTTACATGATACTTTCATTAGTAGATTAAAAATATTTTATGTTCAAGTGTTTTGATGTTCTCGATTTCAGTTGTCGTCTGGCTCAATAATCGACAATACGCAATAAATTAAAGCTCGTTTAAAATAATTAAGCGCAGTCTTGTGTTCTAACTAGAATTAAGCAAAATGTCACCCACATTGTACATGTCTGAAATTAGCCCATCCTGCAGAGCAGTTTTGATGACCGCCCGAATTCTGGGATTAACTCTCAAAGTGAAGAATATTGACCTTTGCAAAAATGAACAACTTACTCCCCATTTTATTAAGGTAAGAACCAATACTTAACAAGGGTTAATGTAGTGGTAATTGTAGTGGTAATTTTAAAGTTTATTTTATTCTTTATTAATCAATTTTCCCACATGCCCACAAGAGAGATTTATATGAGTATTTCAATGTTTGTTTTATGTTTACTGGTGACGACGTTACCTTGTATTGGTTTTTGCTAAGCATTTCGGTGACGATTTATATTTGATGTATGATAACTTCTAACGTATTATTACGACTTAAAAAATTACTTGGTTTTAATGGATATACAAATTGGAAAATATAATAAAATAATGACATATTTTTCGAATCATATTCCTGATTATCGTTTTATTAGGGATTTTAATGTTTAAAAATATCATATTGTTTGAGACTGCAAATCTAAATAGTACGAGTTAGAGCGAAAGGGTTTTTTTCAGTAATTCTAAATTGGTTGCATCTAAATGATACTAAAATTCCAAATGGTGAATATAAATAAAATAACGGATATTTAAAGATTAGTCAAACTTTTTAATTTATATTTATTAACAACGGATTGTGTTTTAGCAGATTAATCCTCAGCACACAATACCAACGCTAATTGACAACGGATTCGTTATATGGGACAGCCATGCAATCATCGCTTTTTTAGTTGGAAAGTATGGAAATGACGACGAACTTTATAGCCGAGATATTATGGAGAGAGCACTTACTGACCAAAGGCTGCATTTCGATTCTTCGGTTGTAAATAATTTTACGAGGACTATACTGGTATGTACATAAGTATCTGTACAGCACTTTCATTTATTATACAACCTTAAGAAAGCAGGGCGAAAAAAATATTCTTGCCTTCAATGGATTCTGTGACACAAACATAGGAACTCTCGTTTTTTTTTTTAATTTTATTTTTCTATAATTCAAGGTAGTGGTTCGGTTGATTTTTATCAAATATTCTAAAGTTTTGCTTTCCCTGTAAGGAGGCACTATTGTAATCATGAAAAAATCGCCCTCAGTGATTTTAACAGATCTTCTCTAGAACCCGTATTTTTCTGTTGCGTCGTTCCGTCTGTATAGAAGCGGTATACCATAAAAACTATTTATCCAATAGACTTCAAATTTACCACAAAACTGAAGTAGGAATGAGCTTGTAAAATTTATTATGCAGGCTAAATAGCGCCTTAATAAAATGTTTAAAAAATCAGTGTAATAAACGAATTATATACTAAATTGACCTCAAATTTGACACAAAAATCAAGCGTGATATAGAAATGAATTGATAACAAATCAGTATTATCCGTAATGAGACATATCTTCAAACAATATAAACAACAAAATTAATTTTATTATAAATTAAAAAAAATAAAATTAAGATAAAAAAATCGGTAAATTTCCTTTACCCGGAACTTCCCTCGTTATGATTTTCTTCTATCTGTTAAGAATAGTGAAGTGTGAAGTGTCTAATTTAGTTCAGGACATAGTCACAATATATATATATATATATATATATATATATATATATATATATATATATATGTTACATATACTGCGTTTCAAACATTATTATTGTGCGCTATTTTGTTCCATCTTATTAGGTTCCTACCAGTATTTTACCAGTTCCTTTCTAACTTTGCCACACTTCACTTTTGGTCATAATCTAAAATAAATTCAATAAGTAGTTATTACATTGTCACATACCACCATTTTGTTACATCATGTTGAATTCGTCCCAGTTTATCCCATTTTCACATTTAATTTTTCTGCAAAATTTAAAATCAATTAAACACGAATTTTTTTCACGTGAATTTTTTAAAAAGGTTATTCGGCCTCCATTTTGTTACGTAATCTTAAATTCGTACCACAACTTTACCAGTTATCTCTATATCACACTTAATTCTTGCACAAAAATTGAAAATAAGTAGTAAGTACTCTCAGGCACATTTTTTAAATATTTTATTAGGCCGCTATTTTGTTTTGCTATCTTGGATTCATATCAAAATGTTACCAGTTCATTCTTATGTAACACTCGAGTTTTGTGCAAAATTTTAGTAATAATTTTTTAACATTGTTCCGCCGTATTGGGTTTTTGCCAAAATATTACCAGGTCATCCCCATATGACCCTTAATTTTGATTAAAATTTGAAGTGAATCTGGTAAGTAGTTTTTAAGCTATGCTGCTGACAGACAGACAGACAGACCGACAGACGGACCGACGGAATTGATGAAACATATTTTTTGGCGTCTAGGGACGTTAAAACGTGAAGATATATGTAAAACCTGAGAGAATGATTTTTTTCGCCATTTTATTTTGCCGCCATTTTGCCCCGCCATCTTAAATTAGTGACATAGTTTTACTAGTTGATACCTGTACCACAATTAGTTACGGCACACAATTTGAAATCAATGCATTAGTTAGTTTTTTCAGGCTGAATTTTTAAATATTTTATTATGCCGCCATCTTGGATTCGTACCAAAATTTTACCAGTTGATCCCAACATAATACTTGCTGTTTGTGCAAAATTTGAGATAAATTCGATAAGCAAATTTTTAATAATAATTTTTTTAACATAACACGAGGCCGCCATTTTGTTTCTCCATATAGGATTTCTACCAAAATATTAACAGATCATCTTCATATGACCCTTAATTTTTTATCAAAATTTCAAGTCAATCGGGTAAGTAGTTTTTAAGCTATGCCGCGAACTGACAGACAGACAAACAGACCGACCGACCGACAGGTGGACCGACGAAATTGATAAAACACATTTATTGGCATCTAGGTAAGCTGAAACGTGAGGATAAAATATAATAAAATATTTTTCTTATCGGAAATTTTAGACACAAATATTGACAATACTTCTGAGAAACAATCTTGATTAATAATGAAGTGCTACTTCTAGATATAAAAAAAAATTCGACCATACGCAGGAAGATTTTTTGGTCAGAACTTTGTATTCGTGGTCTTCGCTTCAACTGCAATATAGCAATCTAAAAGGGAATATTGCGTTTTTATGTTTTATTACTATCATTTTTATTAAACTGTTTTTTTGTTTTGTAATATTGTATAGCTATTTATTATTATTTGTGACCTTTTAAACTAAAATAAAAGTACTCATTAATAAGAAAGAACATACATTTATTCCTTAATAATAAATAACAAATAAAAAAAGACTATCTGGTCCCCATATGCCTTCCTTTGAGTTTTTTGGACTACACTACAGTTGGTATCTCTATACTTGGATTAAGGTATATTGGTCCTCAAATCTTGTGAACTTATGATCTTCGGACCAACGGAAAACAATCTTTAAAAGAAACGTTTGCCATTCTTTGGTTTTCAAAAATTTTATATTTGATGTTTGTCTCCTTATTTATTTAAATGTTATCTGATCCTTTATTGTGTATAAATTGTTGTGGGATGTTTGGAATCATTATTTCCTTCTCTATATTTTTAAAAATTATTTTTTATATTCATATATTTTTTTAGGTTAACCGATATCGGTGTCATTTTTAAGTTCAATTTCAAAAATCAAAAAACAGGTATTATTTTAAGCTAAACTGCACTTAAAGATGACATATTTACCAATCTAACTATGGCTTGTATTTATTTTTTTCTTATACAAATATTGGGGTTTATTAAAAAATGTGGCTGGAGTTGATTCAGTTTGGTAGAGCTAAAATTGCGCCTATTTTTATTTCAGAACCCTATGCTGTATAATAACGCGAAAATTGACATCGAAGATTACAAGAATTGTATCTACAAAACATATGCTTTAATGGAAAAATTTCTCAGGAGTTTCCCTTGGATTGCCGGCAAGAAGGTGACTATTGCTGATTTAAGTCTAATTCCCTCAATTACCTCCCTGAACGTTCTCGTACCAATAAGCAAAGAGGATTATCCAAATCTTACTAGCTGGATGGAAAGAGCGGAAAATTTACCGTGTTACGTCGAAAATCAAAATGGTTTGAACCAACTCAGAGATTTATTGCAGAGCAGATGTTGTTGTCCCTGTTAAAAGCAGGGAAACAAAATTTCATATTGTGTTGTTTATTGGTGTTTAAATTAAAAAAAAAAACTGTTTGTGTAGCTATCCGATTTTATACTTTATAAGAGACAGATATTGTATTTTTACATACTATTAGACTCTGGAGAAAAGTTGATTTTTCAAGTAGAAAGTTGGATTCATCTGACGTTACTAACAAATAAGACTATTTAAGTAGTTAATACATTTATTTTGCATTTTTTCAAAAAAAACTAGTTTGTAGAACAGACACCAATCTTTTTTACAAATTTTCCAATATTTTGTGTTAACAGTTAAATATAATTAAATGGAAAAAGTTAAATGCCTGCTTTGAGAATTAAACCCAGAGTTCCCACTTTTAAAAATAAAATCCAGAAAATTATACCAACAACGATTTAGCCAACAATTGTCTTTTTAAAAGTCATAATTTGTTTGAAATTATTGTTTTTGTTAATTCCAAATAAATGTGGGAATGAGAATAGCAAAACTCTTTGATACTGGGAAATAAGAAGCTTTTTTCATTAAATCAAAAATATCTTCTTTTCTTGGCTAGTTTAAACACTTCATATTACATATAATCTTTAAAGGTATTTTTTACTTTATAATCCACGCGGTCAGAGTCTATGGAAGTTTAAACAGAAAAAGAGGTGTTAACTATTATTAATTAATGTGTAGGATGTGACGTAGTTTTCATGGTGTTCGTAAAACTCTCCAATTTCGTTTCTTTTTCAAAGGATTTTTATTTATTTTAACTTTATTTTTGATATTAATTTATATTACTTTTATCTGAAAATTCTAATGATATTGATGAAAAATGACAGTTGTATGAATACTACATGCTTTACTTTTATGTTATTTCCAAAGTGTCAAATTATAGATATATATTTTTTTAGGATTAGTTGAGGCATATAACTAAAATTAGTTGATTTATGTTGTCAAAAATATGGATATTAAATGTAAATTCACCGGTACTATATTTCGTTGTTATTTAAATTCTAATTAAATCAATATTTACATTCGTACTGTTTCTATAACTATACGTTTAGTAATCTAATTATTCTGAAATTTAATTTGTTGTATTAACTGTCTCAGTTTTATGAGACCAATATTCTGTGTTATTATTGTTACATATTTTATAAATATATTTTTTTTATTTGTGTTTAAATTTGTTTTGTGTATATAATCAATCCAAATAGCTTAGATTTATGGATTTATCAAAACAAATATAAAAAAATATTAATTTTGGTTCAATCAGTAGTGACATAGAAACAATTAAAAAAACTATGGTTTATTTAAAGCAAAAATATAATAAAATTTACCAAGGTGGTTTCTAAGGTATCAAAAAATTATATTCGATATTGTAAAATTCTGTTTTTTCAACATCATATTATGTTTATAATAATTCGTGAAATTATTATGTGAGATATTACGGACGGACCAATTATACCCTATTATCTTCTTTTACACATTAATAAAAGATATAGACTTTATTTTATTAAATATATATTAGATATTAAAATGTTTTTGTCGCCTTTATGACGACCTGTTTGCTCTTTTATTCTCTGTATGGACTATGTGATCGCGCCACCAACGTCTGCTGCGCCGAGTCTGGAATTTTCTAGTGCATTCGCTTCGCAATTCACTAGTGGAAATATTTAAATTTTCGCAATTACAATGAAACGTCAAAATTCACAAAGTGAATACAAAAACCGGCAAATCACAAAAAGAATAGATTAGCAGCGGACAGCATCTGATATGCCCAAGCTAACCAAGTTTTTTTTAAGACACAGTCTAGATCAACAAAAAATAAGATTTACGACACCGAAAGTAACACTCCAATCGAAACCGATTTTATTTTCGAAATTTCATATTAATACACATTATTAAGTAAAGATTGCAAGATTTCTTTCATCAAAATCAAAAATATAACATTTTTTGTACTCCAGTATTGTCAGTGTGAGTCAAGGCCAATTCGGCATAGAAACTTAATGTAGTGTGGATGTATTATCTTGAAAACTTTTCGGGATAAAATTTCGGAAAATAATGAAAACATATTGATGATAAATAATTAGAGAGCGAAACGCCGCCAAGAAAATCTGACTTCTGATTCGTACTCCTCGCGGTTCGATGTATTTGGCCCTAAACTTCACTTGCCCAAACCTACATTACACATAACCGTCACTGGCGCGAACAGTCGAAATCCCGACACATTGGAATGCATGGAATTCGTCGTTGGCCTTAAACGTCGAAATACATAAACATGCACGCCAATGACGTAAGAAACTTCTGTCACTGTTGCTAAAGTGCATTATTGTTCAAATGAAGTACATATTTCCGACAATATTAGAAATATTGTTTTTTATTTATGCTTGGTAACGTGTTATTAATATTCCTGAATAATAAGTTTTAAATGTTCTCAAAGAATTACATAGTTTATAAAAATAGCAAATAGCTACGTATTAATTCTACTGCGACCGTATCAGTGTTAGGAAACAATAAAATAAGTTTTACTAACATGATGAAAAATGTAATGTAAATTGTTAGTTGGTTCGGTTGTGAAAGGTGCAGAAATAATATGCAAGCTTTTACTGTGTTCCCGATATGTCCTGAATTCTCAGTTTTTCGCCCATTTAAATGTATTTTCAAGAACGAGATTACTAGAAAGTTAGATTCAGCAATTTAAAGGGACTATCAATATTAGGACAGCAGAAAGTATATTGTAATGTACAAATTTCATATTGGTAAGCCACCTAGATTCTTTTTTTGCATATACATCTATTTTCTTAAATGTTCCTCTTCGGATTTTCTACAATATATCGGTTTTTTAATGTATAGTGCACACTAACTGTTAGTTAAAAGAAAAACCTCGATAAAAACATTTGTATTTGGTTGATAACATGATTATGATATATAGTTGTGTTTGCATTTTTAGGAAAACCAAGTAAATTCATGGATGTATCATCCACAATGGGCTCCATCTTGGCAAATCGGCGTATGAATCTCAGGCAACAATAAAAAATGAAAATCAGCTTTGCATATAAAATTATGAGTAGACAGACATAGCAGTGAGGAATGGTTCCATGGTCCATCTGAGAATAAATATAGAACTGCTGAGGTAATTCATGTCCCAATAATTAGATATTTTAATAATGATGCATTTTTCTTTTTCAAAATATTTTCTTCTTACAAAGATAACTTTTAGAAAAATTTGTTAAATAGGTAGCAAAATAAAGTGCTTTGAAGATTTATTTTACATGAAGAGATCCATATACTTATCATTTTTAAAAAGTTAACTATTACTCTCCTACAGAGCCGTGCTTACCCTAGACTTGGCCTGGGACAAATTTATTTGGGTCAGAATTTTCAAAAAAGGCAACCTATTTTGTTAATGTTTACAACATTTTAAACACTTGTGTCTTCGATGTTGGAATACCCCTCGGAAACCCTAAGGTATTTTGATCTTCTCTATTTCTTGAGTGATTTAAATGAACAGTTCATTCATACTAGGCTCTACACATAAGCAGGACGTAATCTGTATATAAAAGTTAACATAATCATCTGGGGAACAGAATTCTCTTTCAATAAGAATTTTTTGGTTTACTTTTATGCTTTGAATACATTTTATTTTTAATGGTAATATATATAATTTTATACATCCGACTAGAGGACCCTTATGAAATAAAGAAATTTGGTGAAGTGTCATAACCAAATCATTCCTACCCCTGTGTTGATATTATTGGATATATCCCTATTTCTAGAAATTAAGATTCCGTTGTTTAAAAAATACATTATTTATACACTGAACGAAAGCGTCTTGAAAAGAGTTGATACTGTTGAAGACTTGGAAGTGCTATTGAAGTCCAAATTTACTTTTGCCAAACACATAGATAATATCACGAATAGGGCAATAAAACTATTAGGCTTTATTTTAAGATGTCTTTGACCTTTCAGCAATGTGTATGTTCTAGAGTATTTTATACTGTGCCATCTGGACTTGTGTAATTTATTTAAAATTCTTAACAATTTTATTAAGTCACCTTCTCTCTTATGTAAAATAAACTTTCATGTTTCTGTCAGATCAACAAGACAGGAGCTATTATTTCAGACTAAGTTCCACAGAATTTGATAGGTTGCACTTTGGTTTTGTAATTTGTTAAGTCTAAAAATGTTAATGGCTATTTTCTGTTCATCTATTTTTATTTATTTGAAAAAAAGCAAACATTGTTTCTTACAAAAACAGAAAAAAATACACAAACAAAAAGGAAGTGTTATGATAATTAAAATCATTTAAATTTTCCTCTACACTCTACAAGGTTTTCTATGAGAGATGCATAAGAATTTATTTATGGCACAAATATAATTGAAATTTTAATGTAACTTAAATTCTTTATTGTCTAAGAATTCTATATTATTGACAAATCTGAATTAGATATTGAATTAAATTTGCTTATATAAGTAAAAATATTGAGTTCAATTAAGATGTTAAATGAATGGAAATAGCAATGGTATGTGATTGCCTTGTATGACCAGTTTGGATGAAATAGGGAATATTCAGGATGTTACTGGAGTGGTCCCATAACAAACATTAAATATATCGGAATGATGCCATACACGTATACACGAGCGCGAAAGACAATCTATATCGCGTTCACCATATTGCCAGGAAAAAAGTATGTATGTTAATATGGTGATTCTGGCAAAATTTCATATGCAATGGACTCAGGGAGTCTAAAATTTTAACCTAAGTTTAGGCCTTATAACTTGAAACTTTCTATAAAGAAAACTAACAAGGATGAAATAAAAAAATAAAAATTACTAAATCAATATAATAAACAACAAAAAGTAAAAATAATATTTTAATCCCACGTATGTAGGTACTCATTATATAAATGTCTGTTTATGATTAAGTTATTAAGAATTAGTTTGAAGATGACTTCATAAAGTCAAATTTTCAATGTGGAATAAAATATCAAATTTTTACTTTTTAGTGTTTTTTTTAAGTCCGTTCTATTTTTTTATAAAAAATTCTGTTTGGATAACAACCCTTTCTGAA
Organism: Kuschelorhynchus macadamiae; assembly: GCA_030620095.1. Taxonomy (NCBI): domain Eukaryota; kingdom Metazoa; phylum Arthropoda; class Insecta; order Coleoptera; family Curculionidae; genus Kuschelorhynchus; species Kuschelorhynchus macadamiae. Next base: position 237,346 of record JAUTXW010002178.1, on the reverse strand, counting down.
GTAGATATTGTGAAGTAACTCCCCAGAAGCGAATCCCATACCCTGTGTCTATGAAGTCAAAACCAAACTTATTCTTAATTACCTAATCACAAAAATATATTTATGTAATCAGTGTTTTGTTTTACTATCTCTATTCTTTGGTGACTAAAATTTTCCAGATGGAATATAATATTATTTTCCAATTTTAGGTGCATTTTTTGAAGTCGGTTTTATTTTTTTATACGTTTTTTTTTTTTCATCCATTTTAGTTCTATTTATATGAGTTTTATTTTAAAAGTCATATTTAACAAATAATCTATGTAAATTCCTGATAAAATGGTGAACGCTTTTTTACCATGAATAAATATTTAATATAGCGTCATACTTTTTTACAATACGCTAGCTGTGGGACCACTCGGGCAATATTCCGGATATTCCCGGAAAAGTTCATCGAAATTGTTGAAACCATCGCAGAGTAATCGTTGTACATACATAAAAAAATGCATAGGGTGAAATTAATAACCTCCTTTTTTGAAGTCTGTTAAAAGTTGCATTAATATTTGTGACATGGCAAGCTAAACAAAATAAAGGAAATGCCTGTAGATCCACCATTTTTTGTCCAATTGTAAATATTTAAAAACTGACATTCATAGAATTTAAAGTTTTATCGGAATGTAAAAATGCATAGATGACATAATTTCTGATATATTTATAACATGTGTAAGATAAAGCTGGAATATACATCCACAATTAAGCATTTAGTTTGATCATTTTTTTTTGAAATTATATGGGCTCATTATTTAAATATAATATGTAGTTTTTTTTCGTTTTCTTTTGAAAATTCAAATAGCGTAAGTTCACCAGTCCTGGTTATTTTTTGAAGTAGTGCCATTCTATTCATTCATTTCTTTTTTTTAAAAAAGTGTAAATGTTTTTGAAAGAAATTAGGAATTTTCTTTATTTTTAGTATGCCCAAGGATGACCATTATGTAATAAGATCACCAACAAGATCTAAGCTCTAGAAAGTAAGAAAATGATATCATCTTGGACTGTGTCATTGGTTAAAATCTGGCCTTCTTACCAACTACACCGATTCAGTTATTGCCAGGGGTGAGGCAAGTGAAAACAACCCCTTTGTGAGTTGAGAAAACTGATTACATCATAAGAAGATAATATTTGCTGTATTGTGTTTAAAATAAAATTTATGTTTAATATAATCTTAGATTTAGATTTATTCTGAAAATAAGCTATATAAGGACTCATTCACCATTTTGGACTTATTTATGAATAGACTTTTACTTCTTAAAACTTTTTATTTCTTTAAATTTTTTATTACTTTATTTCCTAGTTGTAATAGTACACTCCAATAATCTATGCTAATTTAATTAAAATTTGGATGATTAATTGATGTAATTGAATAAATTAGTTTTCTTTATATTAAGAATCAGTTTAAAATTATCCAAAAACCATTTAACCTTATTTATGTCCTTAATTAATAAATCCTACACTTCTTCCCATATATTACTGGGGAAAATCAAAATGGAGTCATCAGCATAGGCAACCATTTTACCCCCTTATGCCAAGAATACAAAGAGTGTTGATATATATGTTTAAAAGCACAGGACACAGCACTGTACCTTATGGTACGCCAATTTTGATTTCTTTAACCTGACTCAAATCTCCTACTTTAACATAATTAGATACATTTTGAAAACATTCAACATGGATCCTCCACATCATATAGCTATCCACAACGTCCAGTAGCATAGCCTGAAGGATTGTGTCAAATGCCTCACAATAATTAGAAACTTACACAGATGTATAACTTTTACAAATATTTGTGATTAAATACACAAAATGATTTAAAGTATATAATTTTTTAAAATATAGCTATTATTATTACATCCAGGGTTAGGCTAACTCCAGACTGGGCTCAGAAAAAATTCATACAAACTCTCTACATAAACTTAATTAAAGTTATCATAGCAAAAATACAGTTGTCTGTATTTTAAAAACAAGACAATCTATCTTGTTAATCTTTTCAGAATTTGAAAAAACACCCAATATACATAGAAAATAATGGATTAAAAATCTGCAACTTCTGCGTTTACCAATTTTTTTCTACCCCTTTCAACAAAAGAGTTAAATGGAGGTTTAATTTATGATCAATCAAAATTCGTATGCAATCATAAAACGATTACTTCATTTTGAAGTATTCAAGATTTTTGTATAATTATATAATATGATTTGTTCTTAAATTCCAATGGCATTTGGTTATATATCCTTGGCACAATTTTGACAAATAATGACATTATGCCAAAGTTAGTTAAATAAGATATTGTTTAAACTAGATTTTTCTCAATTAAAAATTATTTTGCTTAGTCGGACATTAAACAAAGCACTACAGGTATTATAAGGGATAATGCTTTTAGTCAATGTCTATCCCTCTTGAAACACTGTCTCAACCTTAGGTATTATTAGCCTTATAATATGCTACCTTATATGTACAGCTGATAATTGTGAAATGCCGGAATCTATATATATATAAAGCTATTGTAGGATACCTTTTTACTGGTTTGGAACTATTTATTTAGAAAACTTAACATTTACTTGAATAAAAATTCTAAAAGATACACCAAAATTTTTTTTAACAATACGCAGTCTTATAAGTTTGGTGGCCAGTTCCCAACATATGGTAAAGTCAACGATAAAATATTTTTAGGAAATTCTATAAGATTAGGCTATAAAAGTTTGTATTTTAAAAGTTAATTGATAAAATAATTTACAAGATCTAAACTACTTTATACCAGTTAATAAACCTAAGAATCTGAAAGCATGAAATTAATTGAGAATATCTTCGGAAGACTCTTGTCATTTATAATTATATCATGTACCTAACTTTTTCCTAAACCATACTTAGATTTAAAAAAATATTGAAGGCGTGATGTGCGATATCTGGCATACTTACTAAAATAACTTATTACTGAATTGTGTATACCAACTCGAGAAAATATATAAATAGGCCACAGTTAATATTTTTAAAATATGGGGAAAAATTATTCATATTTCTAAACTTTGGCTATATATCTTTAATCAATATACAAAATGTGTGATACACTTTACAGCAATAAAAAAATTTATTCAACATAGAATTAAAAATAAAGTTGACACTACATTTATCATATGGTGCATCTTTTTTAATTCTCAAACTACACACTTTCTCAGCAACAGTAATTATAAATGAACCACTTTATGTGACAAGCATATTCAGTAAATTTAAAGGTGCAGAATTTGAAGCTTCTATATAATAAAGAGGGCCAATTATTACATTGATGGAATGGGCTATAATTGGGGCTATATGACACTCGGATCAATACACGTAACTAAAGTCTTTTCTTTCTTCCTATGCAATCAGGGCAACAAAGAGTACTGAAGTATGACTATAATATACACGTCACTAATATCTCCAATGCACATATGAGCAGAACTAACTTCCTAAGTCTTGTCTACGATACCTATATGAAACATAGAGAAGACTTGCATTGGTCCTAAAACAAATTACAATTAATAAAGTACCTGCATGAATAACAAGCCTAGGCAAAATCATTAACAATCTTATAAAACACTAATCAATATGTGACTGATAAAAACTGATTTTTAGATAGGTATTTGCTTAGGATCAGGATAAAAAATTAAACACTAAAAAAAGTTGAAATTGTGTGTCTCAAAAACAAATTAGTTAAAAGATATATGTTCAAGCTTCAAGGCTTTTGTGGATTTTTATCTGATCTTTTGAGTAAAACTTTATTTTATCTTTAGGTAGGGAACAACATCCACATTAATAACAGATGGGGACTCAATCCTATATAGTAACAAATAAGATTAACTTACATACCCAGTTTAAAAGTAGAAGGTTTAAAATCATCTGAATGCAAACAAGTAATAACCTCTTCCTGGGCATTCCAACAATTTTTTTTTCAATATTCAATCTCCATTATTCCATTAAATAGAAATTATCCTGTGACAAACAAATACTTTATAATAAACAAAAAAAAACAGTCAAAATATTTTCACTTCAAAGTTAGAATGTAGGCAAATACGCTAACATCATTTTTTCATGGTGTGGTTTTGATTAACAATGAATAAACAATATATTTATTTTTATCAATAAAACTTGACAACACAGCAGGCCCATTTAAAGAATTTTTAGTCAGTAGCGTAGCTCGCCAATTCGCTATTTAAAGTGTCGGGCTAGCGCCGCATTCCGCACATTCCAATCTGTCGGGATTTCGACTGTTAGGGCCAGTGAAGTTTCGGTCCACTAACTGTTTGGGCCGGTGTAGTTTAGGGGACAATACGCCAGAATCTATTAGCAATACTGCGAAGTTGCCTGCATAAACATTTATATATATATATATATATTATATATATATATATATATATATATATATATATATTATATATAATTATTGAAAGTGTCTTGAACCATTGTAAATATCCAATTTTTAAAACGAATTTTCTTGGGAATTTGATTCAAATAAAATACACTGCAAGGTAATGGGCAGTTACATGGAGTTTATTTTTTTTAAATTTGTCTCAGTACGTTTCGTTGCCTTTCGTCAACTCTTTCAACTGATAAATTGTTAGTGTAAAAGTATAAAATCGAACCAATAACACAACAATATGTAATTACAAACTAAAACTTATCCTAAGAAACAAACATTCAAGAATGTAGCTCTTTAACACGTAATTAACCAAATTTTGGAACATATCACATAAATTTTTCACGAGAACAAAACGTGAAAAGATAATGTACATAGACCAATACACTGAACGGGGCGTATACGAACAATGAAATAAAATTTACCAGCAGGCTGCTTCGTATAAAACATCTATGGTGTTGTTAGAGTGAAATGTTTTGCTATTTTTTCCCTATTCCTGGAATTAAAATGAGTTATTTGACAACGACCGTTTTTATTTAACCTTTTGTAAAATTAGTACTGGAAGTTTTAGCTTCGTAGACGAAATTTAAGCATAAATAAACTAACCGGAGTCCGCAATTTAGAGGAAAAATTGCTTTTTTTTGTTTTTGATGGAGGAAATTAAGTAAGTATATTATAATATATTTTATTTAGGTTAGAAATTTCAGATTTGTCATTTATAGAGTGTGGATTTTTTTAAATATGTATGTATCATTTCCTGAAATTCGCATTTTCTTTTATGTGGCTCTGTTAAAAGTATTTTTATTTCTTCGAAATCAAAACTCTGATTGAGTTGTTCCTGTTTTTTAAGAACAGTGATATTTTTTTTTTTATCATATCGATGTCCATTTAGCCTGTTATGAAGGTGCTGACTAGTTTGGCGGGACACTTTTTGCATGGTATTTGGTATACGGTGTGTGTTCTCCTATTTTTAGGAATTTCGCTTTTCAATTTACTGTAATTCTTTTTTAGAAGGTTGAACCCTTTATGACATACAGTAACTTCATGTTTTTTAAAAAGTTTTTGGAGATTTTCTGACAAATTGGGTATATAAGGACGAGACAAATAGTTTGGGTGACTTTTTTTATTATGTTTTTGATTTTGGTTGTTTATCAAGTTTGAGTTATGTTGTTCAATGCGTTGTTAAAAAATACAATGTATTAGTTTTGGTAGATATGAGTTCATTTTAAGCACAGTTTTTGTCCTTTCTATTGATTTGTTTCTAAATTCGGGGCTACTTAATTTGATGGCTCTATCGGCGAGACCAATTATAATAGATTCTTTTTTAGATATATGGCGATGTGAATTATAATTAAGATACCTCCCACACCACGTAGGTTTTGTATACCATTGAGTAAGAATTTTGTTTTCTTTGTGGTGTAATGTCATGCCAAGAAAATTAATTTTATTCCGTTTTTCGATTTCCATTGTAAATTGAAGTTTTTTATGATAGCTATTGAACATATTGAGAGCGTAGCAAACTTTATTTGTTAAATATTACATATTACATACTATAAACGACAAATCTGAAATTTCTAACCTAAATAAAATATATTATAATATACTTAGTTAGTTTCCTCCATCAAAAACAAAAAAAAGGGCAAATTTACCTCTAAATTGCGGAATTAGGTTAGTTTATGCTTAAATTACTTCTACGAAGCTAAAACTTATGGTAATAATTTTACAAAAGGTTAAATAAAAACGGTCGTTGGTTTTCATCAAAAAACTCATTTTAATTGCAGGAATAGGGAAAAAAATAGCAAAACATTTCTCTCTAACAACACCATAGATGTTTTATAGGATGCAGCTTGCTGGTGAATTTTATTTCAGTGAGAAATTTATGTAATATGTTCAAAAATTTGGTTAATTATGTGTTAAAGAGCTACATTTTTGAATGTATGGCAACGAAACATACTAAGAAAAATTAAAAAAAAAACTCCATGTAACTGCCCACTACCCTGCAGTGTACTTTATTTGAACCAAATTCCCAAGAAAATTCGTTTAAAAAAAATATATGTATATATATATAGATATGTGTATATATATATATATATATATATATATATATATATATATCTAGATATATACTGTTCTATATATATATACTGTACCATCTTGTAATATATATATATATATATATATATATATATATATATATATATAAATATATATATATATATATATATACAAATATATTTATATATATATATATATATATATATATATACATATACATATATATATATATATATATATATATATATATATATATATATATATATATATATACCCGTACAGTGTAATAACATCTAGATAAGGCTTGTGTAGTTAATATATTTTGTTCTCTTTTTTTCCAATTCAATTGCTGGAACATGGATGTTATCATTAAAAACGCCACATTATTTGAACTGTTCTAACTAACGTAAAAATGTTAAAATTTTAAAAATTATTGACTGTATTATCTTGTAAGTAGTTTTAAATATGTATTGACTGCGTATATCTAGACAAATTTTGTTCTTTTGATTGTCATTTTAATGTTACATTTTAATTCTAATTAGACCTATTCTTTATAATTTTTGTAGTTGCTCCGGATGAAGCTAATAAACATATATATATATATATATATATATATATATATATATATATATATATATATATATATATATATATATATATATATATATATATATATATATATATATATATATATATATATATATATATATATATATATATATATATATATATATATATATATATATATATATATCACATCAGAATGTGATATTTTAAAAACTTTTTATGCCTAATTGATTTTTTATAGCCATTTTTAAAATTGCATCTAGTGGCCATGACTGAAATTATGAGAGAATAATAGAATCGCTAAGTTTTAGTGATTAATCTGATAGCTAAGAACAAGAGAAGTTGATAAAATCACTATTTTTTTTTTCAAATGGCGACCCTTTTTACACAAGTACTTTTTGAAAAGAGGATTCTTTTGCGAATTTAACGGTACTAACTTTTTTGGGTTTGAATTAAAAATAAGCTCAAAAATTAAATGTTACTAAGAAAAATACTCGATAATCAATTATTTACTTTTATCTAGTGTGCCATGGATAGCCATGGTGGATATTAAGTAGGATTTTTTGTTTTGTCAGTGACACTTATCTATTCTTTCTGAGTAGACATAAAATTTCCTTACATTTCTTTCAGTATTATTTTTGTTTTCAAAAGTCAAAATAATGTATATTCGAAGTGAAAAAGTCGATATGTTATTAATATTTGGAGAATGTCATAAAAATGCATGGAATGCTGCTGAATAATATGCTTAGAGATACCGTGACCGGCAACATCCAGTTCATCAGTATTTTCCATATCTCGAGAATCGTTTTAGGCATCAAGAAGGAAATCAAGTGGCGGAAGGCAGATTAATTATAAATGAAGAAGTGGAGATTAACGTTCTTGCTATGGTTGAAGTTGACAAAACTGTTTATTTAAGAAAAATTAATCACGAACTGGGTTTAAGTAAAGAATCAGCTAGAAAAATACTAAAGAAACACGGATATCGAGCTTTTAAGTACCAGTTACACCAACATTTGTATCCTAACGATGGCGATAGACGCGTATTATTTTGTGATTGGTTGCTCCAAAATTGTAGAATTGACCCAAATTTTATCAACTTTGTCTTATTTTCTGACGAATCCAGATTTACTAATAATGGCATGTTTAACAAGCAAAACACTCGTTACAGGGCTCAACAAAATCAACATGAAATGAGAGTAGGATATTTTCAAAAAAGGTTTGGTGTCAATGTCTGGGCTGGTGTCGTTGGTAACAGAATAATTGGGCTAATTTTATTCCAAGGCCAATTAACAGGGGTTAGGTACTTACGCTTTCTCCAAAATGAAATTGAGCAACCTTTAGAAGTTTTACGCTGAATTTACTTCCAGCAAGATGGAGCATCGCCTCACAATACAAGAGAAGTTCTTAATTATTTAATTGAGCATTTTAATAATAAAGTTATTGCAACCAATGGCCCAATACGGTGGCCCGCCCGTTCACCGGATTTCACTGTTCTCGATTTCTTTATTTGGGGAATGTTAAAGAAAGAGTCTATGTAACAGCCCCAGCCACTCTTGAAATTTTAGAAGAAAGGATTTTACGTGTATTTAGAAGTATTACGCCTCAAATGCTGCACAACGTGTTGAGAGAAGCAATTGAACGAGCGGAAATGTGTCGTGAACGAGGAGGAATGCACTTTGAACAACCACAGTGAACTCGAATATTGTGCTTTTACATTTTACAGCGTTATTGAAGTTAGTTGAAGTTATATTTTCGTTAATACTCTGAACTATTTGTTAGCCAAAGATCTGCACTCCTAAATTTGTTGACGATATCTGAAGAGGGGCAGCAGAAAACTGTATAAAAATGCTGTCCCGTGCGTTAGGCGCATAGGCATCCATTCTTTTCATTAACAGAGATAGGCTGGGCAGACTTTACATGACATGATGACAGACATGATGCATAAATAGAGCCAACGTAAGTAATCTTGATCAACCAACTATCAAAATTAAAAATCCTACTTAATATCCAGCATGGATGTCCCTCGCAGATTCAACGATTCCGGTAACACATTTTTCGGATGCTTCACTTTTCGGCCATAACTATTCCTATCCCCACTTATAATTATTTGGTGGCAAAGTGTACCTTCATAGCGGTGGTAGACCGATATTTGTTGCATTACCATATACCATACATACCTATAGACCACAGATACAAATACATAACCACATCAATGCTCGTGTCGCAGTTTAATTAGAACATACGCAACAATATGTGACTCAGTATTGCCGGAAGCGTTTACTTATTTAGAAATACAATACAAAAAATATGCTTCTCTAATAAACGAATTTAACAAGCTGATCGGATGCAGTACGTCGCGCAAAGGCATATTTTCTCTATAGCACGAATCGAATAAATGAAAAAATCTGTTTTAAAGGATTATATATATTTATCGTATACTAACGGTACTAAGCAACTAAAAAATCTTATAAGATCATACAATATTAGTAAAAGTGCATGTGATTAAAACTCTTGGCTAATAAAAAAGTTCCATTTAATTTGTGAATAATTATAAATAATTAAGACATACATTTTGAGGTTTAGTTTTCAAGAAGTTCGAAAGTGTGTATAATAAACAATATAAACATTATATCGATTAAACTGAATTGCAATTTACAGGTAAATAATAAAAATATATTTAAAAAGTAACATCTCAAAAGACATTATAAAAGCTAATTCATCGATCGAGAATTTTAGGCAAGTTTGCTTTGAACCATTGCTTTAAATTGGTCTACACCTTTTTGATTGCATTCATAATATGGCAAGGCTTGCATTCTAGATAACCAAGCGCTTATTCTAGGGTAGGTATTTGCTGCTACTGGTACAATAGCTGAGTTACTACTTGATACTGTTGCTACTAAGTTAAAATCAGCTATAGTTAAGTCGTTTCCTGCAACGAAGTTTTGTCCTTCTAACAATAATTCCAGTGATTGATATGCCTGTATTATAAGATCAGCCTTATCCTTTTCAATACTTTTGGCACCTCCTCTAAGTAGTGCACCCTGAAAAAATAATATTTTTATATTACTTTAATGTTTGTTAAAATAATTATTAAGGTTGGTTGATTTATCACGCTGTTAAACATGCAAGACAACACATTTGTATAGTATCTTAAAGTTTCAGTAAGTCGTAATAATGTCAAAGCTTTTACAAGTATTAGACATAGTGATTCAACATATTTAACAACCCGTTAAATTTGATGGAAATCCATTTTAGCCAAATAAATGTACACTAATTTAAAATTTCTGAATTTATGTGCAAAAAACACACTTTTTTCACCAACATTGTGGCTTCCCTAGATGCACAATTATTTTTTTAGGATCTTTCATCTGATGAAGCCAGTGTTGGCGAAATAATTGTCAAACGTATTTTTATTAATGTCTTTTAAATACTTATTATTCTAACTTCGGAATATGGGAACTGATCCTGGATGACTTATGATTTTTTTTTGATACCCATTAGCTATAATTTCACAACACTAAACGACTTTATGCTCACCCGACTATTTTAAGACTAATTCTAGAGAGTCGCCGCTCGGCCTTATATGTGCAGTGAACCTATGGTAGGCTCATGGGTAGGATGACTGTGCCTTCTAAAATGCTAGACATAGAATATACAGATATGGTTTGAAATGTTAAAGGGACAACTGCTTCCCTCGTAAAAGTATTGTAATCGTGTAAAAAATCACCCTACGAGATATTTTATTATTTTTACGTTTCATGGTCGCTAGATGCCAAGAAACATGTTTTCTCATTTCAGTCGGTCTGTCTATCTGTCGGTCTGTCTTCACGGCATAGCTAAAAAACTACTCATGCAAATGACTTCGAATTTTGGTTAAAAATTAAGGGTCATATGGGGATGATCTGGTTACACTTTAGTAAAAATCCAATATGTCTACCTAGCAAAATTAAAAAAAAATAATTACTAAAAAAACTACTTATCCAATTTATTAATTTTGTATGAAGGTCAAGTATTATCTAAGAATAAAATATTAAAGAAAATTAGAATCGACTTAAAAAAAATGGCCAAAAAGTAAAAAATAATTTTTCTTATTCCTTAAATATAGACATTTTCAAATCGATATATATCCAATTTTATATAACATAATACAAGTGACTATTAGAGAAGTAAACAACACTATTAAAATTAGATTTTATTATAAAAAATAATTTAAATATGAGAGTTGCTTACTTAGCTAACTTTTGTATAGTGTCATTTAATACAAATTACTGTCACATGTTTCTTTTACCACCACCTGTATACATATATAAAAATTATAATACCCTCATTATCGATGAATAACGTTTTATTTCCACCGAAAGTTCATTTATCGAAAATGTCAAGTAAACTACTAGATTTTGAGGATGCCCATTTTCATAGTCACCCTGTGTACATAAAATTAGATAACGGGATAGCAAAAACCATACCTTTTAACAAATTGAATTCAAACAAAACCTCAATACTTTTGTTTGAAAAAGGTATTTAAAAAAAATTTAATTATAATCGCTGAATTTATCGCTGCTATACCTGTGTTTTTTTTATATTATTACTACAAAAAAACGGTTGAACGGATTCAAAATGTATGGGACCACCTGAGAAACGTCGTCTACAATTTGGCTTTTGACTCATCAAAACCGGCCAGGCCATTTAGACAATATGCGCGGACAAACATAAAAAAATACATACAGGTCGCATTGAGAACTTTCTCCTTTTTTGAAATAGGTTAATAAATTGATACAATTTTGGTTCGAATCCAAAATGGCAAAACAAAATGGCGGCTTATATTTAAAAATTCCTGAAAAACTGCTTAATGGATTGATTTCAAATTTTGTGCAACAATTAATTGTGGTATAGAGATGAACAGGTAAAATTGTGTACGAATTCAAGATGGTGGAACAAACTGGCGGCCAAATAAAATATTTGTAATAATGCAAAAAAAATTACCGTCCCAGGTTTTATATATTATCAGGTTCGTTCATTCGATTCGTCCATTCATATGAATGAACGAATGGGCGAATCAACAAATCGGCGAATATTTCATCCACACTATTCATACATTTTTATTTAATTCATTCCCGCGCATTCCAATGTTTAACAATAATACACAAAAAACAAAAGATTTGATTCGAACGAATGGTTTGCCGAGATCAAAGTTTACATGATTATCCGCCCAAAAGACGGAATCGCCGCGCAACGAAACGAATGGATGAACCGAACCCTCCACAAAAATTTTTTCTTATTCTATTGATTTTAAATTTTGCAGAAACATTAAATGTGATATAGGGAGAAACTGGAGTGCTTTACTTGATATATAAAGTGTGACTTGACGTGAATAACCATTATGTCAGTTATAAAGTTCACAGTTATAGAAATATTTCAAGTGAAATATTTCACCCTCAGATTCAAATAAAGCCGCCTAGTACGAATTTAATATGACGGAACCAAATGACGGTCTTAAAAAATTAGTGAAACACTTAATTATTCAATTTTATTTTAAATTATGCTCAAAAATCAATATTGGTACGAAATACAATAAAGATGTTTGAAAAGACGTGTTACTAAATGATTATGTATCGATCTAAATTGGGTCACACTTCACTATTCCTAATAAAAGGAAAGATTTATAACGAAGGAAAAAGGGGTAAAAGATAATTACCGATTTTTTAAATATATATTTGGCAAAAGGTTGATATTACGTTTAACGAAAAGTTTTATTAAAAAAAGGGGGTATCTTAATCAAAATAATATATTAAATAATATCTAGTTTTGTTCTTTAATTAACTATTTTTTATACTTATTTGTGATTGATACCAATTGTTATTAATAAATGGGAACAAGTATGGGACAAAAAAGTCACTAAATTATCTAGTAATCAAACGCCCTTCAATTTCCTGAGAAACTCCACTTTATATACGTTTCCGTAATCGTATCATTAATTGCGTTTATTTATTTTTTTGACCTCTCAATGCCTTGTATCTTTAACTTAACTGTTGCGAAGGCCATGTATGTACGAATCAATTAATGGTTAAAACAACCTTGGAAGCAGACACGCAGGAATTCTCATTGCAAAAAAATACTATAGGATTTTCTAGGTTTTGCCTAATAATAATTTGATATACATATATTATGTATATTATGATTTTATATTATTAATAAGGTCGATATGAATAAGTTACTTCTAGTTATTTAACAAAAACAAAGGTTAATGTTAATTTCATTCCTAGCGTACATTAATTCCCTGTACAAAACTTATCATTTGCTTATTATCCTTCATCCTTTATAACAGTATAAAATGGTGGAAAATCAATATTTGTGTTTATTCTATATAGTAATTGCCAATTATACTTATTACTAAGCATATACATTTGATAATAAAACATATTATCGTAATTGGTCTCAATTACTTCGTTACTTGTTAAATATTGACTAAGATATGATGGACTCTAATGTGAAATTACTTTTCATGTAAATTGTATAACAGGGAAGAATAGTTTTATTGGAAAGTTTGCACTTACAGTGTTATTTTGTATAAAATTTTGCTTCTCCCAACAATAAGATAGCTGTAAATAATAGCCTCACTAAAGCTTAGTTGTAAGTGGAGGAGACTAAAATATTATGGTTAATTCTGATGAACTACCGAAAAAGATGAAGCTAAGAGACTATTTTTCTTTCATTTAGACAATTTACCGATTCTGAATTTAAATTATTTCTACGGCGTTTTCTCATTGGCTCACTTATAATCAAACTCTAAGCTTCTGTTATCTTCATATCTTTCAAAAAATATTTGAACGAATTTAATAATTAAGTTAAGTGCTACATTAACAAAATATACAAATAACAGATTTTTATTTTTTATCATTTCGTTCTATTTAAAATATATTACAACGAAGTTAAATTTGATGTGGGGAGATATTATCCTGAAATCCCGAAATTTATGATTGTAATAGAATACAAATTCTTGTAAAATCTATCTGTCAAATTAAAACATACGTTTCGTCGTACTATAAAATTTGTTTGAACATTTTTGAAAATAAACGAAATACTAATAGTAATTTAATACAAACGAAGTCGGTAAATCTCATTTATCTAGGGTCTAAAGAGTGCAAAAATCGTCAAAAAAGCTTAAGCAAACCATGCAAATCCCATTTTTCATTACTGTTTGCTAATTTAAATTCATCCTACTAAGCATATTAAACTAATATGGAGACTACGGTGCAATGCGAACATGGGGAGGCTTGCAGGGGTTTGAAGTTGAAAATCGGTAAATTCCCTTTACCCGGAACTTCCCTCGTTATGAATCTTTTCTTTCATTAGGAATAGTAAAGTATAGCCCAGTTTAGTTCTGCACATAGTCATTTAGTATACTTATACTAAATGACTATGTGCTTTGTCTTTCTCTGTGGCTGTGTCTTTTCGAACATTTTTATTGTGCCCAATTTTGTCCAATCTTATGGGAATCGTAATAAATTGATTTTTTTTACATTGATTTTATAAGATCGCTATTTTGTATCGTCATTTTGAATTTGTACCAGTTAGTCTCTGTATTATATTTAGTTTTGCTGAAAGATATTAAGTCAATTGAAAAAGAAGATTTTTTACATTGATTTTTTAGACATTTTATTTGGCAGCCATTTTGTTTCTCCGTCTTGAATTCGTTCCACAATTTTACCAGATAATCTCTATATCAGACGATATCACACTTTTTGGAAACATATTATCCAAAATTTGAAATTCATCTAGAAAGTAGTTTTTTAAACTGATTTTTTAAATCGTTTATTATGCCGCCATTTTGGTTTGGTGTCTTTGATTAATACCAAAATATTACAAGTTGATTCCTTGGTTTTTGTGCAACATTTGAGATGAATTGGATAATTTGTTTTTTACTAATAATTTTTTTAACAGATCACTAAGCCGGCATTTTGTTCCGTCCTATTGGATTTTTTCCAAAATAATACCAGGTCATTCCCTCATGACCCTTAATTTTTTATTAAAATTGAAAGTCAATCGGATAGACAGACCGACAGAGAAACAAATGGAATTGAAAAAACATATTGTTTGGCATCTAGAGACGCTAAATTGTAAATATATGTAAATATATATAAAACATTTGGTCAAAAATTTTTCTAAAAAAGTTAATTTTGCAGAAAATCTATGTATTAAGTAGTTTCCTTCAAGCTGAATTTTTAAATATTTTATTGAGCCGCCATTTGGATTCATATAAAATTTTACTAGTTAATTACTAATTAACTGGATAAGTGGTGTTTTAGTAATCATTTTTTTAACATTTGACTAGGCCGCCATTTTGTTTCGCCATATTGGATTTTTATCAAAATGTTACTAGGTTATTCTTATATGACTTTTCATTTTTGACCAACATTTGAGGTCAATCGAGTAACTAGTTTTTTAGCTGTACCGCGAGCAGGCAGACCGACGGAATTGAGAAAAAATGTTTTCCAGCATCTAGGGAACGTGAAACGTAAAGATCTGAAAAAATCTCGGAGGGTGATTTTTCCACGATTACAATACTTACCTTTTGAGAGGGAAGTAATAAATTCAATAAGTAGTTTTTACATTGACGCACCAGTTACGTGATTTAATATTATTGCAAAATTTAAACTCAATTGAATAACATTAAAAAAAAAAATTAGTCCCCATTTTGTTGCGCCATTTTGAATTGGTACCACAATTTTATCAGTTTATCTCTCTTTCACACTTAATGCTTGCACAAAATTTGAAATTAATCTAATAAGTAGATTTTTCAGGCTCATTTTTTAAAAATTTTATTAGGGCGCCATTTTGTTTTGCTATCTTATGTTTATATCAAAATGTTACCAGTTAATTCCTATTAACACTTAATTTTTGTGCAAAATTTGAGGCAAACTTGATAATTAGTTTTTTTAGTAATAATTTTTTTACATTTCACTAGGTCGCCATCTTGCTCTGGCATATTGGATTTTTACCAAACATTTTTTTTCAACTAAAATTTCAAGTCAATCTGATAAGTAGTTTTTAAGCTATGCCGTCATTTTCCGTCATTTTGTTCCGACATCTTCGACTTGTACCAAAATTTTACCAGCTGATTCTGATTCTCTTATGATTTTAAATTTTTGAAGTTTTTGAAGTTTTTGAAGTTAATCGGGTAAGTAATTTTTAGTTAGTAGACCGACGGAATTGAGAAAACATGTTTTTCGGTATCTAGGGACCCTGAAACGTAAAGATTTGAAAAAATCTCGAAGGGTGATGTTTTCACGATTCCAACAAATCACTTTTACGAGGGAAGTAAAAAGAAAGGTGTTGTGTATATCTATATATATATATATATATATATATATATATATTTTATATATATATATATATATATATATATATATATATATATATATATATATATATATATATATATATATATATATATATATATATATATATATAT
Source organism: Kuschelorhynchus macadamiae (assembly GCA_030620095.1). Taxonomy (NCBI): domain Eukaryota; kingdom Metazoa; phylum Arthropoda; class Insecta; order Coleoptera; family Curculionidae; genus Kuschelorhynchus; species Kuschelorhynchus macadamiae. The sequence continues at coordinate 220,831 of JAUTXW010002178.1, read as the reverse complement.
ATATATATATATATATATATATATATATATATATATATATATATATATAAATTTAATAGGGATTAGAGTAAGTAAAAATACATAAAAATATCACGCACTTTAAGTCCTAAATTTATTTCAGAAAGAGCATCAAAATATATTTTAAAAATATGCCCAAAAACCATTAGTCTATTCCAGAATTATCAGTAGAAATATTACAAGTTACAAAAACTTCGGAAAATCATTTTTTTTTGACAACCAATTTTTTATAAAAGCAACTGAACATATTTATATAGAGAATATATTTCAATAGAGAATATCACGAGTGGAAAGTAAATTTTAAACTAATTTGGATTTTTTATTTACACCATAACTTAATAGAACTAACAAAATAAGTGACTTACTAAACAAATCAAGAATACATTAATTTAAATCTTTTTATCGAAAACGGATTTAATATAAATGTACAGGGTGGTTTTTTTTCGCTGATATTATAGGGTATAGGCTGAACCGTAAGAGATACAAAAAAACTAAGATATGTGTCCCGTTCTCTTCTTTAGTGTTTAGTTTAATGGCGCGGCCAGCTCTTCGCTAACCGCATTGGTTTAGAAAATACAGGGTGATTCTCATAATCTTCCCTTTGTTATTATCTTTTGTTACTCGGTTATTTATGGAGATAAAAAAACTATAAATACAAAAGTTTTATGGCTTTTTACGTAGAATCCAGCGGCGTACTTAAAAAAATATAGATGTTTTAATTTTTGAGATATTATCAAAAGTAGCATTATCTTAAATGGGACGCCCTATATCTAATTATCTAGGAAAATTGCATTTGTATCTTAAAAAATCTGTTACCAAGAATATTAAAACATTGATAAACCAAGACATCTACAAAAACAACAAAAAATTGTAATAACAACTTAACAATTATCTTGAATACTTAACGATTAGCATAGTTGTTTAATCAAAAAAGGTACTACAATTGTCTTCCATTCAGCTCGATACATTTTTGGACTCGGCTTGCAACTAAACGAGTGGCGTTATAAATATGAATATTTGGCACTCTTCTAAAAATAAAAGTTGCTTTAAGTTCTTCTAAAGTATTACTTCGGGTTTTATATACTTTATTCTTGATAAATCTCCAAAAATAAAAGTCTAGTAGCGTCAGGTCGGGGGAACGCGGAGGCCATTTGTTTGGTCCATATGTACCAAGCCATTTTTTGCCGAAATTGACAGTTAGTTAGTGCCTTACCATATGGCTGTTATGGGCTGGGGCACAGTCTTGTTGTAGATAAACATTATTCCTGCTAATGGCCTGTTATCTAACTCGTTTATTACACATTCTTCCAAAATTTGGGTGTATCCTTCAGAATTCAAATTTTCATTATAAATCCTGTAGTTAAGGACTCTATTTTGATATAGTGCCACCCACACATGGAACCCAAAGCCTCCTTGTTGTATCCCTGATGAGGATTTATGTTTGACCAATATCGATTGTTATGTCGATTAAAAATTCCTTCGCTAGATATAAAAGCTTTCAGTCCATATTACATTTTGAAAAAAATTGGGATTCCGATTAATCTGTTGCAAATATCAATGACAAAATTAAGTATCATGAAGGATAATATCAATAGAGGAATTTGCTAGTACTACACCTGTTAGTCCTCCACAAAATTCTAAACGCCATTCATTTTCTCCAGGATGTAAGTTATGAACTTTCCTTATTTTATATATTTTATACGGTTTATACTTATGCTTTTTTAACGTTTTTAGAACTTTAGATTTACTTATGCCAATGTATTTGTCAATACCACGGCTAGATACTGTCGGTTCAGCAGCAACACAAGCCATTATATTTATTTCATCTCATTCTCTCTTTTCCTTATTACAACTCTTAACTCTTGGTTTTGTGAATGATCCATACGAACTTAAATTGTCATATAATGTATGAAATATTTGTTTGTCTGGCTGTTGTCGTTCCGGGTAACGTTGAAAATATAGGTCTAACGCTGAGTCTTTATTTTTATTACTCTGAATATAGCACTCAAACATGTTTAACTTTTCGTAGTTTTGAAAAACATTAATTTTGGACACCTTTTTTAAAAAATATAATCGAAAACGGAATTTGACAGTCAATACTTAATTGTTATTTAATTTTGTGACATGTAAACGAACAAAAACAAATGCCTAAATAATTCAGTCCATGGCCAACTAAAAATAAATGTTATTTGGTATTTTAGCTATTTAGGACAAAGCAAAATATTAAGTATTATATATTGTTGCAATCGCCAATTTTTCTAGATACTTAGATATAGGGTGTCCCATTTAAGAAAATGCTACTTTTGATGATATCTCAAAAATTAAAGCATCTCTGTTTTTTGTACGCCGCTGGATTTTACGTAAAATGTTATAAAACTTTTGTATTTAAAGTTTTTTTTTGTCTCTATAAATAACCGAGTAATAAAAGATAATAAGAAACGGAAGATTTTGAGAATCATCCTATATTTTCTAAACCAATCCGGTTAGCGTAGATCTGACCGCGCCATTAAACTAAACACTAAAAAAGAATGATTTGGTAAGACGCCCTCTTTTGGGGCGACTTGAGACATTTCTTGCAACAAACATGATTTAGCTTTTTTTGCGTTTTTTCGCTCCCTTCTTCTTCGATGCTGCTTTTGCGAAGATTTTCTATAATTTGTGAGTTGTGTTGGTTATCCACGGGTAGATACGGTTTTATTGAATTCGAGTTAGAATATCCTGTTATTTTGATTAATTGGTATTCATTAACCCCTGATTTGGCTAAACACGTCACTGCTGTTGACCAGTTTGAATGATTTGCGTGTTTGCGCCCATATGCAATTTCACAGGAGAACCTTTTTTCCAACCGGTAACAATATTTCTTCTTGCGGGGATTACTTATGCATTATATCTTCTTTCCAGAAATTGACAATTTTCATGTAGTCATCATGTGAGAAGGACGCTGAACTATCTTTTCTTTTCTCAATATTTTCTTCTAGATTCCGACGTTTAGCATCGCGGGCTTTTCGGGATGAATCAAATCTTATGTCTTTCACAGGATCAAATATTACATTCCATTTCTTAAAGTAATATTCTTGAACTTGTTTTGCTGTATTGTTTCACATTGTCTTGATTGTCTCTTTGTAAGGTCCAACCTGCGAGGATCTCGTTTAGTTTGTTTAGAGAGGTATTGTGCTTCAAAATATAATTTCTGTTCTGGCTAAACAGTGAAAACTGCATCCATACTGACAGCTTCGACTTTAGAATATTTACGGGAATTATATTTTCAGTCGCACTATTAATTTGTGGTAGTTTAAAGTCTCCAAATCTAGCTATCTTTGTCGTACATTTCACGCTTGTTTTAGAACTTTATTTCGCGTCGTTATTTTGTGACTCGTAGTTATCAAATAACGGAGGTAAAATAGAACACTGTGTATTTATAAACAATACTTACCAATTAATAAGTGAAAATTTATCTGTCAAAGAAATATAATTTGGCCGTCGATTTTGATTGACAGATAAAAAAACTATTTTTTTTAAAACTTTAGATAATTATTCATTCATATGTACGTCACGCCTCGTATTAAAAAAATAGTAGTTTTAAATATATTGGGTGTTGGAGATAATACCAATATTTTCCTCTTTTTAGCTGTTTCTCTTCCTTCGCGTGGACTGTATCCCTTAGTTTCAATGGCCTTAAGTTACAGTAAAACGACCGCCGTTATTGTAGAATAGGCATATTCGAAATACAACCTTTACAACTAGTTACAAAATCCACCTATAGTCGATAACTCGTACAAACTTGGTAACCATTAAATAAATAACAATTATTAAGAAACTTTCAAACTTTACACAAAGTGCCTAAATCCGAAGAAAAAAACCGGCCATTCTTTGACTAGGGTTGCCAGATTTGCCAAAAGCAAAAGTGGGAGGTTTAGTGGCGGATGCGGGTCGTGACTAGGGTTGGGCGATAATAGATTTTAGTTATCGATAGCCGGTAGGTAAAAACTATTCGAAACAAGTTATATTAATCGATATATTCCCCTTAGTATGGAGGGTAACGTCCTGCAATATAAATTAGAGTAAAGAAAAAGTCTTGGGCCTACTACAACCAACAGCATCAATCAAATGCCCATTTCTAGCCAAATGTACATTTTCATCATGGTGCTGATGGTGGTTGATTGATTTTTAGATGTTCTTTTATTTACCGTAACAACTAAGGCTTAGTTCTCTTAAAAAGTGGGAGTTTTAAACCATTCGGTGAAAGGCGAAAGATATACATAAAAAGCGGGAGGGTTGGCAACCCTCTCTTTGACCATTATTGGTGGAATTCCATTACGGTACAATGTTCTCTTGCGCCGGTTATTGCTCGAGTCTGCTCTTTTATCCGCGAATAGCTTTCAGTGTTGTTAACAAATAAAGTGTTTGTGAAAAAAGTTTTGTTTTTACATTTTACATAACTTTATTATGGATTTCCGCCGAATGTCGATTGACACAATCGTATAGTATAGATTTTGTTAAAAAATTCCTTGTTTTAATATAGATCCCGAATAAAATTAACTTTCTTTACTTAATTATAAGTTTCGATAGAAAAAAACAAAAAAAAAAAGTTTTGGTCCGAGTCGGGATTCGAACAAATACACGACGTAGGCCAAGAACCTTCGCAACTGCCCCACGAGGTTTAATTTCACACGGAAAATGTACTAAACGCTGTTTATTATACGCCGAAATAAACCTATATATTAGAAAAAGGCGACGTCGGAGTCTGGCGGGCTGTATACCGTAAAATGGGGTTTATTGCTCAATATATTAAAATTTGAAAATCCCAGTCAAGAATTTGAAAATTCAATAGCTACATCTACATGCTTTAAAACACGTAGACAGGACCAGGACCATCCGCCAAGCGAATACTTCATTACTCGGTGATTACCCCCAAAATCATTGTGTTTGAAAACTGCGAGGTAGAACCTTAAATTGTCCGTTTTCCCCGCAGTTACCCCGACATTGGTAGCTCTGATAGCATCAGCCAATGATTCTACCACCCTCATGTTTTTGTCACTGACCCTGAGGCCAGTGGCGTAGCGTCAACACCGGGTGATCACGAACTAACGTAAGTATTTTTTTTGTCTACATTTTGCTCTGGTATTGAAAAACTGACTGAATAAAATAGTATTCAAATTCTTGGATAAACTTGAAGAAAAATATATCATATATTAATAATTAATTGGCGAGAATAAACCTTTTTAATGATATAATAATATGCAAGGTGATTTATTTAAAAAATATATTATTATATTTACGTAGTTTTTCAATATCTTTGCAAAAAGTGGACAACAGATCCTAGGAACTCATAGGTACTTTTCAGTTTTTTGTAATAACCAAAATAAATAAGTCAAGGAAGGGGGTGATGTTGCGTGATCACCTCGTGTATAACTGCAGATTACTTTCTCCAAAATAATTTTGGCAGATTTAGCTGGACTTAAATTGAATTTGGTTTTTGTATTGATGTAACTATATATTATGATTAAGGCTAGGTCCGATTCCAATTTGTTTTGCTTCAATGTGGATAAAACGGTGGCCTTATCTTAAAAGGGGATTTTATCACCACTTCAGCTACTTAACAGCAATATTAACAACCTAAATTGTTCTAAGCATTTTACCACCTTAACTAAAAAACTTTCTACCGCCTGCTTTGCCATTCGATCAGTTTCAAAAGAACTGGACGTGTCTGCTGCCAGACTTACTTATTTCTCTCTATTCGAATCCCATCTCCGCTATGGCCTTCCCTTTTGGGGCTGCTGTACCACCGAGCAATTTCTTAGTATTTTTAGGCTTCAAAAGAGAGCAATTCGCTATTTGTTTTGTCTAAATAGTAGAGCTCACTGCCAATACTATTTCAAAAAACATGAAATATTAACACTTCCTGCATTATTTATTTTAGAAACCGTCTGTTTGATGAAAAAACATATAAACACTTTCCCGGAAAGGTCACAACACGTATATTGTACCAAAAACTCTAGGCATGAGATATACCTTCCCATTCCTTCCACAGAAATAATAAAAAAATCTATTATTTACAACGCCATAAAAATTGTTTTGTTTTTTTTCTTTTAAGGTAAATTTTGCTTTATCCATAAAATTGAAACACTTTTCTTGCGGCAATAAAGCATACTTTTGTTTGTTTGTTTTATTATATTCATTAATTTGCTATTTCAGTCATTGATATTTTAAAACCTGTAAATACTATTTAACATGTTTAAATTTACATAAAAATCCTAAATTAATACATATCAAGATTATATTATTTGGGTATGACCTAATTTTTTTGATTTAGTAACGTTAGCATTGTGGCAATAAGGATTTCAGTAAAATTGGATAATATATTTAAAATGGTTGAAAAGTGCGACAAAATTGTTGCAATTAGCATTTGGTTTGTTTATTTATGTCCTTTAAAACTGTATCGCAAAGTAACAAGAAAACGGTTACGACGGTTTGTTTTTGGGATGAATTAAAAAATATATAATTTCCTCAAATTTGTTACCATTCGAATTTGATCAGAATCGCTCAATACTTTAGAATCCACCTCCTATAAAAAATGTTGGTACTAAGACTTGTTGATTATTTGTAATAGTCATTTTTAATGTATCCCGCGATATCTCTGTATGAAGACTTGTACAATAATTTGTCTGGAGTCACCGTGTTTAAAGTTTTAGTACGAAAGCTTTCAGGACTGGAATCAATAAAAAAATCATGGTTCTTGGGTTTAAACAGTGTCAAATTTGAATTACTCTCTGACATTTTCATTGGTTTGGTCTAGCGTAGTGAAAATCGTAGTAACTCACTTTAACAAGATCTAAACTCAATAAGTATGGTTTCTTAACTCATAAAGCTTCGTTCCAATACCTCGAATTACCGTTCCACATACGGTCAGAAAATTGGGCAGTGCATAAATCGTACCTTGAATAGATCAGGTCCGTCGCGCAGTTCCGTGACCGTACTAAGGACGATTTTTCGATGTGTTGGAACAAAGAATATATAAAGAGTACATTTTTGTGATCAATATTAAAAAAGTTTTTCTTACGTTAACTAAAATTTAACACAAGGTGTGTACAGGCTGCTGATGAATGTGGTTAATAAGAGGACAAATGTATAAGTTTCTTATTTCATTTAAAAAATATTGTTCTTCGTAAAAATTATAGAAGTAAAGGGGAGATTTACAAAAAAGAAGAAAAAAACAAAAAAAAAATATATAAAATACTTACAACAACTGCGCCCACCCTTGGAGATATTATTCCAGAGTCAAAATGCAATCTTTGGTCTACAATTGCTCTCTTTTGAAGATCTTTAGGATAGAGTGAATCATTTTTGCCATATTTTCCAACTAAATATGCATTGATAGCATGGCTGTCAAAAATGGCGAAGTCGCCATCTTCTAAGGTAGGTACAGTATGAAGCGGATTTTTCTGAAATTATAAAAAATTTTAGCTGCCGAGAAAGAGAAATATATATGGAAGTATTTTAACATTTAATATTTTCTTTTGGATTATTATAAAGAAAATATTACTCTCTTTAATAACTCTAAAAAGATAAAACTATATAAAAACGAGTGGTTTCTGAAGACAATTAGCCCTAGTTTTTTAAATATTATGAATCTAATATTTTACATAGCAACGTAGTGTGTATTTTTTATATTACATTTCCGCTGTTTACACTTTGAGCTATAAAGATGTGTTAAAGACGTGGGGTATTTTTGACATAACTTGATTAACATGATAGAGAGTTTGGATCAGTTACCAGAAACACAAATGAAAAGAGAGAACAAGTCGGATGGTATGTTATGATTAAAACTAATGTTATGTTGTTACTTTAAACAATTTGTTACAAAAATCAACGTTAACTTAGCGTTTATCCTGAGAATTTCTTCTTATAATGATCGATCGAGTAGTAAAAGCCTGGTAATTTTACATTGTTACAATTTTTTTTTAATAGACAGCTTTGTTAGAATATAGTATAGGTTATAAATTTTGTTTTATTAAAAATGAAAAATGGCTTACTCGAAAATAGTCATGTGATTTGTGTTACATCCCAAAAGGGACAAAATATGTCCTATATCCTGTTTGTTCCTCCTTATTTGACATAACATTTTTGTTTGGTATAATGATGTATTTGCTTGGCTTGGCATCGAAAACCTACCTAATATGATGGAATGTAAATTTGGTTTAGCCCTTATCCTTGGCTTTAAACATTGGTAAAAATTCAACAAAAATCGAAGTAAATATATGTTTATGTTTATATTTTGAAGCATACACGTTATACAGGGACAAAACAGACTCATTTTGTTCCTTTGACCGTTATGTATGCTACTTCAATGTTTTTTAAATAATTATTTTTATCAATGTTTAAAGTTATCAATTTAAGTTACTTAAAGCAAAATATGTCAACTTTTTTTTAATCAGGAAAAATATCTTCCCAGGTGTCAAAAATCCAGGGTATCCCATTAAAAAAAACACTGATTGTCATTTTCGCAGCTTCTTGTTGCTCTTTTGTTTTTCGACATATAACTAAAAATATCCCATGTCAAAAAGACATTTATCAGTTTTTTACACTGAGTTTTACGAGCAAAATTAACTCTCATTTGTTACATTGTATCGCACATTGTACATTTGAACATGATTTAAAAAAATAGCAAAAATTTAATTCCTTCTAAGATTTTTGTGGATTTTTGTGTTTTGTGGGTCCCTGGACCTTCACAAACATCTCCCATTTTCGTCAGTCTGGCGTTGTGCCATTCTATCTTTACGCGACATAGCTCAAAAGTACTTACCCGACTGACTTCAAATTTTTGTCAAAAATTAAAGGTCATATGAGGATGAAATGATTATATTTAGGTAAAAATCCAACATGTCAGAACAAAATTGGGGCCTAATGAAATGTTTAAAAATTCATTACTAAAAAACTAATTATTCAATTGACTTCAAATTTTCTACAAAAATCATCAACTATTAGTGCGATTTCTGTATAGCAATCAAAACGGCGGTCTAATAAAATGTTTAAATATTCGGTAAAATTCCAATTCCTGGAATAAAACCTTCTTTTTATGGAGAAAAATAATAAGAGACGTAATTTACTTCTGGAGACTACGTAAATAATGTTATGAAAAATAAATAAATAATAATAATAAATATATTAAAATAAATTACAGTATATTGGGTTTGTATAAAGTTATTACGAAATAGTTATATGCATATAATGACTATATAATATTATGTGTATTGAAATCATCGGAATACTGTACGAGGGAAGTTGTGGGTAAAGGTGATTTTACCGATTTTGGTTTATAAAATACTATATCGTTAGGTAAACTCTAAAGGCATGCCAAATTAATAAAATAGGTAAGAAAATCATTTCAAGATTTGAAGGAGAGAACATAAGTACAGAGAAGTAAAGCCAATAAAACCGTGGTAAAATCAAGAAAATCCATGAAAACCATCTATATATAGGTATACATAATATTACACTCTCTTTGTACCTTTGTTTCAGCAAATTATGTTATAAATTAATGTTGTTAGCTACATAGATCATACTCAATTTGATTGCCTGTACAGCTAATCAACTAAGCCAATCTTGCATCATAGTTGATCTTAAATATGTTTTTAAAATTTTTAATTTGAAATAAAATGGAAATTCAAAAGTTGGCAATATTCTCAAAAAGCGTAAGTAACTGGGTACTCAAATTTCACAATTTTGAATAGAATTAAAGTAATAATTAGTTTGCACCTAAAGTTGCAATAAAAATATTGAAAAATACTCAAATATTCAAATTCAACTAGATTCTTATGAAACCGTAATAAACAATATATTATTGGACTATCATAACAAATTCAAGATTTTCTTCCAGAATAAAATAGATATCTTTAATATATACCTTCATCTATATGTCTTAATGCGTTACATGCACGCAGCCTTAAATAGTGTTTTAGGAATGTAGATTTGTAAACCAAAAAAACTATTATTTATAAAAAATAATATGGTAATTAAAATAGCATGCATATTTAAACTATTGCTGGGTGTGACGAATCACAATTTCCATATTATAAACCAGTCTGCGGTTGACTTGTTTCTTTGCATATTATTTGTAAAAGTACGTATCAAGATATGACAATAACATGTAGGTTAAGTTAAATATTTTTTAAGTTGATACTACTTTTTCTGCGAGCAATTTTTTAGTCTAAAAAACACCCACATTTTAGTTTATCTCTTTTGATTCCAAAATAGTTTTGTTTTAGTTACTGATTTTAAAGCTGACTCATTGATCGGCATTTAGGAGTTTTGAAAGGGAAGAAAATATTTAATGTAGAAACAGATAAAAGAAATTTGACATATTTGACCGTTTTTTTTAACTAACCGCATAACAATAAAAATATTTTCACTTTTTCAGGATTGCTTCATATACCTAGGGCTAGGCGACTGTTGCATAAAAGAAAAAAAATACTATGGACAAAAATAGAAGAATTAGAACGTGTTTCTTCGTTTGAAGAATGGCATGGATTGTTATAAAAATAGAAAAATCTGTTGATATTCTATAGGAACCAAAAAAAAGTAACTTGTTTTATTGCAATTTTTAAGTTCGAAGATTTACTAAATAAAAAAAATAATAGTGTAGGTACGATGTAAATTTTGAATTCCACTACCTGCAAAAACCTAAAAAGATAGACATTTGAAATAATGGAGACAAGAAAACTACTTTCAGAAAAAAAAACTGTGTAGTAGTAGCCACTACTGAGCTATGAGAAAAATACGCCAAAACGCTCGAAAAAATATGAGTTGTAGTACTAGACATCTTGCCTGGATGGATGGGGCTATAAACACCCCTCATAATACGGATGCTTTTATGAGGATATCGAACTAACTCTAGAATTCGTTATAATATCGCAAGCAGTGCAGTGGGTAGACGTGTTTTAAGATCCACATGTCACAGGGAGGCTCAAAAATTAGGAATTCGGCAAGTTTTGTAACAACTTTGTTTAATGTGCATTTTCCTAAATTTTAATTTTCTTTCAAAGGCCAACAAAAAGCCATTATTGACTCAAAGTGGGCATAAAAATTGGAATCTTGAACGGTGGAGGTGCATACAATGGAGTGATGAGTTTCGTTTTGAAATTTGCGTTGGAGACGATCGTAGTAGAGTCATTCGACAAAAGAATAAAGCTTTTCATCCAGATTGGTTGAAAAAAAAAGTAAAATTTCCAGTTATCTGTGGCGGGATGGGACTGGATATCTGCAAGAGGAGAGAGAGAGCTGCATTTCATATATTGAACTGTCCATTCAGAAAAGTATCTGAATATTTTAGAAGAGTCTCTGTTGCCGACAAGAGAAGAAATTTTGTCCGCTGGAGAAAATTTAAAATGGTTCTCCAACAATAATATTTTACTTTAGAATGGGTTTTAAGTAGTCCTGACTTATCACCAATAGAAACACCTCGACATAAAATGAAAAAACAGTTGCGTGCAAATCCAGCTAGATTTGTTTAAAAGAACGATTGCAAAAAAATTGGGAAAACTTTAGTCGGAACTACTGCCAAAACCTAATAAACCATATCTCAAAGAGTTACGGATGTTATAAAAAATAAAGGGGAAGTTGCGGAATGGTAATTTTTGAAATTATGTTGAATGTTCAAGCTTCTCTGGTTCTTCTCTTTTGTTGTAATTATAACATGTATTAGAACGTATAATTTGTGTAAAATATCTAAAATGTTTGGAAAATAATAAAAAGTACACAAAACGAAACCATTTGCCTATTTTTGACAGCTTAAATAACAACAATTAAGACTTTTTCCAATCGTACCAACTGAAATGGATCGCGGCTCATGTTAACGTTAGATTTAAATGAATCAGAATCACAATAACTACACCAATAAGAATAAGAACGACAATTATTAAAAACTGTTCTAAAAGATTAATCACAAAACAGCAAAAGAATTGTAATCGTTGATCTATCTAGTACTTAGTGGCTCCTCCTTTAGCGCAAATAACTTTCTAGCATCTTCGAGGCATACTGTCTATAAGACCTTGAGTTTTGAGAAACAGCGTTCTACTCCTGAACTAGAATTTATCTTAGCTCTCCCAAAATCTGCGGAGCTAGAAGCGAATAGGCCGAATAGATATTTTATGGATTACAGTCTGCTGAAAGCTCAGGCCAAAACAAACTGTTTATATTGTTTTGCGCAAAAAAGTTATTAACCTGGCCTGAACGATAAGGCCTCGTATTGTTTACAATATTCGCAACAACGTGAAAAATAATTGGTATTAAAACTTCGTTCAAGTAATTATCACCGATCACTGCTCCATAGAAAATCACTAGTTATGTTGTGTTGTCTACAAAAATTCCCCCCCAAACCGTAATTGATCCTCTGCTAAATGGAGCAAGTTTTACCATACAACGTTCTTGAAATCTTTGACCACGATTTTTCTAAACTCGTGAACTTTGAACATCGTTCCCATGCAGGCAAAATGACAAAATCGCGACTCGTCAGTAAACAAACAGGTAGACCATGCCTGTGAATCCCAGCTTACATAGTTTCTGGCAAAATCTAACCTGGTATATATAATATATATAATATACAACCTGTACTATTGGAGCCAGATACTATTTTGGTCTTCCTGATCCAAGACTACCTTCGTGTAACAGGTTTTTAATAGTCTGCCGTGAAACTTGAATCCCATGTGTCTCTTCTCCATTTTTTTTTTGTTTGAGTCCCCCCGATAATAAATATCTATATATATATATATATATATATATATATATATATATATATATATATATATATATATATATATATATATATATATATATATATATATATATATATATATATATATATATATATATATATATATATATATATATATATAATATATATTATCGATTTTGTGCCAAAGGATATCCGCTTAAGTCTAAGACGCGGCTACTTTTTAAAGTCATATTAACTGACGAAGAAAAAATGTCACGAGTAAAAGTCTCTTATTTTTTTTCAGAGTCGGTATTTTTTCGTATTTTATTTTTCTGTTTATTGCAAAACTGAAGGCTTTCAGATATTCTGTTCTAAAATTTAGACACTGTTATTCTGTTATAAAATTTAGATATAGAGATTTTAGGGTTTAAGCCCTCCCTCTCCAATTGACACCGAAAAAGTGTACATTAGTTTAGTTTAACTACCCTTAATTAAATATAAACCAACCTCTATGACAATCTTTACAATGTGTTAAACATTTTAATTACTTTAAATACTACTACAGTATTAAAAAAATGAACATGTTGGGTTCTCGTTAACAAAATGTTCGATTAAAGATTTAATTATACCTAAAAATCCAAAAAGTTCGTCTAAAAATACAATTTCAGATTTAAAAAAAAAATGAGAAGTAAAAAAGTTATGACATATTCTACATTTTGTTTAAGAATTCAAGAAAAGAAAAAGAAACAAGGAAGTTTTGAAAACTGTGTAACTTTTAATATTCTTACCTTTAAAAATTGGGGTGACAAGTGTTCACCGGCCATAAGATTCACTGGAATCAATTCCACATCTAAACCTAAAGCACTAATCGTTAAAAGACTGGATCTTGCTGGTGGGCTGACTTGGGCGTAATACAGCTTAGGCTTAGTCATCTTACTAATTACTATACTCTTAACTCAAAATATTTAATGAGCGATCAGCAACACCGTTTGCCACACAAAAATCAACAACGGAATGAAAAACTGAAAGGGAACGCAATAATTCTATGACAGCCTTGAATGACTTAGGCGGAAATCGGCGGCTAAATGTGTGGTGGTGTTTTAACTTTTATAACGTTACAGTCAAGTGGGTATTTGATAACGGCACAGCAAGCTGTGATAACGGTGGATCGATAATCCTACCTTACACGTAGCTATTATTTTCTTTGCACAAACTCAACAAAGATGTTAAGTCACTGAGCGTTGAGTAAGAGTATGACTACGCATTAGGTGGTAGAATTTTTCCAACACAAGTTTCTTTGCGTCATTAACTCTGACCTTGCAGAAGGAAAAATGACATGCTAACTTTACTTAAGAGCTATTTTTAAATTCTCAGTGCAATACCTGAATTTCTGAGACAATATGCACACAGATATAATCAAAGACATCAAAATTGATTGTCCAAACAAGAAATAAAAAACGCATTGTTATTGAATAAACTGCGAGTTATTATTCAATAGGTACCAAACTTCAAGTATCCTAATGTTTATTGAAGCATCGGCTGGGTTTGCCTATATATATATATATATATATATATATATATATATATATATATATATATATATATATATATATATATATATATATATATATATATATATATATATATATATATATATATGTATATATATATATATATATATATATAATATACATAAATATACATATGTATATATATATATATATATATATATATATATATAATATATACATAAATATACATATATATATATATATATATATATATATATATATATATACATCTCATTTTTTATTATTGGTTTGATGGTGATTACAAGCAAAGGCAGAGTATATATATATGTAAACACTTTTACAAGCATTTTTATTTATTCTTAACAGTTATCATACCCATTTTTTATTAATGGAGAACTATATTAAGTAAACACTTTTAATTGTAAATACGGTAATTCAAAAAACTGAAGAAGTGATTTTTGTAATAGACCAATATTTTCTATGCGTTAATAGAAAAAATGGTTTTATTTTATTTACTATTTTTGACTAATCAGATTATTAATGCTATTTTTGACTAATCAAATTATTAACGCAAAAAAAATGTTTAGTGTTTTTGTTGTGGTACCTTACCACTCACTAGTAATCAATGAAAAAATATAAAGCCTTAATGATTGTGATTACCTCCGTATGTAATACCCCTTGATCTAAAAATAAGTGTTTAAGAACTTATAGTTTATCTGTCAACAAATTATTGCTCATTTAAGGGTCGTATCCGTTAGTAAATAATAAAAGAAAATAAAACTTATTCTTTGGATATAAAACTTTATTCAAAAAAGGTATAGTTATTAACATATTTAAAGTACTAACTGCTGTCAAGTACTATTTTTTTTAACAATATGATTATATAATACAAGAAAATTTGTATTATTTTTTCTTGTGACGCCTTACCACTCACCTGAAAGCCATAGAATAAATGTAAAGTTTTATAAGTGCAACGTTATTTAAGTCTATATGGTTACTAACACATTAAAACTAACTGCTTTTTATAAAAATCGGATTAGGAAGGTAATTGGAGTCAATTTTTAAAAAAGATTTAAAATTCCCAATCAGTGGGGCATTTATCGCTCCATTCTAATGAAGGTTTTGTTTTAAAATTTAAAAAATGTATTAAATGTGTTGACAATACGTGTTCATAGTTTAAAAGGTTGTAATTTTTACTAGAAAGAACTTAAAATGATATTTTTGGTGTGTTTTGCAATAACCTTAATATTTTGTGCTAGTGGGGTAATTGCAAACATCTATTTGTCCGGAAATGTTGAAACTTGTACTATAGTGTCCTAATTATTTTGAACAAAATATAGTTCACACATCTGACATAAAGTAGAAAGTTTGCAATTCTATTTTTTGATATATAAGATTTGGTCAAAATAAATGACACATTGTTTTTCTTTCTTAGGATACAACGGTTTGGTGTTAGATATTATTTTTTGTTAGAGGATGAAATAGGCTTAGTAGTTATGCAAAAAGAGCCACAATCATATTTAGTGGAAGATTTAAATGCCACATATGATGTTGCCAATTATCAGATCTTCCATCTTAGTTGTGAATAAATGATTTAGACTTGTCTACAAGGATGTACAACCTATCACCTAAGAAATATTTTCTAATGTTTTCTAGAAATGAGGGACTTCACAGGAATCAAAGGATGCATCCATTTAATACGAAACCTTTCACGGCTGGAGTCAACTAAGAAATCATGGTGCTTGGGTTTAGACCATGTCAAAATAGAATTACTTTCCTATTTACTTTAGTAATTCCAATTTGACACGGTCTAAACCCAAGAAGCATGATTTTTTAGATGCATGCATTTCTGTGTAAGGAGGATAATATGTTCCACTTATGAAGAAGTTTTAACCACAAATGACGTTTTAGCAATACTAAGAGGTGTACAGAAAAAAAACAAGTAATTGTAAAAAAGCTTTGAAAAGCACTAACACTATGGGTAAAAAAAAATAATGCCTGAGGTAAGAACAATTTGGACAATTTATGAAGAAATAGATGAGAATTATTGAAATGAGTTAGGAATCAAACATGGTGAGTAGATAACATACCAAATTCCACAACCAGAAGACATTGTTCCTGGGCTATATGCACTTGTGAACTTTTTAGGAGGCTTCCAAAATAAAACACAGAATACTTATTTGTGTTATTAACTCATGTTTATCAAACAAGGAATACAAAAGTCAAAATATTACAAAAACATTTTATTATGTCATAGAAAATATAACATTTCCACATTAACTTATTCAATGATAAAAGCACTATTACCTGCGCCAGTAAAAAGGTCTCGAGATAGAAAACTTTTTTATGAGTCGTGGGAGTAAAAGAAAAATAATTTTGTTTACATAAATATTTCTTTGTACAAAAATATGTTTACTTTTAGAACCTTAAGATGTTATTTTAGGTTTTTTGTCAGTAAGTCACATACGTATATAGAAGTATTTGCTTTTACCCAAATACTATAATTTTTATTTTTTTCATTACTTTTTTCTTTATATACAAAATAATAAGCACAACGTTTAATCCAAAGTAGCACAAATTAACTTTTTTGCTTGACAATTAGTCAGAAAAGACACACAAAAACCACAGGTTTGTTAAATTTTGACAAACGATTCCCGGTTTTTTTCTGGCTGTGACCATTCGTTTTTTTGGCTCTAAAAGTGGCTATTTTTAATATAGATAGGCTGCAGCAAAATTAGTTGGTCAAAAAATATCTTCTATGTGGTAATAAAAATTTAGATTTTGTTTTGTAATATTGGATTGAAAAAATGTGGAAATATCTGCCAATTTTATTGTCATAACGTAACAAAACATATTCTAGTAAGTATTGAAGTAAGATTATAGTAACAATTGCTACATAAAATGCCAAAAACTAACCAGACATATTTTGGCAAATATTTAAGTTAAATTATAGTAATAATAGCTAGGTATATAAAATTGCCAAATTATGACATTTTAAAACAACAGAAACAGAATGGAAAAAATATGGCTTTTGTTACCATATTTGTGTTTCAAAATTAAACTAAAATTGGAAGGTTTCATTTCAGTTATTTTAGCTTTATTATTGCCAAAAAAGGCCACTTCTTCTTGTGTATGTTTATAATCTATAAAAATATTCTTAAACTTCTCTGAATTCATTTAAAAAGAAATGCCTAATAAAAAGTTCAAATATTCCACCACATATTATAGAAAAAGGAAACGTCGGCTTGAGGTAAGTATCCAGTATTCTAATACATTTTGAAATAAATATATTTACTTTTTTGCCAATTACTTGCAATACCAATAAATTTAAAGTATTAAGTAGACTTACTAAAATGGTAACATTACAAATGACATGTTTATACATTGTAAAAACATACAAATATGTGATTACAAAGTGGCCAATATCTAGCAACATTTGCTTAATAAATAACCCGAATTTTTTTTCTTAATAAAAATTATACTTAAACTGATTTCCTATAGCCTCAGTACAAAATATATTTTGCTACTTATAAAACGTATTTTCATGTAATTTTTTTCGCTATAGACACCCTGATTCATTCTCATAGTAAAATACAACTAAAAATAAATAAATAGATAATTTTGGAAATTTATAGTTTCGAGAAGGGACGCCTTTTTTACATGCCTATCTTAAGCTATTTTAACAGTAAAATTGCCTGCACAAGTGTTTTTTGTCCCAATACTTCTGAAACTTCTCAAAATATTTTACACAAGTCATAGTGCAGCTCTACGAAGCCATTATTTATCTCTTTGCTCATGTATTCTTACACCAGTTGACTAGCTTTGTTAATATAATTTCTACATAATGTGAAACAATTGATGATTTATCACGCAAATAGAGAAGAGACAAAAAGAGGAATTATTCAGCTAAATTTCGGAAAAAAATGTTACACCAATTTCGGCCAAAAAACAAGTCAGAATTCAGTTAAAAAAGCTAGATTTTATAATCAAAAAGTAGCCAATAAAGTCAAAAATATATTTAAAACATTACTTCCTATAATTATCACTTGGCCATTTTTACCCCATTATGACCAAATTATTATTCTCCACTTTAGCCATTTTTTCGTCTTTATAACGAAATAGAACACTTGTTTTGGCTAGCAATTTTAGCTAATTAGCCAAGGATATTAATCAATATTACAGCATTATAGCTGATATGTGATTACATGTGCTACTTGGGATCTTTATGTTCTTTGAAAAGGTATATACTCAATAAATGTTTTTTGCGCAAAAAGAGCAATGCAACATTTTCTTTATCACATTAATTATAATATATATGGTATATTATAAGTAGTTTTTTTAGAAAAATAGAATTAATCCTTATTTACAACTGAAAAACATTCTAATAAAATAATCTTAATTTTAAGGTACTATATTCGCACACAAAATCAAAATCAATTACTCCACTTGACCCTATATAATACAAGAAAATGTTTATTATTTTGTTATAAGCTACCACTTACCAAAAGGCAATGAAATAATAAAAAGTTTGAATAATGCATCATTATTTTGTCGTTATCTACTTATGGCAAAGCAATATGGCCTTTTCTTCTTCTTAATATGCTATTTTTTAGCCGAAAAGTATTATACAATGTGTTTTTATTCCGGGTGTACATCCGTTCACTACTGTCGTTTTGAAGAGTCTCTATTCGGACGCGAGAAAGAAAGCTTCGAAAATGCCAAATGTGATTTTGGCGAAACGTCAGCAAAACTGTTCTTTTCAGAACGACAGTAGTGAACGGATAAATATATATATATATATATATATATATATATATATATATATATATATATATATATATATATATATATATATATATATATATATATATATATATATATATATATATATATATATATATATATATATATATATATATATATATATATATATATATATATATATATATATATATATATATATATATATATATATATATATATATATATATATTATTCCACGTACACCAACGTCATAACAAGAATATGATCCTTGTTTGGAACATGTTCTGAATCACAGCAGACACAATGATCCATTTTTGTCAAACGACGAGCTCGTCAGGCCGCCATAGACTAGAGAGGCCCGTGTAATATATGAGATTTTATCGAACAATGTATAGATTTTCATTCTTTAAAAATGACCAACAATATAGATGCTCATATTTTCAGATAATACGAGTTATTAAGGCAATGTATGTATGTATTTATTAAAATGTTTTTTTGATAAAAGCACTTTGATATATTTTTAAGCAATACAATATGTTGT
This sequence comes from Kuschelorhynchus macadamiae, assembly GCA_030620095.1. Taxonomy (NCBI): domain Eukaryota; kingdom Metazoa; phylum Arthropoda; class Insecta; order Coleoptera; family Curculionidae; genus Kuschelorhynchus; species Kuschelorhynchus macadamiae. The sequence goes on along the minus strand of JAUTXW010002178.1, from coordinate 201,267 downwards.
GAACAATTTTAAAATACAATATACGATTTTTCTTAGTTTAAAAAACAAATTATTTGAGTCTGGTACATTTTGGAATGATATATTTAATATTACTTCTTCATGGTAACTTTTTCTGTATAGGTATGGCTTCTGTTTTATTACTATGTTTTATATATCTATATTTGGTGGGGAAATAAAAAAAAATCTGTTTTTATACATACTTTGGTCAAATTATTCTAATCTAAGAGTTTTAAATCCATAAGGCACAGAATCATGGTTAGATACATATTTACCTTTCAGTGCATTTGGTTTATATACTTTTGTCTCTTCTTTGGTAATTACCTCATGATCCATGTTCTTTTAATTTAAAGTTTACCAATTGCGAGGCGCTATGGTTTAAACAAATGCCCTTCACTTTACAAACAATGTTTTCTATCTTTTCGCTTGTAGAATATACTCTACGCATAGTTCTTAGGACCGCCACCGCCGATCGGTATAACATTTCCTGGACCGTATCCCTCGAAATCATATGTCATATTTTCAATAAATTCCCCAATAGGCGGTTCGACTTCGTCTTTTTTTATGTAAATATTACAGAGTCTGTGTTATAATACAATACTTGGTCTCCAAGTTTCTCAAGGTATGAACAGAGTTTAAGCAAGGCTTGCGTTGTAGTGTATGCCGCAATACAGACATTTGCTGTCAATTAAAGGGTCTTTCCTCGGTAAATTCATAATTAACCAGAAGAATGTCTTCGTTTATAGGTAGCATAGAGCTGACATATATTGCGGGGTTTGTCAATAAATTAAAATATTCCTGGGGATTATTGAGGACCTTAAGTTTTTGGCTGTCTTTCTTGTTGGCGGAGTTTTCTCCAAAAACTATTTAGCTTAAGTTTGGCCAGACACCTCAGGCCTGGATTCGATATAATTTGATCAAAATTTAACATTATACCCTCTCTGCTTGCTGCTATTATAATTTGCTCAGCTGTGGAACAGTCATCAAGCCAGCAAGAAGCCTGCTGTTTAATTGTGATGAATGTGTCCATCATTTCAACGAACAACCCGCTAGTTATTTGCTGAGGGCCTTAACACTCGATTTTATATTTCCAAATCTCATGATTGTTTAAAGCTCTGTAACCTTTTTCTATAGCTTTTAAAACCTCATCTATTACCCAGGTCCCGATTAAAAGTTTATCACGATGCGTGCGGATGCACTCATTGTAATTCATTTCCTCTCTATAGATTCGACATAAAACAAACATCAATTTACGGTTCGTTTTAACGGTGAGGACACGGTGATATATGTCTTGGGGCGAAAGTATCTTAAAACTAAATTTAACTATCAGTTTCGCTCAAATGTAAATACTCGTATATAATCAACGAAAACTTCTGGATGTCCTACGGAGGATTTTACGATACGCAAAGAAACAGCGAGCAATCTTTCAAATATTTTATTTTTTCTCGCTCCTTAATTTCATAATATGTTTTTGTATTTCCGGTACAGCCTTCATAGAAAGCATTACGAGCATTTAGAGGTACATTAAAGAGTAAGGTATGGGTTTTCACATACACTTCAATTTCAAGATCGACTTTCATCTCCAGTTGAAATTCTCACTCCCATTTCTCGAACAATGATAACTTAATCCAAAAGCAGCAGCAACAGATGTTTTTACATTAAAGGGACCCTTGTGATAAAAGTTCTTTTCGCCTTCGAGGCTCTTGAATATAACGACACGTCCCTTTATTCCATATTTATAGATTACAATGTTGTATTCTCTTAGATATTGCTGAAGCTATTGTAGCTCTGGTATCACAACTCCTTCTTCGGTAATCTTAACATTAGCATACTCTATTAGTTTTAATGCCCTTTGAGTTTGTAATTTACCAATATTTCGCCTAACTTTTCTATATTAGTTTTGTCTACACAATCCTTGGCAATTACGGGTACACGAGGAAGATACTAATTATCATTATTTTTAACATTAAGTATGGCATGTCTTTTGGAGCACCCCTCTTCGAAAACATTAAGTAGTCGGTGTTCCTTGCCCAATGCATCCTAAGAGAAGTAAGTCACTCCGAGACAAAGTGTATCGGTGTCCAAACCCAAAGAATTAGGCTGGTAGATTCCACTCAAAATATTTCAAATTTCATCTACAATCACTTTTTCGGTATCCTGAAACTGAAGCATCTCTGTTCTTTCTCGAAAGATGAAGAAATCGTAAATCCTTTTTTGTCTTAAAGTTCAAGAACTTCAGTTGATTTTAACAGAATTTCGGTAATTGCTTACAAATTAACACGTACAGATGAGAATGTTCCCGATACAAAGCGGAACCGTAATAGGCCACCGCCTATGAGTTTAGCATGTCGGCAGATGTTACACCCGGTGGTCGGCCGCAAGTATTGAAAATCAGTTTAGCCTGCGGTGCCTTGTAAGAAAAGAAGCGGTAGTAGTTTAGATAACTTCGTGAATGTTGGAATTACTTTTTTTAGTTTTCCTAGTGACTCCTTAAGGTATGTAGGTTTTGTGAACCCTTTTATCAATAAATAATACTATGAATAATTTACGTAGCCATGAAAATCAAAAGGTATCTAGATGTGTGTTGCAAAATTTAAAATTAATATTTGAATAGTAAGAATTGTACTGTTATTTTGATGCTTCTCTCTCTGACTACCCATTTCTTTGTCATTCTCTTTGGATATATAATAATATTTTACGTTTATACCAAAATATTACCCTTTGTCACTTTATGTGACTATATTGTTCCGGATTGACCGGTACACACGTAATTTCTGAATCCACTACTTTTATTCAGAACACTGGTAGGAAAGGTAAACACTGGTTATACCTAACAATCGTAACTAAGGTAACTTTAAACTTCGAAACTTACAGACCACCGACTTATTTCGTGTACTGTGACTAAACTGAATTAAAATGTTGCCTTGCTGCGGGCTTATATCATATATTTAGGAGAGGATAAGTGATAAGAGATAATTTCAGTGTAAATATTCCTATTCTCTGCGGCCCGATTTTAATTTTCGGTGAAAGGAATTTTTTGAGGTTATATGTAAATGTTTTATTTCGATTTATACCCTTTTTAGACTAGATGATTATATATTTTTCAGTCTTCCAATTCAGTATTTTCATTTTGATTGTCAGGATGGGCGTTGGTTTCAATCTCAGACTAAATACAGAAAGGAGGTTTCAATATCCGCCTCTTTATTTTTTAACTTTTTATAAAACTGTTGTGTTGAAAATGTGTTATTACCTAAATTATACGGATCAAGATGCAATCAGAATTCTGTGTTCAGACTTGTAAAATACTAAAAATATCGTAGAAAATATCCCAAATAAAGAACTAGGGTAAGTTTAACACTTAGTAAAATTCTATTTCCTCTGATCTTTAGTGATCTTAATATGCAATTATTGGATTTTTTAATTTCAATATGTCTAAAACCAGTTTTACTTTGAAATCTGTATATTTATATAAAAAAATCTTATGGCTTTATGATATTTTACATCTGTGCTATAATATATTATGATATTATTACTATTCTAGAAAATTTATTTATTTAAATGGAAAAGTATGAACTTTGTACATTTAAAATGTATAATTTGAAATGAAAATGACTGATATAATTACAAGTAGTATTTATCACAAATATATAAAATATATTTTTAACAATGTTGAGCAAAGTTCGAGTAAAAAGCACTTGTTTCCTATTTTTATCTTATCACATAATATTAAACTGATGATGAACTTGACTGTTGTCCTAAGTAGTAACGTACATTTTAATGTTGCAAATAACAAAGAATAAAGCCCTTTACCACCCAAATGATCAATTTTATATTCAATGCCTGAACTTGTAATTACCATAAAGACCGAGGGCAAATGTCCTTTTATGTAAACTTAGCTTATGTTAAATTCTATCAATATAGCCTCACTGCCATGCTGGCTGGTAATAAACAAAACAGATTCCTTTATTAAAACCTCATATTAAGTACTTATGACATACATATTTGTTGAATAGTCAGAATCAAATAAAAGTTTTTATATTTTCTGGAGACCAAATCCAATATGATAATCAAGTTGCAAATTTTTATAAAGATAGCTTAATTCACATTTTATTTTTAGAAACGGGTAGCTGCAGTCTTCATAATAATATTTTATTTCCACAAATTTTCACACAATATTTATTCCATGAAGTCATAATATAATATACCTTCAAGCCAAAATTAGATAGGTGACGTACACGTATTGCTTTGCTATGATATATATTTTTGTTAAAATAAGGCCCTTTATTCAGGTCATAAAAATATGGAACTAAGCAATTCAGAAATTATAAACTCCTTTATAACAATTTGCAGCGTAGGTAGGTAGGCGGGTATACATATGTGGACAGGATGGCTTATAGAATTTAAACTAATAAACTTGGATGAAAATAGTTAATCTTAAAAAATTTCCGTTTTGCTCAGCTAGATTTTTGTATTTTTTTCACTCCTCGTGTATGTTTTAATAGCCTAGTAATATTTTCTCGGAAAGCAGAACTTTTTGTAGATTAACCTTTTTTTGTAAAATTGAAAATAAAAGTTTGTCATATGTACAGGGTGTCCCAAATTCGAAGGTGACCATTGGGATCTTGGAAACCGTAAGAGATACGAAAAAGTTTAAATTATGGCAAAGTTGCGTATTTTGGTGCTCAATAAAATGCCGTTTGGAAATTGAAAAAATTCCGACTAATTTCGGAGATAACCGAAAAAAACCGAAAGTTCAAATTTTTTTATTTATTTTCTGCTGACTTTATTTAAAGAGATATTGCAAAACAAATTGCACTTTTTCATTGCCACTTTTTTAGTTTTTTAAAGTGGCGTTATTACTTTTTTGATTTGACGTTTCGGTTTTTCGGATCCATCATCAAGTTAATTTTTTTAAATACGGACCTGGATTTTTTATTTCAAATTTCGAAAGAGCTCGAAATTCTAAGCACAACAATATATCACACATATTATTTCAATAAATTATAAAGCTTTAAAATTAATAAAAACAAAATTTAATGTTAAAAAACGTTAGGTGGTTATGAAACAAAAAAAAACATCTGATTATTATTTTGAGTTACGTTACTATGGTGATTTACAGTGACATTTTCTTTTATCGTTTTTATTATTTATTGTGCGTTATAACTAATAAAAAATGTTTACCAAATTAGAAAAACGTGATATGCTACGAATTTATTACAAATTAAATTGAAACTCTAGACTTTCAAGTCAAGAATATTTTATTCAATATCCCGAGCGAAGACAGCCTCATGAAAATTATTTTGCTAAACTTGATACCAACTTGTTACAATTTGGAAGCTTTAACAAACCTAGAAATAAATATGGTCGTAGAGTTGATGAAAATGAAGAGGAAAACATCATTAATACGGTAAAATAATAAAGTTTTAATTTAAATTCATATCTTATACTTTTTTTTCATTTAAGGTCAATAATGCTCCTAGGGGGTCAACTAGGTTTTACGAAAATGAGTTGCAAATACCTAGAATGCGAATATGGCGCACATTACAAGCCAATAAGTATCGACCATACAAAATTCACCTTAGTCAAAAACTTAGACCAGGTGACGATATCCGACGAATGGATTTTTGTAACTGGCTTCAAAATAAATGTGAGGAAGATAACAATTTTTTATCTAAGGTAATTTGGACTGACGAGTGTAATTTTACAACCTATGGAATCTTTAACCGACATAATGAGCATTATTGGTCGGTAGATAACCCTCATCAACATCAGGAAGAGCACAAGGACTCTTCCTTGTGCTCTTACTCTTTACTCTTAACTCTTTACTCTTTCAATGTATGGGTCGGGATGTGGCGCAATAAAATTCTAGGTCCAATAATATATGAAGGTACCCTAACGTCAAATAGATATCGCGAATTAATATTAGAAAACGTTGTTGAACTACTCGAAAACAAGCCACTAAATATTTTGCGACAGTTGTGGTGGCAGCAGGATGGTGCACCACTGCATAATGGACGTGAAGTTGCACAATTTTTAGATGCCTTGTTTCCAAATAAATGGATCGGAAATACTGGACCTGTGCGATGGCCTGCGAGAAGTCCTGATCTTAATCCGTTGGATTACTTCTTATGGGGGTTTCTACAAAATCGTTTATATCGCAATATACCCGATAACATTAACCAACTTCAAGAAAATTTAATTAGGGAGGTTAGAGCCATTCCTGCTAGAACCATACAACGGGCGATATTAAAAATTCGTAGACTTGCAGCAAAATGCATTGAAGCACAGGGTTTTCAGTTTGAATACCTTTTATAATATGTAATTATTTTTGTATACTTTAGTTTTAAAAATTCGATAAGTTTGTTTATTTATGTTGTCACTTCTGATATACCTAGCTTTAGTTTTTTCTAAATAAAGGTTACAAACAATTTTTGTGTTGTTCTATTAAACGGTTGCTACAACGTTGGCTCGTTATAGCTGTGTGTTACAGTTAAAAAAAAACATTACAATGAGTATTATATTAGTAAACGTCAGTATAAATCTCCATGGTAACTTAAAATAATAATTTCATGGATTTATTATTGTTTCATAGCCACCTTAACGTATTTTAAATATAAATTATGTTTTTACCAATTTTAGAGTATTATAATTGATTAAAATAACATGTGCGATATATTGTTGTGCTTAGAATTTCGAGCTCTTTCGAAATTTGAAATAAAAAATCCAGGTCCGTATTTAAAAAAATTAACTTGATGATGGATCCGAAAAACCGAAACGTCAAATCAAAAAAGTAATAACGCCACTTTAAAAAACTAAAAAAGTGGCAATGAAAAAGTGCAATTTGTTTTGCAATATCTCTTTAAATAAAGTCAGCAGAAAATAAATACAAAAATTTGAACTTTCGGTTTTTTTCGGTTATCTCCGAAATTAGTCGGAATTTTTTCAATTTCCAAACGGCATTTTATTGAGCACCAAAATACGCAACTTTGCCATAATTTAAACTTTTTCGTATCTCTTACGATTTCCAAGATCCCAATGGTCACCTTCGAATTTGGGACACCCCGTACAGACATTAAGTAGAAATACTGTATATAAATGCTGTAAAACTGTTACTAAATTTCTTTACATTGCCCATATTCTGTGATGCCAATAGATAGCAGAATATAAATTTTGGGTGCCAAATAACCAGTGAATCTAATATTAATATATGAAAGATTTTCATTTTTTTTTAGTGTGGAGGTGTTCTAGACAAACAGAGAAGTGGACAAGTCACGTCATTATACCATTCATACCATATGTTATGAGGATTCTACCATACAGTAAGTCTTTTAATATTCAATTTAATTAATACAATTCATCAAATGGTTTTTTAAATTTAGATTATAATACAACTTTCAATATATGATATTGCAAAAAATATCCAAACTAGCATAAATGATTACATTACAAATTGACTACAGTTGAATGAAATTTTCAAACAATTAAAACAGTAATTTTGTGTGTAATTTTTTTAACTGTTGAAATGTTTCTTTGAAACATGTAGGTAGTACTTGGCAAACTGTGTGAGCTAAATCTTTAAAATGTAAAATTGAATCGTAATTTTGATTGACGGAAGTAAGGATTGAGTACAGTATTGATTAAGGAAAAAGAACAACAAAATTATATTTGCATGCAAATGCACTACAACAAACTGGAACAACATGAATTAAAGAACCACTTTATAATACAGGATGTTCCATAATACGAGAATGAGAATATATCGGAAATAATAACAAAAATTGCAAAGGAACTGGATGTCCAAGCTGGTAGTAGATTCAATGCCTCCGAAATTATTGGAAATTCTTTTGGGAATGGCAGTAAAACTAGAGATAATAATAAAAGTAATTTTTGATGAAGAACAAATCAATGTTCATATGTTCAAATAAAAAAAAATCAAATTTAAATAGTAAAGTATAAGAAACAAACTAGATGAACTTCAGTGTTTCGTAATAAATCAAAACTGTGATATACTGGTACTAGTTAAAACATGGCTGGATAATATATAAGCACTTATCTACACAATAACTAACTATAGGGTAGTGCATTCGTGTAGGGAAGGAAGAGGGAGTGGAGCCTCCATCTATGTGAGAGACAACGTTAGGATGCAGGAAATAGACAAATCCGATAAAGATAAAATAGTGAACTGTGTATGTGTAACTGTAGGAGAGAACAACCTAAAAATAACTGCAATTTATAATCTACATTCAAATTATCTAACAACTTTTTCTAAATTTTTGAAATGGTGCTATGTACATATCCAAAAAATCATATTATTTTTATAAACATTAGAGATTAAGGCCAAAAATGTATTGCAATATAGAGACTTAGTAGCAATAAATAATTTCAAAATAATGAATTCGATTACGAGTGAGGGGGCAACTAGGGTTACAAATCATTCTAAAACTATTATAGATCATGTACTTATAAATAAAAAAGTTGATATATGCGATTCAATTAGTGTAACGACCACAATGTTCTCTCAGACCATAAATTCCTAAAATGTAATATTAAAGAAAACATACATATTTTCAAAAAGAAAATTATACAGGTAATAAAACAAATAGGTTATAAAAAATTTCAACGTGACTTTTTAGAAAAAAAAAATGCCGAATTTATTAAAACAATTAAGATCAGAGAAAACAATGAGTGGGTTAGTCAAGATATAATTAACATGATGAATGACCGCGATAAAATATATAAAAATTAAATTAAATTTCCAAATGATCAAAGACTAGAATCAGATTTAAGCATTAAAAAATAAAATTAATAATAATATAAAAACTCTTAAAAGCCAATATTTTAGGAATAGATAGGAAAAAATAGGCACTAGCGTTAAAAAGCAATGGAATTTAATAAATAGTTTTTTTAAAGAAAAAAAATCTGACACACATTTAAAGATTACATATAGAACCAGTAGGTAAAGTTGAGGACATAAATAGTAATGTGAACCACTTAAATACACACTTTTCAAAAATAGGGAAAATAATTGTTGGGGGCCTATACACTGAAATAGATAAAATGAATTATAAACCTAAATTTAAAGACATAACTAATGAAAATACAATGTTTCTAGAACCAACTAATGAACAGGAAATTGATAAAGTCATATCTGATTTGAAGAGAAACTCAGACCTAGGGCAATATGAGATAACAGTTATGGATATAAACAATCTCAAACACAATCTTATAACTCTTTTAACAAAACTAGTCAATAAAGTATTGAAGGATGGAATATTTCCAAAAAAAAATAGTAGAATAAGTCCAATATTTAAAACAGGTAGCAAGGAAAATATGAATAATTATAGACCAATATCGGTAGTAAGTGTATTTTCAAAAATAGTGAAAAAATAATAAACAAAAGAATGTTGTCATTTACTAATAAGTATATACCAACAGATCAGTATCAATATAGCTTCGTCAAGAGTAGTAGCACACTTAGTGCAACAGTAGACTTTATAAATTTTGAATATCAAGCACTCGACAATAAGCAAGTGGTTATAGCAGTATTTGTAGACCTTAAAAAAGCATTTGATATTGAAGTGTAGATATATTGCTGAGAAAGTTTTATAGTATGGGATTAACGGTTGGCGGAGTAAGTAGTGATATACTTGGCAATAAGTATGGAGTGCCGCAAGGATCAGTACTAGGACCTCTGTTGTACTATTTTTATGTTCTGAATCTGGCATGTGCAAACCTCAGGTATGCATATTTTACTTTCGCAGATGACACAGTCTTGGTGTATGCTGGTGATGAAGAGAGGGCTTTGAACAATATATAAAATTACGATGATTTGAATGAAAATTGGCTCTACTATAATAAATTAAAAATAAACATTAACAAAACCAAATACATACTTTTCAAGCAAAAAAATAAACAAGTTGATAGTACTAAACATAAATGACCTAATCCTTGAAGAAGTTCAACATATAAAAACCTTGGACTAATAACTGACAATAAACTGGTTTCAACACATAACATCTATCTCAAATAAAATCCTAGCTATAATACCAATAATATACAAATGCAGAAAATATCTTACAAATAAAACCAAATATATACAATGCCTTTATTGAATCACATTTTAAATATCAAATACCAGTATAGGGAACATGTGGTGTAACAAATTTTAACTGCAAGTACTTCACAACAAAGTATTAAAAATTCTCTATGATTATGATTAAATGGCTAGTATAGAAATATTATATAAAGAATTAGAAATATCAAAATTAGAGACACTTTTAGAATTAGAGCAAGTAAAACTGTTGTATAAAATTTTAAACAACTATCAAAGATGTAATGTAGATATTCAAATAACTAACATAATCCATAAACAGCGGCGCAATCAAGGGGGGTTATGGGGTTGCAGTTGCACCCCCCCAAGACAAAGCAAATATACATATAATGGTAAGGCATAATAGATTTTTAGGTATTATTTTGTAATTTTTTTGGTCATCAAAATTATGAGCCGCCCCAAGCTGAAAATCTGCTTGAGCTACTCATGATACTAAATCTAAAAATAATATCTATTTTAATTCTTTTAAAACAAATATATGACAAAAGAATTCAATTGTACAAGCATCGAAATCCTTCAATAAAATCCCAGAAAGTCTTACAAATAATAAAAAATATAATACATTTACTCAACCAGCCAAATTATATTTAAGATCTCATTAGAAATAAGTTCAACGCTGTTAACTAGCTTTGTTTAAATCATTCTCGAGACCAGTGCTTTAAGCACCGATTTGGGAAAAAAATATTGTAAAAGACGCATTGTATGCAGTAGCGTGCCGTGGGTAAAGTGGTGGGGGGGGGAGTGCCAATTTGAGGGTGCCCAACGATTATATTACAAAATAACCAGAACATTTTGCAGATTTGAGAGGAGACCATGCTGGAATAAAATCTCTTAGGTCACCTGATTAGACCACAGATAGCCACTTGGCACTCAATATAACAGAAAGATACCTACGATTGCTTATTCCGATGGAAAAATTGGTCCAGATTAGATTTTTGCAAATAACCTGCAGCCAAAAGTAATTTTATCTCCTTTTCTTTTTTATATGCATGTCTAAATTTTTTTGCACCGAATTTTGGTTTGTTCTGGCTCATTTTGCTACGTTCTTCGTCTATGGTTTATTACAAATAAAAATGTTTTAATACTTAAAAAAAAACTTCGCAAAAAACGTCGACTGACTGTCTCACACTCACAACTTCTCACAAAACACGCAAATGAGCGAGAAAAGCCATGTTGCCAACCGCCCTTTAAAAAAAGGTTGGTCGGGAAAATGCAAAATAATACTGATAGTATGCTACTAGCTACTGATTGTATGAACTTACAAATAAAGATTGTTTTAAAAAAAAGTATGATTTAATTTTAATAAAAACTTATGTAGCACTTCTTCCCTTTTCTCAAACTTTGCAATATTTCCATTTCTTACTATTGTTACAGTCATTCACCAGTGGAACAGATAAGTTTTTATTTTTTGCTCCATATTGAATACTTTTTTTCTTGTTAGCTCAAACTTTAGTGGCATCATTTTTCTGGCAAGATCTGTCAATTCTTGGTTCTAAAGAACAAAGTAAAAAAATATAAATATATACATATGTACATAACTGAGCTGTACACAGGGGAAGCAAATAGACGCTGATTTATTTAGGCTCGGGTGGATCAAGGCAAGAGGATCACTGACTCATGAAATTTTAATAACAACAGCCTATTTCAATTTCCTGGTTATTAGAAAAATTATCAGATAACATATTAATTACACTAATAATAATAAATAAATGATTTCTAAAAAAAGAACTTTTTCTTAATCATTTAAAGAATAGCACATTTCAAAGCATTTTCAACTTTTGTGCTCTTACTTTTAAAACTCATGTATAAATAAAATAAATGGACTTAACTGCCATTTTTTAATAGCTGAACAAACTAACTTTGAAATTCAAAAAATTACAAAATCAGTTTACATAATTATGTTCTAAGCTTGTCCAACTATTGAGTCATTTGTAAACATTTGTTTTAAATAACTTTGTAATCTGTGTAAGGATAGATATATCCAATTTCTTTGATCGTAATTCTTACTTTAAGCCATTATTATTTTTTTGACACAAGTTTAAATATTAAAATTAACAAGTAGGAACGGCTACATAAATGCTTAATTCATTTTCCTAAACTTATCACTAATAAGAGACTATGATATGTTTTTAACTTTTAAGAATAACAAATGACAGTGAGCGAATCCAACTCATTGAGAAAACCTGACCAGAGCTCGACGTAAAGGTTAAACGTATTGATAAGCTAAAGCCTGAGAAGTACTCGGGAAGTAGCACAAAAAAACGTGTGCAAGTTAATGTGTCCGAGAGTGGAGGGAGAATAATATATTTACTTTATGGGCAGATTATATTTAGGTAATATCACATAATAATAAATATTACAAAATATTGCGCAAGTAACATGAAATTGATATTCACCCCACCCGTCTGGTATTTTAATTTTGATTTCGTTTTTATTAATAAATAGGTAAGACTAATAGAAAAAAAAATATTTCAACACTAGATTTGAATATCATTTTGAGAGCCACTTTTTGAAAATCGCAATATCGTCAAGGAGGTTAAGAAGTAGGATGAACCAAGCCTAAGCTTTCTTGAAATTTAATCATTTATTAACAATATGCTATTCGTTATGCTAAAAAGTCTATTTATTTGATCTACTCAACTCATTATTATTAAAATATACAAGCAATTCTGATTATTGTAGTACATATATTTATTACCTCAGCAGTCTCTTATTTATTTTGAAATTCAACCGCCTTCTCTTTGATGAGCTAATTTACTTCAGTAATCCAATCCGCTCATAATTTTCTAATCAAAACTTATCTTCTTTTTGTTCTTGCCTAAGATTCATACTCCATCATATGCAGTGGTAGAATCGCAGTCTGAATAATTAACAGTTATAAGTTCACTTGGTTTTTTACTAAAATGGCAGAAACATATACACGTCATCAACAAGTAGCAAATTCAAATGTTCTAAAGCTAATATAAGTTTACTATCATTCATATTAAAAAAAATTAGTAAAAATCTGAATTCTGACATTTCTACCCATATGTAACAACTAGCAAACAAGTCACATTGGTTCAGACATTTTTCGCATATTAAAACGTCTTTACTAGAACCTAGTAATGAAATGCGTCGTAGTAGGTTGATTAAAGCTATTTTTTATAAACTTATTAACTGACAACGATTTAAAATGAATATTAACCTATTTAATCAAAATGTTTGATTTGACAGGTTGTTAAAAGTTTGGTTAAAATTTAAAAAACAGATGAAAAAAGTTCAAAACATACGGCGTTGTCGGCTTGATAATATTGTGCTTGTTCCTTCTAATCTATACAATTCCAATATAAAATAATTAAAACATTGTGACTTCCAGTAGGTTTTTTGTAATTGCGTATTAGTAGACAATTCTAGAATAATTTAAATACTACTGGGTGCATAGAACTAAGCCCAACAGAATATTCGAAGGATTTTTCATAGTCATTTCATGGATAAAAATTAAGGTAAGTCTACTTCATTAAAATAACAAATATCAAATAAATTCACCTAAATCTTAACAAATCTATAATCAGGTCTAAATTTGCAACAATATAGTAATATAGCTTTTTATAACCGTTAACCATCATGATGCTTAAAACACGAGTAAAATTATAGAATTTTAGTAGCTACTTTAGGAAAAATCGGTAAACTTCCTTTACCCGGAACTTCCCTCGTTATGAATCTTTTCTTTCATTAGGAATAGTAAAGTGTAACCCAATTTAGTTCCGCACATACCCATTTAGTATACTGTCTTTGCAAATCATTTTATTGCGCACCATTTTGTTCCACCATATGGGAATCGTACTAATATTTTACCAGTTTCTACCTATGCCACACTTATTATTTGGGCATAATTTAAAATAAATTGATTTTTTTACATTGATTTTTTAAGCCGCCGTTTTGTATCGTCATTTTGAATTCGTACCAGTTAATCCTTGTAGCATATTTAATTTTGCTGCCAGATATTAAGAACATTTTTTAAATTAATTTTTTTTAGACATTTTATTTGGCCGCCATTTTGTTTCTCCGTCTTGAGTTCGTACCACAATTTTACCGGTTAATCTCTATATTACACTTAATATATGTCCAAATTTTAATCTAATAAGTAGGTTTTTAACCTGATTTTTTAAATCATTTATTAGGCCGCCATTTTGTTTTGTTGTCTTGGATTCATACCGAAATATTATAGGTTGATTCCTTGGTTTTTGTGCAAAATTTGAGATAAATTGGATAATTGGTTTTTAGTAATATTTTTTTTAACATTTTAGTAGGCCGCTATTTTATCATTCCCACATAACCTTTAATTTTGTATCAAAATTTTAAGTCAATCGTATGAGTAGTTCCTAGATACGCCGCGAACGGACAGACAGACCGACATATAGTCAAATGGAGTTGAGAAAACATATTGTTTGGCATCTAGGGACGCTAAAACGTAAATATTTGTAAAACCTGCTTTTTTCAGGATAACATTTTATTTGCCCGCCATTTTGTTCAGCCATCTTCAATTCGTACCACAATTTTACCTGTCCATCTCTATACGACAGTTAAACTAAAAATCAAACTATTAAGTAGTTTTTTCAGGCTGAATTTTTAAATAATTTATTTAGTTTTATTATTTATTTAATTTATTTTAGTTTACCAGTTGCCGAAATTGATAAACGTATTTTTTGGCACTTAGGGACGCTAAAACGTGAAGATATGTAAAATCTGCAAAATATTTTCATGATTACAAACGTTCTATTTGGCCGCCATTTTGTTCCGCCATCTTGAATTCGAACCACAGATTTATTAGATCGGGTCTATACTACACTTAGTTACAGTATACCATTTGAAATCAGTCGATTAAGTAGTTTTTTAGACTGAATTTTTAAATATTTTATTAAGCCGCCATTTGGTTTCCTTTCTAGAACTACTCAAAGATTAGGCAATATCCAGCCTATTTTTTTTGAGTGGTACATACTTTTTCTTGCCCAAAGCAACAAAGTATTTTCTGTAAAGTAGCCAGGCATTTACTACAGATACATCCAGCTGGTACTGACGGAACGAGAAGTAGTACAGTAAGATGAAACTCATTCACGAAAACTGTAAAAAACAAATTAAAATAACTCATTTTTAATATTTGGCTTTAAATTAAGTGTTACATCTGCTACATAAAAGAACAAAAAAGAAACAAATGAAAAATTATGAAAATACAATATGTTTGTTAACAACAAATGAAAAATTATGAAAATACAACATGTTTGTTATTTGATTTAGAATATTTTCAAAAATATTTGCCGAATATGGAATATTTCTTATTTAAACTTCAATTACAATAATTCAAGTGTTGAATTTTTATTAATATTTTTTATCACAAAGCAGTTTAACAAATGAAATACTTATATCTACTTATATATCAAAGATCTAGTCCAAGCTTCATCTTAAGAGCAACCTTCGAAGCTTCTACTCCTTTTTCAACTGCTTTATAGAAGTCCATATTTTCAAGATGTGCGAACCATCTCTTCAAATTTGGCAAATTTTCCTTATTTATGGGCAAAATCATATTTCCAACAATAAGAGTTGAGAAAACGCTTATGTCAGCTATGGTAAGGTGATCTCCCGCTAAAAACTTGTTAGATTTAAGGATTCGTTCTAGAAAAGTGTAGCATTCTTTTACAGTCTCTAGATGCTTAGGATCGATGTTGTTTTTGCCTTCGTAAAATACTGGCCTCTAAAATTCAGAAGGAGATTTTAACTAGGTTTCAAAAATTCTTGGAATGTTAATAACTTTGTAATTCTATTGACATTTTTAGTCGTTACTATAGTGCAGATATTTTAAAAATCTCTATAAACTAGGCATCCATAGACAAAATTACAGGGACAGGAAGAATTTTTAGCTCAACTGAATATCTTGGAAAAGTGGAGGGTACCTGAATAATTTATAAATACGTTTGGTGCAACTATTTGATTAACACAAACTCTCTTTTTTTCTCATAGTTTTTTAAAAACTATAAACAACTTTTTTAATTATAAAAACTGCGATAGGAGAAATACATAAAATTTTGCCTATAAGACGATTATATAACCACCACCTAACTCTAAGCTTAAACAGGACGTCAAATATTTGGTTTTTAATATCATTATAAATATAATTTATTCTTTGTTTAATTTTGGGCTAAATACAAATTTTAAATTTCCTTAGTCTTTTCTTCTTTGATGACCATTTTCATCATGCAATTCATCATTGCTCGCCGTAGAACAAATCCAAGTTTTTGCACTCTATACGGTTTTAAACGATTTTTTTAATTGTGCAAGTCGTTTGTGACAAAATAATGAAATTTTTATTGAGTGGAAAATCTTAGGATAAAATTGGCCGTTCTAATAAGCCTATCATTCATTAATTATTTATATTTTTTATATTGATTTGAATTTCCAAAATGTAAAAGGACCTTTGATATTATTCTATGAAATTTATTTATAGTTATTAATATTACATATTTAGTAATTCTTAAGTTGAGGAAAATATTGATTCTACTTTTGGCAATTTGTTTGGGCTATGTTATGAATCGGATACCTTTCAGATGTTATTTTATAACGTCCTCAAAACTACCTTTAAGTATGTTTTGTCTTTAAATCTCATATTGCACTTTGCTGCGAAACAAACTACAAGGCTATGACTAGAAACAGTTATAGTCAAAAATAGTTTTGGTTTTGCAATTCCAGTGTTTAAAAAAATGACGCTGAGTTTAAATACCAACATAAAACTGTTTTTTGTAGAAATCTACTATTTCCAAAAAATATCGGCACAGCTGGCAGTTAAAGTTTATAAAGGCAGGACAACTCTGATAGTTAACTATATTTTACCAAAATTTTGTATTAGTACTGAGGGAGGATCTAAGAATTAGAGTTATGAAAAGAGATGCTCAGGGATAAAATTTCTAATCTCAACTAAAACAGCGCCTTTTTTCCATAGTTCTTAATATTTAGATAAATATACTTTTAAGAATTTTATTTTTATTTTTTTATTTTTCTCTTTGATTCCAGTTTCGTATCTATTTTTTCCGTCTTTTAAATGGCAAATACTGTGCAGGTGCTCCCTCTAAAAAAATTAACGAATTACTTTGTGAAATTACGCATTTTATTTACCTAACGATTAGCCTGAAAATGAGCGGTTCTGCTAAAATTGCTTTGAAATGTAGTGTTCCAATTAAGATTAAAAATAGTGTTTGTATAATTTACGAGTATCAGTCATTACCTTTAAAAAAATTAAACACTGAGATTCCAGTAACCTTATGAGCGCCCTTGCTCTATAATTATATAAATCGCAATTGCATAGACATTAAAACAGTAAATTGATTTATTTTGGGGATACGACCGCAATTGCAATTACATTATTTTCTTCGTCGGAAGAGGACAATTTGTCAAAAACAGGTCGTCTCCATGTATATCCTAAGTTTCAGCCATTTAGTAATAAGACAATATTGGAGTCGGAAATGATAATTGTCATGTTAACGTTTTGCTGCCTTAAAATTATAAGGTTATATGTTACAATTTTATATACAGGGTGTTTCCTAACTAAGGTATGTAATTCCAGAAGGTGATTCCTTAAGTCGTTTTAAGAAAAAAAGTTCGTATGAACATGTGTCCGGAGTTGACTTGATTCTGAGATATGTGGTGTTAAAGTTTTTTTAAAAAAATCGTTTTTTTATAAACATCATAAATATCCTTAAGCCGATTTGGTTGAAATTTGGCAGTGTAATTTTTAGTACTAAGGCACTAATTTGGCCTTAACTAGACTGAAGTTATTAAGTCCAGTGGTGTCTCAAGGGGCACTTGTCTCTTGTGTTTTGTTCGTATCTAGCCTTGTTTCCGAGAAAACAAATAAAAGCTATGTATTAATTATTAAGCAAAAAATACAGAAAAATAAAAAATAAACAAATTCCACCTTAAAGTACATGAACAAAATGACTAACATCTGATAAAATACACGATTGTAATTGTTTCGTCATTGATTGTCTGACACGTTTAAAAATCCCTGTGGTATTCCTTATGATATTGCAATTCTCGAATATTCGATTTCTCAAGTCGTTTACATCTAGTACAGGAGTTTTATAAACCAGAGCCTTTAGATGACCCTATAAATAAAAATCTAGAGGATTCATATCAGGATTACGAGCAGGCCAATTATGAGGTCCTGCACGTTCGATCCAGGTTAGGGTAAGTAATGTCGTGCATAAACCACATAATCGCTCTTACATGTAGGAATACATCTTCTAACAAATTAGGTAGATGTTAATCACAATGTTGTCACCTGTTAATCTGGCTGGTAAAAAAAATAGGCCAATTAGGAAGTCATCAATAATTCCTACCCATATGTTCAGCGAAAATTGTTGCTGAAAATTACTTTCTCTAATAACGTGGCGATTTTCGTCGGCCCAAAAATGGTTATTATGATAATTAATGACAGCATCTCGTGTAAAATTTGCCTCGTCCGAAAATAAAATGGTGAAAAATTGCCCACATATGAAGCAACCACCTACAAAACATTAATCTTGGGTGAAAATCCCGAGGCAGTAAAGTTGAACCCACTGTATATGATATCGGTACAGTAGTTTTCTTTTTAAAACTTTCCAATCTGTTTTTGGGCTGACTTGAAGCTGGAGTGCAATCTTCCTGGTACTATTTGAAGGATGTTCTTCGACCACATTAAGTATAGCTTCTTCTAAGTAAGGCGTTGTTACAGTTTCTGGTCTTCCATCACCTGTATTTTTTTAAAACTACCAGTTTCACTTAATCTTGCATGTATCGTTTTAAATGTTTTAGCACATGGAATTACTCGGTTAGGATATCTGCCTTGGTAAATTCTCCGTGCCTCTTCCGAATTTCCATTTGCTAATTCATTAATAAAATGCATGTCATTCATTTCAGAATTACTAAAATTATTCATAATGGAATCACTGCTAATTGACAACTTTAAAATTTACTGATGACAGTGACAGTACTAGCACTGTATGCTGATACCAGCAAGGTAAACTCCCCCAGGTAGGTGGAAAAAGATTTAGAGTGGTTTAAAGTGATTTTTTTATCGAAAACGAAGTTAAATACGAACACAATAGACCAAAAAGTTGTATTTTTAGTTGCTTAAACTGGAAAGGCTATAAAAACTGCAAAAAAGGTCACTGGCGTACTTTTTTTTCTCAATATTGATGGTTGTGGTGCCACTTGAGACACCACTGGATCCAACAACTTTAGTCTAGTTAAGGCTAAATTAGCGCGTTAGTACTAAACATGACACTGCCAAATTTCAATTGAATCGGCTTAAAGATATTTCTGATATTTATAAAAAAATGATTTTTTCTTAATTTTAGACCCTGTATCTCAGAATCGAGTCAGCTTCGTACACATGTCCATAGGAACTTTTTTCTTAATATGACCTAAGGAATCATCTTCTGGACTTACGTACCGTAGTTAGGAAATATCCTGTATAATACGAGGTAGCAGTAATACGAGGTTGCGTGTAAAACGTAGATTCTTGTTATTCACTTCAAATATTTGTGTAATAATTTTTCGGACGTTCATCAAAGGTTTCTTGAGAGTTCGCAAAATTATAGCATAGAACGATCATATTAATTTGCCAAAAATTGTCTGTTTTATGGTATCATATTATATGGCAGACTAAAGTGGCAAAACTACAATGGTGTACTTACAAGACAATCATTCATTCTACGAAATATCGTTCCACAATCCAAATTTAGTATTTGCAGAATCCGAAATTTTTTTTTGGGTGCAGAGGAGTATAAAGTTCCATCCTTTCCATATGTTTCTGCCAAGTATACTAGAATGGCGTGACTGTCCCACATGATCAAGCCGTTGTCGTCTAAAGTAGGTACAGTATGGGAAGGATTGAGCTAAAAATATAATTAGTAAATTAATTAGGAAAAAACACGCATTACATATATATGGAAACTTATGAATCTGGTTTTGGTGGGAGGTTCATTACGACGCTAATAATGAACGATAATAAAACCCCCCAAAACCTAATTATTAAAATCTACTTTTGACCTTTTTTTTTAATTGAAGTAGATTTTTCGATTTTCAGGAAATAGAATAGAATCAAGTTTTTGAGGACTGTGTGTAAATATAAATAAATATGTACATATTTATTTTTCTGATAATTTGTAAATACATTTTTAGCTGACCGAACCAATTTTTACTTCCCTCGTATTTTACATTTAAAAATTGGAATTGCAAAATTTCAGTTTAATCGGTGTAGTAATATTTTGATACTGATATTTTAATCATTTAATCAGGCCACCATTTTGTTTTTCCGTAATGAATGCTTACCAAAATTGTTTCCAATTTAGCCCTATATCACACTTGATTTTTGTGCAAAATTTGAGGTAAATTGTATCAGCAGTATTTTACTAATATTTTATTAGGTCGCCATTTTGTTCCACCGTATTGGTTGTTTTACCATGTCATACTCATGTGTTCCTTAATTTTTGACAAACATTTGAAGTTAATCGGATTAGTAGTATTTTAACTAATCCGCGAACAAACGGAGAGACGACCGACAGACCGTTGGTATTGAGAAACATGTTTTTCGTCATCTAGGGACCCTGAAACGCGAAGGAGAAAAAATCTCGATAAAACAATAAACATAAAACAATAAAAAGAAATTATAAACTATATATATTTATGTAAGTAATAATAATAATAAAATAACTAAAGAAGAAAAGTGGTTAACTAATCATTAAAATTAACAGCATAAATTTGGCCAGCTGAACTAAATAAGTGTTCACTATCTACAGGTGTTGATTAAAACGTTTTCGCAGCCTGTTTTAAAGGCATATAAGGACTAGATTTCCAGTTATAATATAAATATAAATATAATAATATTAATTTTTATTTGAGAGGTTGCACCATCGGCTTCGACTAAATTTTAGCCGCAGCCGATACTTGCCGAACATTGAAATAACAGCCGAAGCCGATTAATCGGTAGAAGTGTAGGTTGTTGTCCCTTGTAAAAAGGAAGTAGGTATTGTAATCGTGAAAAAACCATTCCTCCAGGTTTTTACAGATCTTCACATTAGAGCAGGGAGTGTCCCCCCAATATTTTATATTTTGTTGTCAAAATCTTATGTTTTGCAGAAATTATGTCATTTGTCAATTTTATTTAAAGCCGTAGGGTCTAGACTTATACTACCTACACAAAAGGCTCATTTTTTTTAAGTTCTGAGTAGGGTTTTTGTCACTTGTCCCCCCCCCCGAATATTCCCTCTTCGGTGCGTCCCTGGTCCCCAGATGCCAAAAAATATGTTTGATATTTGGTAGGAATTCAACATGACCGAACAAAATGGCGGTCTAATGAGATTTTAAAAAATGAATGTAAAATCTGCTTATTCAATTTATTTCCAATTATGCTCAAGAAACTGGGTAAAATATTGGTACGAATCCAATATGTTGAAACGAAAGGGGGCCCAAAAAAATGTTTTAAAAGACAGTATTAATATGTCCTAAATGACTATGTGCCGAATTAAATTGGGTCACACTTTAGTATTCCTAATAAAAGGAAATATTTCATAACGAGGGAAGTTCTAGGTAAAGGGAATTTATCGATTTTTACCTCCCTCGTAAAAGGGAAGTATTGTAATCGTAAAAAATCATCCTCTGAGATTTTTTCAGATTTTACGTTTTAGGGTCCCTAGATGCTGAAAAACACGTTTTTTGAATTTCATCGGTCTGTATGTCTGTCTGTTCGCTGCATAGCTAAAAAATTAATTACCTGATTGACTAATTTTTGTCAAAAATTAAGGATCATATGAGGATCACTTGGCCACATTTTGGTAAAACTCCAATATGGCAAAACAAAGTGGCGGCCTAGTGAAATGTTAAAAATGATTACTACAAAACTAGTTATACAATTTATCTCAAAATCTGAAAAAATATCAAATATTATGTAGGAATCAACAGATGAAATTTTGCTACGAATACAAAATGGCGGCTTAATAAATCATTTAAAAATTCAGCCTGAAATTTAATGGACTAATTTTAAATCCTGTGCCATAACTAATTGTGGTATAGACATGAACTAGTAAAATTGTGGTAATAACTCAAGATGGTGGAACAAAATGACGACCAGATAAAATATTTGTAATCGTGAAAAAATAGCCCTTTGATATTTTACATATCTTCAAGTTTTAGCGTCCCTAGATGAAAAAAAAAATTTTTTTATCAATTTCGTCGGTCCGTTTGTCTGTCTCTGTCAGTTCGCGGCATAGCTTAAAAACTACTTAGCAAATGGACTTCAAATTTTGTGCAAGTATTCAGTGTGATATAGAGATAAACTGGTAAAGTTGTGTTACGAATTCAAAATGGTGGAACAAAATGGCAGCCAAATAATTTTTTTTTAAATCAACGTAAGAGAATCATATTCAATTGACTTTAAGTTTGCAGAAAAATTTAATTTGAGATAGAAATAAACTGGTACGAAGTCAACATGACGTAACAATATGATGGAGTGTGTCAATGTAAAAACTTTTTATTGAATTTATTTTAAAATTATTCCCAGAAATCAAGTGCGGCATAGGTAGAATCTGATAAAATATTGGTAGGAATCCAATATGATGGGCTAAAATGACGCCCAGTAAAAGTGTTTAAAAATACAGTATATATATGTGTTACTAAATGACCATCTACTGAACTAATTATACCGGTAAAATTTTGGTACGAATTCAAGATGGCAGATCAAAATGGCGACGAAATAAAATGTTTAAAAAATCAGTGCAAAAATTACTTATTAAATTTATTTTAAGTTATGCCCAAAAACCAACTATGGCATTTGTAAAAACTGGTAAAATATTGGAACGTATCCAATACGGTGGAACAAAATGACGCCCAATAAAAATGTTTGGAAACATAGTATACATGTGTTACTGGCATAACAAGTAAGTAAATTACTATGTGCTGAACTAAAATGGGCCACCCTCACCGATGATAATAAGAGGAAATATTTATAACGAGGGAAGTTTCGAGTAAAGGAAATTTTTACCCTTATTATCAATATTCGTTTTAGTTTAAGCATTTCTTTTTCTTCCTTTCACGTACACGAAGTGTTGAAATTTTATTTATGGTTTCTGATGAGAATGTAACCTGGTCTTACAAAAAGAAACAATAATTGTCAATATGAAGAAGTTTTAAATAAACGGGGTCCATTTAGAAGTTAATCTTTGACGGGTTTGGCCTTGGTCAAGTAGAAAATAATTGGTTTTTGAGATAGGGTCATATAAAATTTGGAATCCGGACGTTTCGTCTTCGATTACTCGCGGCATCTTCAGAGATCTTCACTCGAGATCTGGACGCTTAATATTCAATATGTTAATAATAATTAATGTTTTATTTTTTTGATGATTAATATACAAAATATTTAAAAAATTTTGACTTGATAAAATGTAAAAAAACAAATTTGCCTGAAAACATGAACGCTAAGTACATATGAGGTTTCAAAATGCTTTTTATACTTTGTGTGTATATGCAAAAAGGATTTGGAATTCTTTAAAAAATAAAGAATAAAATTAAGTCTTATGCTTTGCAATTGATTGCTACGACATCATATTTTTAGCATTATTAGCATAAGTGTCTTTTTATTATTTGTCTAATTTATGTGAAATTAATAATCATTATTTGCTCCCTTTTACCTATTTTACCAGAAAAAAAAACAATTTTAATTTAAAAAACACCGTGTATATTTTTCGGAAACGTATGGGTCTTATTAGAACGAATACATTGTTCTAAGGTTTGATAGGTCAATCTTCAATGGTCCATTTAGTTAAGTAAAAAAAGCTGTTATTTTTACACACCTTGTCAGAGGAAAGTATTGTAATCGTAAAAATCACCCTCTGAGGTGTTTTCAGTTCTTTATATTATATGGTCCCTATTACAGATGCCGAAAATCATATTTTCTCAATTCCATCGGTCTGTCTAAAATGTAAAAATAATAATTACTAAAAAACTACCCATACAATTTTCTTAATTTTTTTCACATACAACTAATGTATACAGGGATGACCTGATAAAATTTTAGTATAAATCCAAGATAGCAAAATACAATAACGGCCTAATAAACTGTTCAAAAAATTAGGGTAAAAAACTAATTCATCGATTATATTCAAGTTGTGCACAAAAATCAAATGTTATATAAGGATGAATTGATAAATGATTAGCTTTTTTATAAAAACATTTTTATATAAAGCAAGATGGCTGAAAAAGCGGCCTTATTAAATGTTTAAAAAAATCAGTCTGAAAACTACCTATTCGATTGATTTTAAAATTTGTATAAAAATCAAGTCTGATGTACGGAGAGACAAGAGAGAGGCGGCAGTGAATACTTAAATATCGCGCTGTTATTCGTCGTTTAGTCGACCGACCTATCATAGTAGGTAGCTATGATACGTCACAAGACCCAATCTAATTAAGCAATAAACTTTGAAAAATAAATGTACAGGAAAGAGCCTAGCCGTGACCTTGACGAGACCGGGAAAATCCCAAGATTCAAAACGATGGCCCGTCAGAATGACAATACCTTGTTTCCGGTTTTCAGTGGCGTATCCACTTTGATTTTTACTTTGAAATTTTTACCTAACTAATTTCAAAATAACAACAAAATGTACACCATTAATACTAATTAATAAAGTACAATTCAAATAGACTATAATAGTAGCACCTAGGTAATAAATACCCGTATATGCTAAAAACCAAAATAATTTTGATAAATAAATATATACATATTCTTTAATAGATGATTTACTTAAAAAAAGATTAGGCAACAAAGTTCTTATTTATCTCTTTATAAGAATCTATAATTGAGCGAAAACAAAGAATATACGAATATTCTAATTTAGAGAGTAATTTGACAACTTATACTTTCGAAAGAGAAATATAATTAAGGTATGGACTAAACTAAACAAGCCAATTAGAGTGATACATGATTTCAGGTGCCAATTTAACAAAAAATTGGTGAATCATTAAAATTCATGTCTTTAATAGCTCACTTTAGATATAAAATTTTACGTTTTACATAACAAACCTTTCGTACAAATAACGTTCTATTTATCCAGGGTTCCAGTTCAACGTTTATTGTTACTGATGCTGTAAAATTGACACTGGGTTTGAAAGAGCCAGAACGCATTCTGGATGATGAGCAACGGCGCAACCATATGAGAGCATATTTGGAAAAACATATAAATAGATGGTTAAAGATGTATGTATACATATATATATATATATATATATATATATATATATATATATATATCGGATCATGACATGAACCGAGTCATAAATTACTCCGCGATGGTTTAAACCCGTAATAGAAGTACAAGCAAGAAAGGAAGTTCGTTCCACTGGTAAGTAAATTTGTATTTCCGTGAGTAAGAAATTAACTAGACACTTTTAAATCCGATTTAAAGGCAAGAATAATTGTTAATATAATTAAAATCATAATTCTTAAAGTGTCAAACAGTTAGGTTAGGAACCAACTGGTATATAAAAACACAGTAACATAACACTTCAGTAATATTTTGTTACGTCAAAATATTTAAATTACCTTAAGCATGTTTTAAAATTAATGAAATAAAGTTGGAGTTATAGGTTTCTAGGAAAAATTTTATGGGGCGAAATAAGTTTTAATATCTAACATTATATTCTCCTTTTTTTGGGTCTGATACTGTGCCGAAGGGGAAACAGTTTGATTATATTTTTCAACAAATTAACTTAATTATTTAGACGAAGCATGGACTAAAATATGTTAATTTTTGTGGAATTAATGGTTACACAGTAAATATTTAAATAATAAATACTATAATATATATATATATATATATATATATATTTTTATATATATATATATATATAGAGTATTAGGTTAGGTCTGGTTAAGTTAGTTTACGCCTACAAAATCCAATTTTCTATGGTTAGTATTTTTGGGACATCTTAAACGATGTGAGGTTCGATTAGGTTAGTTTTTTTTATTGATTTAAATTAATTTTGTGTTAGATTTAAAAATATATTTCACTAAGAATAGCTAATGAAAGCACACATATTTGGGCTACTTAGGGTTAAATTTTGGTTACTTGCAATAAATAAATAAATTATTAAATACAAGAAAAATAGTGTATTAAGAGTTTATAGAAATAAAAAAAATGTATGTATCTATAGGCATATTCTATTTTTCCTAAAAAAAGTCTAAAACAAGAATTAAAATCTCCAAAAGAAGATATCATATTTATTTGTTTGCCTTTTCTGCCTGTTAAACAAATAACATTTGTTGAGAAATATAATCAAACTGTTTCCCCTTCAGTACAGTATCATACTTATTTTGTCCCATAAAATTGTTCCTAGAAAATCATAACTCCAACTTTTTTCTTCCGTTTCGAAACATACTTAAGGTAATTTAAATGTTTTGACCTAACAAAATATTACATGAACTGTTACGCTACTGTATTTTTTATATATCACTTGGTTCCTAACCTGACTATTTGACACTTTCAGAATTATGATTTTCATTATAATAACAATTACTTCTGCCTTTAAATCGGATTTAAAAGTGTCTAGTTAATTTCTTTACTTACGACACAGTACAAATGCAATTACCTGTAAAAACGAAATTCTTTTCTTTCTTGTACTTTTAATACAGGTACGACCGCACGCCACACAACTGACCATTCTTTGTATTCAGGATAATGCAAACGATAAAAAATGTGTTACGTTTTACAACACACAATACAACTTATTAATCAACTTTTATATTAACTCGATGTGTGTATTATTTATAAATTGCTAAAATTTAAGCTTAAATTTGCAAAGATGACGGTTTCACAACACACGTCAACAAACCAAAACGTAAACTTCAGAAAAATAAGGTCCCAAAAATGACGTAGTTATGTGTTTTAGATATATAGAAAATAAGCGACTATATAGAAATATACAGTTGGAAATGCACAAATGACTTTCCTCCCTTTTTAGAGGGAAATCTTGGGGTGAAGATAATTTAATTTACTAAATTAAATAATATTTTACCTTAGTGTAATATATATTATAAACGTACCTTTAAATACCACTCTTCAAAATGTTCTTTTTTTTCAAAATTAAGCTGCTGCAGTTCCCATTCTATATTCAAGGCTTTTGCAGTCATAAGTACCGCATGTACCGGTGGACTTCCCCAGACCATATACAATTTTCTCCCCATATTAGAATAGACAAATGTTTCTTATAAATTATTATTACTTTTATATTGCTCTACGAGTAAGTTTTACATAAATAGGGTTCTCAATAAGGCAGTGCTTGGCGTCCACACTTAAAATATCAGAATATAAAAAAAAGTGAGGCCCACCGAAATATCTATATCAGATAAAGCAAATTTTATTATCTTATCTATCTGGGTCCAACTTAGGAACAATACATATTAATAATTTTTTGTGCAATTTCATTTCGGAGAAAAGTACCTATTTTGAAATAAAAGTTGGAATACTGTCAGGATTTTATACAAAAACAATGAAAAATGTGAGGATTCCAAGAACTATTGTTTGTCACGATTCTGTAATCAATTACAAATTAAAAACAAGTTGTTCAAGCCAAAAAACTTTTTTTTTCTTTTTTGACTTTATTACGACCAACATTTGATCTTAGGGCTTTTTAAAATTATTCCATATATCTTTATCCTCTGTGTGTGTTTTTTTATCCAGAGTAATACGGCAATTTTCTTGATATCATAACATTTCGTTATTAGTTTAGTTTATTTAATAATTGGGCAAAATCCAACTTGAAGTGTATAAAGCTATTCACCGTACCGCATACCCTAAACTTGGTCATAATTCCTATATAAATTTTTTTGTACATTGTGGTGAAAGCCAGTTTCTTAATAATAAAATACTACAAATGTAGAATAAAAATAACACTTTACGTATGAAAATATTAAATGTAAAAATTAATATTTAATGTTTGTGTATTTTTAACCGACTTCAGAAAAGGAGGAGGTTCTCAATTCGACCTGTATGTATTTTTTTTTGTTTGTTCGCGCATATTGTCTATACGGCTTGGCCGATTTTGATGAGTCAAACCCCAAATTGTAGAGGACGTCTCTATGGTGGTCCCATATATTTTGATTTGAAATTTGTTCACCAGTTTTTTTGCAATAACAATATCAAAAAAACACAGGTATAAGGGCGATAAAGGCAACGAGTTTTCTAATTAAATTTACATTTTTTTAAATACCCTTTTCAAACTAAAGCACTGAGGTGTGTAATAGCCAAACATCCACATTTTCTAAAAGACATCTTTTTTGCTATCTCTTTATGTAATTTTATGTGTACAGGATGACTATGAAAATGTGCAACCTCAAAATCTAGTATTTTACTTGACATTTTCGAAAAATGAACATTCGGTGTGAATAAAACGTTATTAATCGATTAACTCTACGATGGTTTGTCCAATTTGGATGAATTTTTCAGGGGACATTCAGGATATTGCCGGAGTGGTCTTATAGAAAGCATATTAAAAGAATGTTAAAAATGGCGGCCATTTTGTTGTTTTTTTTTGTTAGAACATCGATTACTCCGCGATGGTTTAACCAATTTATATAAAATTTTCAGAGGATATTCAGGGTATTGCCGGAGTGCTCTCATATCAAGAATATTAAAAATGGTGGAATGGCGCCATTTTGCTTTTGGCACCAAAATATATTGCAAGAAGTTTTTTAATATTCTCGCGTCTCGATTCTACCCATTCACCATTATATCAGGAAAAAAATATTATGCAGTGGACCATTTGTTAAACCTGATTTTTACAATAAGACTTGCAAAGATAAAGCTAAAAAGTATGAAATCAAAAAATGAAACCGACTCCAAAAAAATGCACTAAAAAGTGAAAAATATTCTTGTATTTCACCTTGAAATTTTTACTCCGTAAAGTCGGCGCTAAACTTATTCTTAATTATTTAATCACAAAAATATAAACATGTGTCCAGTCAATTCGGTGTTTTAAAAATCTTCGATTTATGTCAAATAAGGTGTTTTAGTTTAACTGAATCTGTTCTAATGATATTTAACTATTTAACGATTTTTAGGGAAACTCTAGCTGAAATCATAGGTAATATCGGACCCCCGATGTTATATAGGAGTGAACGTATACATCTCTTTACATTATAATCCGTTCTCATAGATGTATTTGCTTATAAAGCTGAGATACTTACCATGGCTAAAAAACCATAAATAAAATACGTTTTGCGCTCAGAATGGAAAGGTCGATGTTGGGTTTATCTCTGAGAGGCAACATACCAAATACTAAATTATAAGAAATGACGAATGGATTGCGATTGATGACAATATAAAATTAATTTATTATCCAATCTGTTGTCTATAAAATATAGGATCTAAGGCGAAAAACACTTAATACAGTGCTGAATCAGCAGAAATAACTCGGTACAGAAATCAAAATAGCACAAAAATATTATTTCTTATATCAAAAAATATACATTTTCCTATTGAAATTAAAACATATAACATTAAAAAATTAATTTCAAATATATAATTTAAGTTTTAGGTATGCTCTACGCGTATAGAATCTTACTGTCTCTATTAGTTTGGCGCCGACTTCACGGAGTAAAATTTTCAGGGTGTATTCCACTTTTTCATTGTTGAGAAACAGTCATTATTGTGTCTGAATTTTTGACAAATTTAAATATGAATAGAAGGGATGAAATAATTTATATTTTGGAGTTTTTTCTATCCGAAGATTTTTTCGTTTTTGACGATAAATTTTATTCCCAAGCATCAGGTCTAGCAACCCACTATCCCCTCTACTCGCAGATTTATTTCTCAATACATTAGAAGACAAGATCATTCCATATCTTATAATAAGCCAAAAAATACGTAAGTGGTTTCGTTATGTTGACGATTGTTTAACCATTATTAATAAGGACCTGGTGCATCAAGAAGAAATTTTAACTTCTCTCAATGTCCTACACCCTACACACCAATATTAAATTTACAATGGAAGTGGAAAAAAACTGCAATATAAATTTCTTAGACCTTAACATCGCAAAAAACGAGACTAACCAACTAACCTTTAAAATTTACAGAAAACCCACAGAAACGGACCACATCATTCCCTTCAACTCTAATCATCCATTCTCCCATAAAATAGCGTCACTAAATTGTTGTGTATCGATCCCTTAATGTACCTTTGAATCCCTCCAGTTACAATACTGAAATAAATACGATTAAACAAATTGCCGTCAATAACGAATATAGACCTGAGTTAATTGATAAAATAATAAATACATATAAATTGAAACTAAACTTGCAAAATGCTTTCAATCAAACTGCTGAAATTATACAGGATCAGAAATACGTTTCACTTTCTTATGTGGGCCCCCTTTCTTACAAAGTTGCTAAGATATTAATAAACACGGTACCACAACTTAGAATCTCATTTAAAGCTACAAATACTTTAGGCAACAATTTAGTTCATACTAAACAAAAATTACCACACACACAATTAAGCGGGTTTTATAAACTCAGTTGCCAAGACTGTGCTGCAACTTATATTGGAAAGACGACAAGAAAATTAGAAATTAGAATTAAAGAACCTTAAGTACAATAACCACAAATTCTCCATAGAACATAATAGTAAAATGCTACATTGTTTTAATCACAAGAATTATAAAGAACTCGACTATCTTGAAGAATTAGAGATTGAAAAGAAATAAAAATAACCACAATTGCCCGAATGTGAAAATATATACTTCCAATACTGAAAATCCAATTTACAAGAATTTTTTGACGTAGATATCCATAGCATATTTATCTTCTCCCCTACGTTAAGCAACAATAAAAAGTTTTATTAGTACCTGACTCATCTATTGTATTAATTTTAATCAACCTTCGCGTTAATATGTTTTCTATTTTATTGTATTATTCCTGTAAATGTGTTGTCAATTTAATATCTATTTCTTGCTTTGAAGGGTGCGAACTGTACTATAAAACTTACCAACAACTGTGACTACAAAATAATTTCTTCTATCGATTACTATATAAACAAATAAAACACATCTTTCAAAAATAATCGATATTTACATTTCAATTCAAAAAACCCAATATTTATTTCCAGCTGATTCCATGTGTTTTTGCCTTAAAAAGTACTAAACGATCATTTGCATTTTACAATTTAAAACACACTCGGCCAAAGCTAAACTTCTGCTTCCCTAGTTTACTGTTTTTAGTTTCTAATTTAAATACCTGTAGTATATTTAATAAATTTTCATTGAGAATGGTCGAGATATGTAACTCGGCAGGAATCAATTATTGACGAGTAAGTACAGTTACCACTTACGTTTTAACTTTTGTAGACTCAATTTTTTTTTAAAAAGAAAAAACACTGTTTTATATATATATAAAAAAATATTTGTCTTAAATTTGTTTTATCCCGTATGTTCTCTTGTAGGGTCATAGCCCTGAAGATGATAAATTGTCGTAAGTGCTAGGCACATAATAAGAATTTAACGCTAAATACTCCAAAACTTGTTTCTTATTTGAAATATTTTAAAAAAATTGAATAATTCAATTTTAACTACACATTTTCAACCCATGTAACTGTCTTCAAAGTTTAAATTTTAAGGTTTTCAAAAGTGTAAGACGGATAGTGTAAAAATGTTAAATTTAACTTTTTAGTATCTTAAAAATTGTTAATGCTTCGCTTAGTTTGCATCCGCAGATTGCAGTAATGGCGGAGAGGGGCTACAGCACATAATTCTCAATAGATTCTTCTTTATCCTCCTAAGTTATACTTATAAAAAATAGCGAATTGTTCTTAAGTTGGCCATGGTAGGTCAGCGTTCTTCCAGAATCGACTCCCAAATTAACAAGGAAATAGAACAGTCATACAGGTGTCACTTAGCTTTAAATTGTGAAAGTGTTTTCTTCGCATCTAGTGTCCAATTAGACTCCCACTGAAAATCGTAGAAGGTTATCCGTGCTGGAAAATCTAAAGCTCAAGTTCACCCCGTACTCCAAAGCTTTAATGATTTTCCCATAACAGCAAAAGACGACAGGGATAGGTTAAAAACGATTAAACTGGCCGACATGGCTCATGGCTTTAATGATGGCTTATGGCTTTAATGATGGGTTTATCGATGAACCATGAGCTAACCTAACGCTCACGCGACAGAATTTTGTTGGCGCGCTACCGCGAGCTCTCTTTACAGCAAAGCTAACTGGTCATAACGTAACCTAACCGTCGTTTTTATTAACATTCCTTAAAAAAAACTAAAAAAAGTGATTCACCTGAACGGGAATTCGAACACACATGTGTTGTATCCAAAGCAGAAAACCTTACCACTGAGCCAGGAAGCTCACACTGAACATTCAACAAAACTTGATTTTACTTCGCAGAAATAAACTACGAACCAATAGAAAGCGCTGGACATTCTGTGTGGTGACTGGTAGAAGATATGGTTTTGTTCTGGAATCTAGATTACTAAAAAAGGCTATATCATTGAACCATAATTAAAGCACTAACTTATTGCAACAAATATCCAACGTCTCGACTGTTTATTGTTTATGTAATTATATAGGTTAGTCTAGGTAGCATTAGTAATTGTACTTTTTAGAGGCATTCAATATCTGAACGAAGTTCACCAATTATAGAGGATACCATAGTTTTCTGACTGGCCTCCGTATTGTCTAATATGTCAGCCTATTTATTTACCATATTATAAAACATATTGTTGGATGATTGTTGCTTTTGGAGTGCAAGATCCTAATTATTTGCTTTGAAGACATCTATTGAAATTGTTTAGGGCTAATAAGAATTGCCTATTGCCTGTGTAGTTTCAAATAATTTTACCCGCTTTGTGTCTAGGTGCATTCTATAACATAGATTGCTCAAGCTTGAGCAAGGTTGACATTCTGTGCTCCCAGTAAAATTATTTTTAATTTCTTGGAAGAGGGAAGTACTGCAATAGTGAAAAAACCACGCATTTTAGGGAAACTCTAGGTGAAATCTTATGTCAGAAGTGGGTCCGATATTACGTAGGGGTGAGCGTATACACCTCTCTTTATATTATAATCCGTTCTCACAAATGTTATTACTTATGGAGCTAAGACACTTACCATGACTAAGAAAACCATAAATAAAATACGCTTTGCACTCAGGAGAATGGAAAGGATGTTGGGTTTCTCACTGATAGGCAGCATACCAAATACTAAATTATGGGAAATGACGAAAGGATTGCAATATTAATATAGCACGATTGAATGACAAAAAATTCTTGTATTAATGAATTTGAGAAATGCAACTTCCTTCAAATTTGGAAAGACAGATATTTTGAAGAGAATCTGCTCAACATTAAAAGCAAATGGCCATTTGATATTTGACGATGATGAGAATATTATAAAATTAAAATATCATCCAATCTATTGCCTTTAAAAATATACAATCTGAGGCTAAAAACACTTAATTCATTGCTGAATCAACAGAAATAATCCGCTACAGAAACCAAAATAGCACAAAAATATTATTTCTTATAAAAAAATATACATTTTCCTATTTAAATTAGAACATATAATATTAAAAAGTTAATTACAAATAATTTAAGTTTTAGGTATGCCCTTTATTATTATCAAACTTTTCTCCCTAAAAACAACTTAAATTTTAGACCTATTTCACAGATTTAGTCCAAGCTTAATTTTAAGGCCCATCTTTAAAGCATCCACTCCTTTTTCAGCAGCTTTATAAAACTCTGTGGCTTGCAGATATATAAACCATTCCTTCAAATTTGGTAATTCTTCCTCTTTAATAGGTAAAAACATATTTCCCAAAATAAGTGTTGAAAATACGCTTATATCAGCTATGGTAACGTGATCCCCTGCCAAAAAGTTGCTGGATTTTAGGATTCGTTCTAGAAAAGTATAGGATTCCCTTGCAGACTCTAAATACTTTGGATCGATGTTTTTTTGATCTTCATAAAATACCGGCTTCTGAAATTTACAAATCGTTCATATTTATACTTTAAAATTAGTCAATTTTCGGTACAGTTACAGAAAAAAATCTATAAAATTTACTTTTTTTATAAAGCAATATTATTAAAAAAATTTAAAAACTACTATAATATTATCCATAAATCATGTAGCACTTAAACAATATAATAGGTATCACTGACAAAACATAAAAAGCCTGGAATTAATATAACAACATCTATTTTTTACGATTATTGTGAAATACAGTATACAAATATATCTTTACATTTAACTATTTCTTTCTTTCTAAACCTATATACATACCAATTTTTGACAAGATTTTTCGAAATTTGGAATTAATACGCTGTTTTAATTTATTTCGTGTCTCATGACACATAATTTTGAAAAATATATTCTTTTTTCTAGGCCAAAAGGAGTCGAATAGCTCAAATTTCAAGGAGCCCCGCGTGTAATAACGTTCTGATATGTAAATTTGAAATTGATATGAAAATGTTATGAAAAGTGGAGATGTGGATCAATATTATCCTGTCTGCCATATATAATAAAGGTAAATTCAAACAAAAAAGTAGACGGAGCTAAATGGCTGAAATCCCAAGTTAGTATAAACTAAAGTACACGGAGCTAAATGGCTGAAACCCCAGGTTAGTATAAACTATCATATTACTAATTTCAAAATATCAATACCTCCCATCTGCCCATTTAAGTTATATTTATAGGATAGGATTTATGACATCTATAATTCAATGGCAGAAAGTCTCGATTGTTATAAATAATTTTTAACAATATTTAAAGTTGTATCAAAGTGTTGATATGCTGAACAATAAAATTGTCTCCCATCTAAAACTTATTTTGTTATAATAGATTTTATATGAGTAATTTATTTTCGCAAAAATCCAAGTAGTATAAACATTTAATAATAATTTATAATGTCATAGATTTTCAACGTTAAGATCAATTTTTTCCCGTCTGCCATTAATTTTTCTTGAATTATATGCTACTGGAAGCTCAATTTTCGATTGGCAGAAATTACAGACTGATACAAGTCGTAACAAACAATTAACGAAATAAACAAAAATTTTATATATCACCGTTTTCAACCGGTCTGCCGTTTGTTTTAATGAAATGTAGTTTTGTAAATAAGCATATTTCCACCATGGCAGAAAATAAAATACATATGTTGTACAATTATTGTTAATTTGCAGATTTTTTTCATATATGTTCAAATGATTTTCCCCCAACTGTATATTGGTTACTCTCAAAACAACTATATATATTATTTTTAAATGACTTTATACTAATCTGTGATATGAGTTTAGCTGTTAAACCTTTTTTATAGTATTTTAAATAAACGTTCAGAATTATTGTTTGCCCTAAAAAAAATTATAAAAAAAGAATTTAAGTTCCCCGTATGCTATTCTTCAGAGCTTAATAAAACTCAACATTGAGCATAATATACATGTATATATCAAATATTATTGAATCGGAAGAGTAGGACTCTGATTTAAATATTAATTCATATTTAAATTTCGGATATTTTGGAAGAACTAAACAATGATGATTGCTAACTGTTTACTATTTGAAAAATACTGCGTTTTCTATCTCTATGCCTCTGTAGCTTGTGTTTAACAACTCCTTAGCAAACGGAGTATTTCTGTATAGATATAGATGGAAAGTCTCATACATAACACCACTATACAAAAATTCAGGAAATAGAAATTGAATAAAAAACTACAGGCCTATATCCAAAATATTCCTTATATCTTAATTAATGGAGTCTCTGCTCACTAACTTTCTTCTTTTAAGAATATAATTACTCCTATTAACATGGCGCAATTAAATGCAAATCAATTACCACCAATCTGATATTATACTCTGATTTTATCTCGGAAATTTTGGAATGTGGTGGAGCTGTTGAGTCTATATGCATAGACTTTTCTAAAGCGTTTGCTAAATTAGATCATCGGATTCTCTTAAGTAAGCTGGATGGGTATGGAGTGCATGGTGCGTTTTTAGAATGGATTAAATCTTATATTTCAGGCAGTTAACAAATAGCAAAAATTAACAACCATCTCCAACCATAGAAATGTAATAAAAATGTACCACGCTTTGTTTGAGTCTCATGTTAGGTATTGTTTGCTGTTTTGAGGCTATATGCCACCTCTTCCAGAACTGATCTTGTTTTTTATTACAGAAAAGGGCAACACGTCTAATAGAAAAAATACCACCCACTACTTCTGGCAAGTTGTTTTTCAAAAAAATGTGAATATTGACATTTTATGACCTTCTCATACATGAATC
This sequence comes from Kuschelorhynchus macadamiae, assembly GCA_030620095.1. Classification (NCBI taxonomy): domain Eukaryota; kingdom Metazoa; phylum Arthropoda; class Insecta; order Coleoptera; family Curculionidae; genus Kuschelorhynchus; species Kuschelorhynchus macadamiae. The sequence goes on along the minus strand of JAUTXW010002178.1, from coordinate 164,832 downwards.
ACTCTCTCTCTGACATAAATACAATTTTCAAGAATCTTTTAAAAAAATACAAGACGTGCATTCACATTTTACAAGGTTTAGAAATTATATATTAATTCGATAATATTCTAGCTCAATAACGTATAATTCTCTTTATCATTTTGGAAAATCCCTATGTAATAAAATACCTGATCATATAAAGTAAAGCCCAATAACAAAATTCCATTCCAAATTAAAACATTTTCTTACTGATTCCACTCATTACTCTATAACTGAATTCACAGGAAAGAAACATAATATATTTAACTCAAATCTAGGTAGTGTATATCGAAAACTATTGTTGCGGTGCTTTATTTATTTAGGCTAGTATTAGTTTTTTTAGTATAGGCTAGTATTAGTATTATATAGGAAAATTAGTGTATTGCAGTTGGAGTTCCCCAGGGCTCCCGTTACTCTTTAATTTATATGTTATTGATGTTTGTGAGTGTATTTTGTATGCTGATGATTAAAAAAATAGTACTAATACTGACAGTATACATTTTACAAGAAGATATTGTTCTATTTAACAATTGGTGTACTATAAATAGTATGGTGCTTGTGCCCTTTGAATTTTATATAAATAATTGCAAAATTGCACAAGTTGATCTCATTAAGGATCTTTTTGATCTAAACTTTCATTCGTCCAACAGGTTGAGAATTGTCGAAATAAAACATTTTTAAAATATTGTTTGTATAAAGTTACTCTATACATTCCTTGTGAGGCCCTATTTAGAAAACTGTTCGAGCATTTCAATACCTATTTTCCGGTCCACATTGACAAATTACACTCTGAGCCAAACAAATTTCTGAGATACGTTGCATTCAAAAAGGACATAGCAGTGAGTAATATTAACAATATTAATTATTCTTCTATAGAAAAATCTATTAATCTAAAGACATTTCTTAAACGTAGGAAGATATCTGATATTATGCTGTCATATAAAATCATAAATCGTTATATAATGTGCCCTGAATAACTTGCAAAGTTTCAAGTTTATGTTCCTCAAAGAGCATTAGGGGAATCCCCAATATTTGAGCTATATTAGCACCGTACTGTTTACAGGATAAACTGACCAATCATGAGAAATGGAAATAAATTTGAATGTGTTTGGGCAAATTAAATATCACTTAAGGAAATATTATTAGGTTTTAGTTGTTGGTTTGTTTTTATACATTTGTTCTATTGTATTATAGTATTAAGTGTTTCTCAAGCACTTTATACGAATGGGCTAGCCCCGTGTATGAATAAATAAATAAATAAATACATATATAAATCATAGTAACGCCGATTACATATTAATAACTGTTATTTAGTGACCGGCAATACATAAGAGTTGACCGGTGATACTGAATATAAAAGATAATAAAAATATGTTTAATCTTGTATTTTCAAATAACGCAAACAAAATTAGAAATAACCTGTAGAACATTTTCTATAAAAGAAAACAATAATTGCATGAAAAATGTTAGTTTTTGAAAAATATAAAACTTTAAAAGAGAAATTAAAAATGGATCAACAGTAGATGATATAAAGGCGATATGAGGAAAAAGTGCCTCGACGGATATTAAGGTCATGATTCTCAAAAGGAAATGGATCGATAACCATGCCTAAAACTGGTTCTCCCAAGCTAAAAGATGTTGACGTGTCTAAGAATGAAAAGTGAAATGAAAGAAAAATGATTCAACCACGGTCTTAGAATAAAAGCATAAAAAGGACAGAGAAAGGCAATGAAGAAGGTGATCAAAAATATCCGAGGAACAGTGTTATGTAACACTATAAAAAAACGGTTGTTTTAGGGTCAGCCCTCAAAGTTTTTCTGATCGGTTCAAACTAGGTGTGTAGTGCTTTGTTAGTGCTTCAACTAGTTTCATTATTGTTTACTTAATTTTGAAAATATTCGATTATTTTGTTTCAGGGTCAGCCCCAAAGTATTTCCGATTTGCTCAAATTTGATCTTTGTTAGTACGTCGATAGTGTTTCTTATTTGGTTCCGTTAAGAATTCCTTAGTTTCGCAAATAATATTTTTTTATTTCAAGGTCAGTCCCCAAAGTTTTTCTGATCGACTCAAACAAGATGTATTTCGTTAGTGCTTCGATTAGTTTCATTAGTACATTGTTATTTTCTTACATTATTAAATTTGTAATCTATTTTTCAAACACGTGTTGGAATCAGATTGAGCTAAAATTTGGCTTAACTATGTAACTTCGGTGAAAATACAATATGATACCATGGTACCATATTTTCGGTTCAAAATTTGTAAGTACTTGCTGGTATCCGATTTAACATACATATACTAGTAAAATCGGTCACATTTTGTAATGTCGGTCACACAGTGAAAATATGATTTTTTTTTATTAAAATCCCTTTAGAATCACAATAGTTGCTTATTTTGGACATAGTTTTTTTGTTAAAGGTGTGTTATTAGTCAGGAAACTGAAAACTGTTAGCACAAAATATCTTTATTTTTGCATTAATCCATTTTCCAATTTGCAAAACTTTCAAAGGACATAAAAATAAAGTTGCGGGGTTACAAAATCTAGAACTTAGTACCTAGTAAAAAATGCACGAAAATGTGAACTAAGGATTTTGTTCTTGCGAGGACATACAAAATTACTAAGTAGAAGTAGTAAATTAAACCTTTTTCATTTTTACTTCCCTCGTAAGCACGAAGTATTGTAATCGTGGAAAAATAATTTTTCTGCAGCTCTTTGTGTTTTAGGGTCCCTGGACCCCGAAAACATTCCCCATTTCCGTCAACCTGTTTTTCTGACTCTGGTGGCATATCTCAAAAACTACTTATCCAATTGGCTACAAATTTTGGTCAAAAATCAAGGGTCATGTGATGGTCAATGATTATGTTTTGGTAAATATCAAATACGGTGGAACAAAATGGCGGCCTAACTACTTATCGGATGGGCTTCAAATTTTGCGCAAAAATAATATAGGGATCAACTGGCCAAATCTTTGCGTAAATCCAATATAATAAACGGATAATTTATTTTTTGTAGATTACGTAAATAATGTTAAAATAAATAATAATAATTAGAATAAGTAATAAAAAACTTTAAAAAATTGAAAATTACAGTTTATAGAATTTGTATTAAGGTATTATCAAATAATTATATACATACAAAGACTGTTTATTTTTCTCCTACAATAGCATTTTAAAAGAGATTTACATTATTTTTTAAGTTATGTATGACAGATGCGATTTGTATTATTTCACATTTATATGTGCAACCTGTTAATATTAATAAGCCATATGGACCAAGAAAGAAAATACCTATATAAATTTATATATTTCTAAAAAATCGGTAAATTGACCTTTATTCAAAACTTTCCTCGTAACGAATTCCGCCACACACATACAACATAGTGTATATATGCATATAGTTATTTGGTAATAACTTTATACACATTATATAAATAATATGTGTCATTTTTCTTGATTAAGAGAAAGTTTAATTATGGGGAAGTCTGGTTAAACGGGCTGTATCTATTTTGTACCCAGAACTTACCTAATAATTAAACTCTCGTATTATTACGATTGTCATAATATCTATGAAGTTATTGCTAAATAAACTGTGTTATTTGTAAGTGGTTTCAAAATGTTTTCTTAATATCCATTTTCTGTGTGACTATTGACAAAAATACGCATAAAATATGTTTTGAGAATTATATAAAAAGCAAATAGTGCATTATATATATAGATATATATATATATATATATATATATATATATATATATATATATATATATATATATATATATATATATAGGGACTATTGACAAAAATACGCATAAAATATGTTTTGAGAATTTTGTAAAAAAGAAATAATGCATTTGGTTTAAAAAATTGGTTGAAATATATTTCTAGAAATTATAAAAAAAATTGTTTTTGCCGAGAACTTCCCTCATTATGAATCCCTTCTTTTACCAGGGAAGGTATATTAAAAATTCAACTTTAGTGAAACTAAGAATTTTTACTTACAATACAGTCACTGATCCTACGAAATATAGTTCCACAATCTAGGTTTAGTATTTGGAGAATATTGAATTTTTCCTGGGGTTTGTTTGCATATAAATTACCATCCTTTCCGTATGTTTCAGCTAAGTATACGAGAATGGCATGGCTGTCCCATATAACCAAACCGTTGTCATCTAAAGTAGGTACCGTATGAGAAGGATTAAGCTAAAAAATAATAATTATATTTTTATTGTAAATGTGAAAAAGCATCTTCGTTTTCTTACGTTTCAGGATCCCTAGATAGAATGTTTTCCCAATTCCGCAGGTCTGTCTATCAATGTCGGTCTATCTGTCTATTCCTGGCATACCAAAAAACTACTTACCCGATTGGCTTCAAATTTTGGTCAAAATTTAAGGGTAATGTGGAAATGATATACTACCATTTTAGTAAAAATCCAATATGGCGGAACAAATTAGAGGCCGAATAAACTGTTAAATTAATTGTTACTAAAAAGTTACTTTTCCGATACACCTCAAATTTTGCGCAAAAATCATTTGTTATATAGCACACTAGCAATCATTTTGATGAAGAGCCATTTTGGTGAAATAAAAGCGTTAAGAAACTGCTTATCTGAGTTAAAATTTTGTGCAAAAATCAACTGTGAATAGTGAATGAGTGTCTGATATGGAAATAAAACAGATGTATTGTCATAAATTCGTATTTGTCCATGAGGAATATAACTAATCAATAAAACACAATATAAAAATACATCAAGAACGGTAGAAATATATGAAAATGAATGTGAAGAATAATAAATTTGAAAAAATCAGTAAATTGGCCCTTACTCGGAAAATCTCTGTAACTAATATCACCAAACACAAATAATACAGTTTATAAATATATATATATATATATATATATATATATATATATATATATATATATATATATATATATATATATATATATATATATATATATATATATATATATATATATATATATATATATATATATATATATATATATATATATATATTACCCAAGTATTGAGTAGTCGTAGGAAAAATAGTGTACATTAACCCTCAAAGTTATCGTTTCCAAATTAGAAGGATTTCCGCACTAGGCTAACGCCTCGTGCTAAATACCTTCTCGTTTGAAAACTACTACTCTCAATACTTGTTATGTAATATACTATTAACAGGACTTTACTAGTGATGAAACTTTCTCCTTATCAAGAAAAATCACGCAAATTATTATTTATATCTATAGTGTATATAAAGTTATTAACATAATAAACTTGTATCTAGTGCAATCACTGATGATATGAACTGTTTTGTTATATAAAATACAATTATTTCGATTTTATACTTCTTTAACTTTAGTTTGTAACTAGATTTTAGGTATGTAGATAATATTTCTCGTAAAAAAGGAATATTTATTAAGATGTCCTTCGTCTTTTTAAAAAGAAACAACTTGTTTACTTCTTGTCTAAATTATTAAAAAAAAAAACAAAAAGAATTTTTTGTAAGATATGTGCATTTGTTGCACTAATCTCTTTAGATCTGGATATTGCAGGTCTCTCAGTTTTAGTCGTAAAACTATTCCCTAGTTCTTTCCGTTTCCTTTATATCTACAAAAATTCTGTAAATTTTAGTAAGAGAATTTCTGACATTTTACCAGGCCGTCATTTTGTTTCTCTGTATTTGATTTTTAGCAAAATGTTACCGTGTCATCCCCATATGACCCTTACCAAAATTTGAAGCCAATGGGGTAAGGAGTTTTGCAGCTATGTCGCAAACTGACAGACCGACGAAATTGAGTAAATATGTTTTTTGGCATCTAAGGACGCTAAAACGTGAAGATTTGTTAAACCTGAGAGGACGATTTTTTTCACGATTACAAACATTTTATTTGGCCGTCATTTTGTTCGACATCTTAAATTCTTACCTCAATTCTACCACTTCAAAACAATGAGTTGGATTTTTTACTGATTTTTTAAATAAGCCCTCATTTTTTTTTCGCTATATTGGTTTTTTTATAAACTACAAGAAAGGAGCTTGTACAGTACAATGCATCGGAATAAATACCTTTAGAAAAATGCAAATATTGCAAGTTATCTGAAGCTTCCAAATCCTGAACTATATACAGGCCACAGTCTCCGACGTTCAGCCGCCACAATTCTTACAGATTCCGGAGAAGGAATAACAAATATCAAACGTCACGGAAATTGGAAATCTTCAACCGTGGCAGAAGGTTATTTAGAAAGCTCAACAAGTCTTCAAAAGAATCTATCCAATAAAGTATTGAACTTCAATGCCCTTCCTTCCACTAGTCACCAAGTTTCACCAGTGCAGTCTACCAAATCGACCTCTTCCAATCAAAAAGTTACCCCTTCGGCGACAGTTACAACAATAAGTACTCGTGAAACGGAACTGGAAAATCCAAACCCAACCTACAAGTCTCCGAGTTCCTTGGAAAAAAATCTAGCCTCTACAATTAATTTACAAAATTCTACAAACTGCACGTTTACTATTCACGTTGTTAATAATAATTAATTTGTTATTATGTATTTGATATAAATAAACGATCCTTTTTAACTTTTGGGTTTTTGGGCACGCTTGTAGAAAAAATAGTGTATCTTACACGTGCGTAAGTGACTTTTCCGAACGCGATTGATGGCCGAACTCCGCGTATTGGGTGCGGAAAAGTAGCACTTTTCGCACTTGTTAGGTAAACTACTATTACATATTAAGAGTAACCAATAAAACTTCTGACGGATTGAGTTAGACAGAATGTTAAAATGTTAATATTTTTACGTTTCTTTTTATGCATCTTTTCTAATACAAATAAGCAAATAAAATTTTTTAACTATTTTTAAAATAAAGTAAAATTCTTCACTTTGTTCTGTAAGTTTTTGGTCTCCTAGAATTTTTCGATATGTTGCACCGTTTATTTATCCAAATGAACTACAAATGAATGATTGTAAATTTTGCTAAATAACTTCATCGAAAAAATCTAGTGGATCAAAAACACAATACAATAATTTATTAAGCCGCCATTTTTTTCACCATATTGGAATCGTACTAACATTTTATCAGTTCATTCCTACGTTTACTTGACTTCGCGCAAAATTTCCGAAACGTCGTAGAAAAATTTCGAGAAAAAGAAAGGTTTTTAAAACTCATTAATTCGTTTTACTGACAAATTTTATTTAAAATAACTAAAGATGTACGAGGTGTATCAAAAAGACGAAAAAATATTACCACTTTAACACCTTGTATCTTGGTAGCAAGACTCTAACCCACCCATGTTTTCATTTTAGGAGATATATCACATCCCGAACGATGGTGTATGTTTTTTTTAAATACCCTGTATGCAAATAGCTTCTGCTTATGAGACAAAGATGCTTTGATAGCATAATGTATTATTTGACTGCTAATATATAAATTATTACATACAGATTTTCTATTAAATACCTTCAAAAACCACTCTTCTAAATATTCTTGTTTCTCAAAATTAATTTCTTGAAGTTCCAATTCTACATTTAAGACTTTTGCGGTCATAATTACTGCATGTACTGGCGGACTTCCCCACACCATATATAACTTTCTCCCCATTTCGCTTAGTACAATGAAAAGTTTCTAAATGTTCTTCTCTGTGTATATTTATATTAAATAGTTTTAGTTATAAGGCAATTCACACTATCAGCGGACGCATTTAGAATGAGGAGAAGATGTGACATGGCCATTAATATTATGTTTACATAAAGCAAAGTTGCTTATGTTTTACAGGTCCGGCATTAGAAAATATATATAAGTTGATGGCATCGCTAATGTCTCTCGTACTTGACTCCATTAGTGTTTATTAGTATTTAAGAATATATTTGACACTTAGATTTTAATTTACTCTCTCCGTGTGAAAATACTTACGGAAACCCCCCACGGACGTGAACGAAACGAAGTTTCTTTGTTTCTTTTATTTAATTTTTTTATATTAATCGGTAGTATTAGTAAATGTGGTGTTGCGTTCCTACATAAGAACTTTTTATTATTTTAGAGGATAATTAAAACAACATTAGTAGCTTCTCTACTAGTTCTAGAACACCGACTGCCTCGGCCATTTTTTTGCCTTAATATTTGAGAGATAATTCTCTTGGGGGAATTAGAGCTTAGATTTGGCAAGACCAGTCCGTTTTTATGTGACTCAGGTACAGATTGTTCCCTGGTAAAAGAAAGGTAGCTAGTGACTTTAATCGTAAGCGGTTTAAGAATTTAACTGCTCTGACGGGCATTAGCTGTGGTTTTGCTACATGCAGTACTCAAATTCTACCAGTAATCGAAACTCAAGGTCATTTCGTTGATTTTATTTTACGTTGTTCTAAGCGATTTATGACGGCCAGGATTATTATAGGAAAATACTTATAGAACAAAGTATTGATGCTTATTTTAATTCCAATCGTGTTTATTCACTTTCGCTCGTGAACGACTACCCAGTAGTCGATTAAGGATAAGAAGACTAGTTCTGTAAACGACAACTCAGCAACTGGCCTAAGGTAGGGGAAAAGAGAAAGTATAAGTGTATATGAATAAAAGTGTATGGGTGTGAGAGAGAGGACCTATAATAACATACCACCTATTATTACCTTTCTATCTTTCTACCTACTAGTATCCTGGCAGTGCGTCGCGACGGCTGCAAGCTGCTGTGAGGGGAGATGGCGCTGGCTGGTCCCTGGCCTAGTCCTAAGGTGAGTTGTGGTCATATTTTCTTGATGGTGCGGGTGTTAGCTGGCCCGTCCATTGATGACTACTCCGGGGCTTCGAGTTGGTGGAACTCCAACGACTGACGACTAAACGAGACAAGATCTAGTCGGCTCCCTGTGACATCGATTGCGAGCTTCGTTTGTCTTTATTTTCTTTATTTGGGGTGTGATTTTATGGCTTTAATGATGGAAATCCGATCTAAACTAACGCTAACGAAGCAGATCCAACTAGCAGTATTGATGTTAAAAAAAATTCTTCTTTCAATATAGATCCGAAATGTTGTTGTTGGTGTAGTACCACGCGCTTTCTTTACATCAAACCTAACCAGATCTAATCCGCATATAAGTCGTGTTACAAAAAAAAATTGAAAAAAATCATTCGCCTGAGCGGGGATTGCAACACACGTGAGTTGAATCCAAAGCCGAGAATCCTACAAGTGAGTGTAGTAGCACAGTGAACATTCAACCAGACTTGTTTATCTAGCATGTGCGAAGCTTCTCAATCGCTATATATATATATATATATATATATATATATATATATATATATATATATATATATATATATATATATATATATATATATATATATATATATATATATATATATATCCTTGGCGGATAGAAAACATCGATCTTTGTCGATTATTGTCTTCTATAGAGTTGGTAGTTTTGATGAATCGTCCTTTTTATTCAACTCACATTGTTTTTCAATTTCTATGGTTTTTAGAATTATTCTCGTCTTATAATGCTCTCTATTGGCACTTTCCCTGCACGCTTCGAATTTCGTTTTGTGGCCCGTTTCCTGATGATGAGGACATATGGCCGAGATAGTTTGTTTATTTCTGATACTGACGCTCTTCTACTTTGCCTGATATTGGCCTGTTAGTTTACCCAACGTACAACTTGTCACAGTCCTGGCTTGGAATGGTGTATACTCTGTGGTTTTCCAACTTAATTTTGTGTTTTGGGTTTCCACGTAGTTTACTTATGGTAGTTTGTGGCTTATGTATTATTTGTATGTTTTGTTTTCTAAGAATTCTTCCAATTGTCTCTTTTGTGCCTTTTACATAGAGTAAAACTACTTGTTGCCTTCCCGGTTCACTATTTTTTTGTTTGTTTGTTTTTTTCTCTAACTCTAGCGTAAACTATAATCTGACAAGGATTGCATTTACATGAGTGAAACAACTGTCGAGTTCTGTATGACCATGTTGCCATATAATAAATATGACATCCACATAACGAAACCATAATTTAGGCTTCAAATTTGCTTTTTTAAGTAAGTATTATTTGCTACGAGGGTTATATATTACATGCCAGGAAATCTTCGTTCATAGCAATCCTGTCTGCTATATATATATATATATATATATATATATATATATATATATATATATATATATATATATATATATATATATATATATATATATATATATATATATATATATATATATATATATATATATATATATATATATATATATATATATATATATATATATATATATATATATATATATATATATATATATATATTTCGTACAAATAAAAATGTCCCACACAATCACAGTTTTTAAAACTATTTCCTAAGCTTACAAATAACTCTAATGATAATAAAGAATGACAATAGTATTTTATTTTCTATATATTTTAATAACGAAGTAAAAAACAACAAATAAAATAAATAAATAAAGTCAATACATACATAGATAGATTCTATATGACAACAATATAACATTGCACGTTGTCCCGAAAAAAAGCAAAAACATAAAAAAGTACCCAAGAAGTATTTATACAACTTAGGTAGCTTCCTGGTATAAGAAATTTTGTAGAATATAAAATTAATGAATACAAATTTAAACAAGTTATTGGCACAACATGTTTTTAAATTTTATATAATTCGAAGAAAGATTTCCTAATTCTAATTAATAAATTATTATAACGCTGTAATGATGATTTCAGTGGATTTTACCAGTGCTCGTGTATTTTAGTTAAACTAATTTAATATGTTCCTTTTCCTTTTACACGGAAACTATTTTTCTGACTGTCAAGATAAGAACCCATTTCATATTTTTCATCGTAAGATTAATTTCATTTCCAGGCAAAATATTGCGTTAGTTGGGTAAGCTTGAGAGAAGAAAACTAATTCTAAATTTAAAAGAAATGGTTTGAAACACTTAGCCGGATCTGTCTACAAATACATTACATTTGACCTTTATTAAAAAACAAAAAAAATCAAACTCCTGTTAGAAATAAACATCCATGAAAATAATTTTTTTACCATTTTTTTAATAATTTAGGCAAATATAATAACAGATTATTCGTAAATACATATGATAGAGATTGCTTAAATATCAAAATAGAGTGCGATAAGTTACCTACGTACTGCTTTTACTATACTACATCAAAATCCGGAAGGAAGTGGCACTTACTATGACCAATATTAAAATATTAATCACTTTCTAGAAAGGCCAGATGTATGATAGTTGAGGTGAGCTCTTGAGGCATGCCGCAAGAATCAGTTCATTCTACTAGACAGACCCTTCTCAACTAATTCTACTACTACTAGTACTGCTACAGTCCAATTAAAGCAACATTGGTACACCGCAATATATTTTACGACTCTGAAATTTGGCATACTTAAGCATATTGACCAGCAAAACTCATAGCCGAAGATATATATAGAAATTAGACATCTAAAATGTTGTAATATATGGTAAAACTTTGTGCCTTAACAGCTCGAAATCTACTTAATATTTTTGAACGCCGGCATTCCAAAGGGTAGAAAAGATACTATTTCCTATTCAAAATTTCGATCTAATGCATCATTTTTGAAATATTGGTTAATACATTTTTCTGAATTTCGTTAAAAAAATAGCGTCGAAAACTTTAGGAAATATTTAAAAATTTCCGAAAAATCAATGTTTCAATAACTTTAAAATTAATTGTTGGATTTCAAAATCGGCTTTACAATTAGAAAGAGCAGAAAAAATATGTAGGTACATGAATCTACAAATGTCGATAAATTGGTAAAAGTTAATTAAATACATTTACTTATCAATCGAATCCTACACTCAATAATTTCTTTGTAAATCACAATTATTCATATTTTAAGAAAAAAGCAAGAATGACCACTGAATTTGAACTTCCATTCAGACTGTAAATTAAATATTTAAAAAAAACTTAAACTATATCTGTTCTTGTTCTTTTTTCTGCTCTTTCTAATGGCGAAGTTGGTTTCTCTATATAAATTATTTTCTTAGAGCTATTTAAAAAAAAGGATGTAAACTGAAGGAACAAATTTCTGTTTTGTGATTTTCTTCGCCAACGGATTTTATGCAAAAGACAATAAAAAAATACGCAAATTATGTTATGAGCATATATGCCGTAAGACGTATAGTTTCATCATAAATTGAGTGGGAATTTCTTTCCGGTTTGTGATTGAGGTTGAAAAAATGAAAAAAGTAAATTTTTGATATAAGCGACTTATTCGGCGAGATTTATTCTGTCAAAGACATGCGTTTATGAACTTCCGGGCTTTTTTCTTCTCCCCTTTTGATTGGTCAATTCAGTTTTTTGATCCGATCAATATTTTCGTTAGTATTACGGGTTATATAGGTTTTCGACCAAAAACCATCAGAAAATCACTTTTCGCTAATTTGGGCACTTTGCTAATAACCTCGGCTTTTTTGCTTTCATATGAAAGAGCACCTCAAAAATCATAACAATCAGTTGGTTTCAAGAATGCACAATAAGTAGATATGTCAATTTGCACCGGATTTCGTTTATTTTGACCGGACTATTAGGTAATAACTGGTTGTAATTTTCTACAAAGCTCTCATTGTTGATAATCTTTGAATGTAACGAAAGGAAACCATATGGCAAGAAGTTTTGAAAAGAATTCAAATGTTCAAAATAGAAAATTTTAAAACTGAGAAAAACGATAACTCATTGGATGTCATGGCTCATGTAGGAATACTTTCTACTACATATTCCCAGGTATCCCCGGCACGAGGAGTGGGGTCTGGTTTACAGTATCTCCATTGATCTTAAGGTGACTGATTATCCTCCAGTTCAACCATGGTCTTTTTAAAGGAGCAAAATGACGTGCATAGTTGCATCTCTGGACCCTTCGTCTTTGCTGGTTCAAGCGATACTCAATTCACCTCGTCAGCTAGTGTATACTATACTTTAATAAAGGCGCATATATAAAACAAAATTTCCAAAGATTCATGTATATACGATTTTTTCCTTAGTACATTTTTTGCTTTAACTTATTACTCACAAAGGTCAAATTTGCCTTGCAGTGAATTCAATTATCGAAAACTCCACAACAAACACGCAGCACTATTTTGACAAAAATTAATTGTTGCTGAAGAAAAATTAAAAACTTTATAAGTAAGTTTTCCTGAAGGTTATGGTTATTTCCTATCAAATAACAGAATATTTTTATACTATCTAAAACATAAATTTCTTGCAGTTAATTAGGGATTTAGTGTTTATAAACACCTAGGGCGTGATGGTCCAATATGGCACCTGGTTTATTTCTTAATTATGAACGTTATCTTGTAACAAATATATTTCTGTAAAGTACTACAGAAACTAAAGAAAGATCAGTTAAATCTACTTTTACATTGAAATTCCTTCTGTTTTACTAAGTCTTCCAAACTGCATTCCGTATTTCACATATTTTCCTAACAATTACCATGCATAACTTTAATATATATATGATCATTTATGCCCTGTTTCAGGGTGATTTGCGCGTTCTGGGATACCTCTTAGACCGCCAGGATGCCTTGCTACATTTTCATAACTAACTCTGGCGTGATATCCACTATTATCTGCATAATACTGAACACTTTGTTTTCTCCCATCTGGCAATGTAACGTAATAATGTCCTTTAGTGAGTTTACCGTTTCTTTCTTCTTGGTGTCCAAAATCGTTTCCATGCTTCTCATCCAAGATTCGGTATCCAAAAGCATATTTGGCAGCATACTGATGAAGCTAAAAAATAAATAACATAAGTCGAAACTTCAGGTTCAAATTATTTCTTATTTTAAAATTGTTTTTAAGCTTTTAGTCATGTGTCCTGTAAAACAATATCGCACCATTGCAAAAAGCAATGACCTTAATTCTTATCAGTTCGGTAAAATTACTCCTAAATAAGTGTGGTGGCATAATAAGCTACATAAAATATTAAAATTAAATTAAAATATACATCTGGTCTGTTGAAAAGTTAGAGCCGAAAACGAACATCAATAGGTTTGCTTCTGGAACCCTGTATCTACATCAAAAGGTACCATAGGAAGTTTTTTTTATATGAAAGACTAGGATTATTTTGACGTACTCTATGACAAAAGTTGGTTATCTCTTATCAGACACCCTGTATAGCTGTAAAAAATATAAAATCATACTATATTAGCAACACTCCATTGTATTCTAACTTACACCATAGAAAGATCCACTGACACTGCTTTTCACCTAGTAGAAGATTGGAGTGAGAAATTATTGGACAATAAAAACAATGAGAGAATTTATAGATATCAAATTTAATGATAAATCAATTAAACCATCATCCCTTCACCTGCCTTCGCTAAAAGAAATGTTCCGAAAACAGTGGGTGCTCGATATTTATTATTAGACGTAAGTCTGCACATATACGCAAGGGCATATTTCATCACTCTTGTTATGCATTTTTGTACTTGAGATCCTTTTACACCACTCGAACTGCATACGGTTATTGCGCACTCAGATAATCTTGCTGTACTGATTATGCTTTGTCAGGTTTTATATGAATGTAAATTGCTATAATAAGAGGGATGATTTGTCTAAGGGGCTAATAGCCGAAGGGTTAAGAAAATGCAGTCGAATGAGAGTCTTAGTTAAGTGTGCCCTCTCTGGAAATTAATCTTAAATTAAATCGGTTGGTATATAACCAAACATCGACATTTTAAACAGTCTATGAAATGAGCTATTTTCTTCAATATCTCTCTTTGAAGCCGGTTATTCTATATATAATTAGATAGAACAGTACATGTTTTACCGACAAATATCAAAAAAGGTCCTCGCCGCTATATTCTCCGTGGAAAATACGTAAAAAGCAGATATTTAATTGTTTTTATCTCCAAAAGAGGTGTAAAATAGCCCAGGGTCTACCATGAAGCAATAATAGATGTCCCACAAACAAATTTGACATATTTTGAATTTTGTCGCTATGAAGTACTCATTAGAAAAGAGATCACGGATTGCTACTTTGTATTACAAAAGCCAAGAAAATGCAAAAGAAGCAAGAAGAAGATTTATAGCAAATTTTTATATATCCGTAAATACAATTTTAGGGATAAAAAATCAATCTGAAGAGAGTATTTACATGATAGAAAAAGAATTTTACGAAGAGTCAGAAATCAAAACCTAGCGATCTTTCATATTCTCCCAGCACTTAACAGCTGCACAGAAAGAACTTGGCTTTCAGTTTATTTCCCACGTTGTAACTCGGCACCAAAACAACGACCTTAATTTATTTTAAAAAATGTATGGACGGACGAGGGAACATTTTCGACATCAGGCATATTTAATCGGCACAATCTCATCACCGGGCTGTAGAAAACCCAAGAAAATTTCAAACCATCAAATTTCAAGAAAAGAGTGTTGTGTTGTCTTAAATAATCGAATTTAGGATCCAATATTTTATAACGAGTCACTAAATGGACGAAGATATCATGAGTTCCTTCAAAACCAAATTGAACATTTTTTAGATGAATTACCCTTAGAAGAATATCGAAACCTAATTTAGCAACAAGACGAAGCTCCTCCGTATACCATACGTGCTGTTTTTGAGTTTTTAAACCAACGCCATAATTAATGGATTGGGACCATTTCTTTGACCGTCAATAGTCCTGATCTCTCGCTGTTAGATACATTTCACTGAGGTCATCTAGAGAACGTGGCATACCAACAAAGAAACCGAATGTCAAATTTCTTTTGACTTTGGAGGCATATAAAGGTGATAATACCTTTATCACCTATGACAAACCTATTAAAACATAATAAATAAACAGCACTCGCAATATCAAAACTTTTTAACAAAATAGACATAAAAAAATGCGTTTTTTCCAAAAACCATACAAAAAACAGGGTGCTTCATTTAAAAAAGACTTCATCCATGGCGTAAGTCTTTTGCTTTTGTTTTAAATTTTTTTTCTACAATTTTTGAATTCTACAGAAAAAATACATCGAATGGCTATTTTGGATTTTTTTAAACACAAAACAGGTCAAAAATAGACCCCTATTCCGGCGCTCTGTACACAATCAAATCAATTTTAAAGAGAGGCTTAAGTAATTAAAAGGGAATGTTGGACAGGATTTCTACTAAAAAAGCGGGTCATAACTATAAAATATACTGGAGAATCCATGTACACATCCCTATATTTTACGAGTTTTATTTAAATAGACAGATTTTTTTTTTATCAGAAAAAACAAATGCACATCACAAATCTCTCAAAAAATAACAACTTGTGCATTTTTTTCATTTATAATTCACATTCATTATAGGCGTAGATATAAATATGAATAATATTTATGGACAAAATTATCATGATATGATCAATAGTACTACCAGCAACAAAAAATACAGTCAAAGTTGCTTCCTAAAAAAGTTGACTTAAGATTAAACTGACAATAATAATAACCTCCAAACTAATCCTTGACTTTTGAGGCTTTGGCATGAAAATCTTGCCTATTCGGAGGACAATATTTTATGTTTCATCATTTTCTTTCATTATTGCTTTAGGTAATACTAATCGATAAGAGAAATACTAGGTTTATAAAGCACGGCTTTCATATTTCGTCGATTGATGACGCATGCGTAACGATGATTAATTAACTGTCGTTATCAAATTAAACTTTTTTATATTATTTTTTATATATAATAGTATATTCAATTGAAGAAAAATGGGCTAATATGGCCGAAATTCATTGGGAATATGGCAGGTTATGCTGCGTACGGCAACCACCTTCAAAGTCATCACTAATTGATTGGCAATTATTCAAAGTGGACTAATTAGGCTTCATGTTTAGGTTGTCTCGTTTTACATCAATGCGCAAGAGAGATGGAACTAAAATCTTACTAGTTGCGAAAGAGATACATTTCTGTCTTTATTAGCTCCAACTCAGTGGCGGCTCGCCAGGGGACGCAATTTCCAATCAATTTACTTAAAAATAAAAATATTTTTAAAATATTAAATATTTTATAATCTACATTTTTATTATAAAAATGTAGTATGTTTTATATAAATTCACATTATTTACTTAATTATACCATTATTTTCTATCAAAACTAGTGCCTTATATACTCAAAAAATTGTAATGACTTTAAAACGTAGCGCGCAGAACACCTTTTCATAAGAGCGACCCGTTGAGGAATCACAATCAGGAGTAACAAATTCCGCATCAGACTCTCTCCGCATGCCGGCTTTCGCGCTTAGATTTGTTTACGGTAGTTGCTATGGCAACGCATTGGTGAATAGCCGTAAGTCAAATAGAGATGGGAGCGGTATAAAACTGCTGCTGCAGGCGCTTGTTTGCTTGTTATAGAATTAATGTAAATTACTTAGTGCGTTCGGAGCAGCGGAGACGGAAGCAGTTTTGCATCCATCGAATGAATCGAAATTAGCTTTAAGATATAGGTACATAACTGTTTTTTAAGAACAAAAAATATATTTAAAACCTTATAAATTCATATTATTTCCCCTAAGTATTAAAAAACGCTCCAAAGCTATGAATAATTAACATCATAAAAAGGTTTAAAAAATAGCCATTTAGGGCCTGGCACAATACAATTTTGGGATGCCATTTTCTCGGAAACGATTCTTACATAAAATATGGAATGTCCCACTGATTCAAAAAAAAGTATCAATATTCGGGGTATTGTAATTTAAAAACAAAATGTGCAAGAAAACATAACTTTTACACATATGACGTCACAATCAAATCGTTAAATCGCCAAAAGATCTGGAGACGAATAAGTCAATTTGACAAGTAAATCAGTTTTCGAGATTTTGGACAGTTTTCGAGTTATTGATTTCATTGTCATAAAATCTCACTGTATATATTTTTTTAATTGACAATACTTAAAACCTAAATTAAAATACCTTAAAAAATAATATATACTGTCCTAATTATAGATTATTTTCATCCCGTAGTATATAGATTTTTCTAGAATATTCTGGATCATTCTATGCTTTTCTAGAGACTATATAAGCGCACCGAAGGGCATATTTTTGATCAGTTTAGTTTGAAATTTCAATGTTAACAAGTTCACAGTGACAAGTTTTAGGTTACTTTAGTTGCGATTGTTAGCTATAACTAGAGTTTTTTTATTAGAAGAGTTGATGCAGTGCACCCGTGTTTCAAATTAAATTAGACTTTTCGATACTGCCGGACCGAATGTGTGAAGAAAAAATTAAATAGGGCACGGTGTCAATGACGCACTATATTATTTATTCTTTTTTTATTAAAAGGAATAAATGAGGTAAGCATTAATCTAAAAGTTAGATTAATATATTAAAATACCTTCCAGGTACCTTAAGATAGACTGGTAGGTTAATATATCCTTGTCAGTTACTATTAACAATCAAATTTACTTATGTAGTGTTCCTTATTGCCTGAATACAGACGAAAATTATGACATATTTTCACTATTGGATCAGAAAATGCTGCCAAGCTGGTCACGGCCTATACCAAATTAGCAGGTTGGCGAAAAAAAAATATATAAACTGAATCAATTGAAAGATCAGTTAAATTTTGATGTTCATGTGGCACCTAAGGGTACAATTATTTAATATGTCTAAGTTTTCTGTGATCTGTGACTTAGAAACAAACTGTAATTAATTTTTTCGATTTCCCTATATCCACGACTCTGCACATTTTTTAATGATTTCAATAATAGTTCTATCAAGTTGACATGTTTGTCAAGTTGTCTAATAAAAAAATAGATGGTTTACCTGTATTCATATTTAGCAAAGGAAGGACACTACACTTTATTTTTGTAATACCAATTTCATCGTTTTTGGCACTAGCTGTATCAACTCTCCAAACAACAAGACCTTAAATCTACTAATCACAAATTGTTCAATGTGCTTCCTATTTATTCGTCGTTTATTTCCGTGGAGTATAATCAAGTTTTGTCGAGTGTTCAGCATGGGTTTCATGGCTCGGCTTTGATTGCGGCGCATATGTGTTCGAATTGCCGTTCAGGCAGAAGATTTTTTTTAACAGAATGTATAATTAATAAAAATGCAGATTAGATTAGGTTATGTTTGCTGCAAAGACACCAACCAAATTCCAAGACTATATTAAAACGGTTTTTTTTAACAAAATCTATACTTTAAGTTTGATCTTCCCTGTTAGCATTAGATAACCCCAGATTCGTCGATAAAACCGTTATTAAAGCTATAAATCGTCATTAAAGCCATACAATCGCACCTCAAATGATCGAAATCACTCTAAAGTGATGTGATTAGTAGATTTCCAGCAGATTTAAGGTATATTTAGAAACTACGTGTTTGTGTACCAGCCAATATCGGAACCAACGAAGCCAACGTCATTTGCCCTATATCTCGAAAACAGCGTTTTTGGACCTATGCCTATATAGAACTTTTTTCTTATTTGGGTCCTATCAGTTCCTCCTATAATAAATACGTATTTTGTGTCTGTTTTTTCTGTTTTTCTATGTTTTTTATTTCGGATTTGGAAACCACTTTTCCGTAAAATTAATTCGTGGTCTTTTACTTCAGACTGAAAAAGAAGCTACCTTAATTTAGATCACAGGTTCACAATCCTGAATTGAAATGTTGCTAGTCATAAATAGTACATAAAATAAATTCGGGTGAAATTCTATTGTTTAGTATCCCCTAGACAACTGTAACATGTGGACGGCTGTCTTGCATTGACTATTTAAGTAAGACAACAAATCTCAAGCGCGAGAACAGTACATAATACTTAACTTTTAGAAACCATCAAATCAAACGTTTTATTACGATAAAAATTTAAAATCTGTAAATCTTGGTCCTTAAATACTTTATTCAGGTTATATTATACTATTATTATATCATATAATTATTTGTGTCGTTTGTTCTATTTCTCGATTGTCTAAATCATAAAAAAAACAATAGATCATTGCTTCTAGAAGGATGAATATAAATAGATGGCTGTTCCTTTAAATATTTCAACAGTTTTCTGTATATTGTGGACTGACTAGTACCTAGTTATCAAACGTTTTCTTTACTTCAATTCAGCTTTTTGTGTTATGCTTCTCTAACTTTTTGCATTTGAAAGCTTTTGATCTATAAAGCTCTTTATTATTTAATGTAATTCATATATTTATATCTCGTTTTACGCTAGTAATATTTAGTTATTAGTGAATGTCATGACATACACATTTGGGCTCATTAGGTGCAGTCCTTGTAAAGCTCGTGGTGGATTAGCCCATTTTCTGCAAACAAGAAAAAATCAATGAGGACCATTCGCATCCTCCCGATTAAGCACGAGAACGATTTCTGTGGAAAATAGCAATACTAGAGTTATCATACAACAGCCTTCAAAGGCAAGCCACTGAACAAACATCCAACACCTAACTATCATCGCACTTACAGAACACGGTTTTTGACACTTGATTTGGCGCTCCTACTGAAATTGAAGTCAATTATGTCGCATCAAAATCAGACTACCTTCTTTTTCTACTTCATCTGGTGACACGTGTTGAGAAACTAAAATTCATAAGACACTTCAATTGCTCAGGGAGTGTAACCCTCCGTTAGCTGAAAAATTTAGAAAAATCAATAATGAAGTAGCACCTGTACCTTCAGGCGAATCAATTTGTTGCTAACTATTTGCGCGAGGTATTAGAACAAATAACACTGTACGAATCAAACGTTTGTATGCGTTACTTGACATTTTTTCCGAAGAGCAATACGACTTCAGAGAGCTATTAATCTACACGCCTCACATGACACATAATCGACTCCTTTAACAAGAAATTAAGTATAAGGCCTTCGATAAGGTATGGCACGATGTTCCCAATTTTAAGTTTTTAAGAGTCATTACACCTACGTACCTAAGATGCCTGCAACAACAGAACACCGCAAGTAAAGGAGTACATTTCTTGTTCCGTTCTCTTTAGTACGAATTGACAGGTATACTATTTTATCAATTCTATCAAAAAGTTTTAGATGCAATAAGATTAGAATTATGCTCAATATGTAGCGTTTTTTGCAAATGATAAATGAATGAAAAAAATAGGTTTCGTGGCAATGAATTTGCTATAAAATAACTCGGAATGTTTTCCGAGGTTTTTGGAAAGATATGTTCGTCATTGGAGGGATTAAGAGAAATAAGTGGTATAGTGACTAGTGATTTAACTTGCGTAGCTTCTGCTGTGGTTTTAGTATATTATACGACAATCTAATTAGAGTTTATTTAAATATCGCGGAGCTAGTTTAGATGACTTTGTCAAATTAGAATTCATTATAATAATTACTTGATTTCTTAATAATTAAAAATCGATGGGAAAATTACTCAACATGTACATGGTAAATTGCCTATCGAAATCGTTCAAATTTAAATATTTGTAAAACATCTCTTTCCGGTATGCTTTTTAATTAGTATAGATATGTTGTATTAATGAAACACTTTGGAATCTCAGACTTTTAATACAGAAATAACAAAAAAATCCTTATGTTAATATTCATAAATTACAAGTAATCAATTATACTATTTGTGCCACTTTATTTAAAGCAGTTTGAATATTATTTCCGGCTCGTAATATTTTTGAAATAGTTTTTCTGTAATTATATTTCCTCGGTCCAAAGGATTTCGTAGGAAGATATTTATTTTCATCATTGTTGTAACTGACATAACGATTATTTTGTTTTTCGTTATGCGCCAACAAATTATTTTTACTTTTAGACCCCTCTTTGTAGTTATTATTAATGATTACAACATTGCTTGCATTTTCTGTAGTTAAGCCTTTAGACTTTTGAGACTGTTTATATAATTCAAGTGATGGATTGACCTGAGCCTCGTGTTTTTCTAGGGCATTGTTCTCTAAATGAGAAAATACTTGTTTGTTATTATTTTGATTGTTGTTATTGACAAATATCTTCCTCTGAAGGGGAGCAACAATTTGCTTTTTTGAATTTTCATTAAAAAAATTAACATTAAAAGGAAAGTTATACTTCGAAATATTAGAAGAATAACTCCAAGCTCCATCAGTTTCTTTAGAATTATATTGCGTAGGATCTAGATCAGTAGCTACAATTTTAGAACCGTCAAATGAAAAATTAATATATTTTTTGCTTTTAATATTACGCCTAACTCTAAAGATTTTGTGTTGAAAAGCAAAAGCTTTACTTACATCGTCATACTGCTCTTCTGAATATAGTTGTTTGCCACCGAAAGGCAATGGTTGTACATGAACTTGCTGATAGGGACTTTCTCTGTGTTCTTGTAACGCGGGCAACTTAACAAGAGTTGGTTTAGCAGATACAGAAACAATATTAGAAACATCCGCTTCATTATGTGGCTCTAGATCTGGAGTATAAAGTGAGACCGGGGAATAGTTTCGTATTTCTGCTGGAGTATATAAAGAAGGAATAGATGGCGGATATTTAACATTAAGTGATCCAGTACTAGGTCTAACTGAAGGAACTGGCCGATAGAATCTTCCACGTGCTCCTTGGATTCTTGGTTTAACATTACGTAAGTCTTGTGACCGTGATCTATAGCTTCTACCATATTGTCCGTATTCGCTAAAGGGATGGACGGGAACTTGTTCAATGGGCCGTGCCTGTAGAGCAGATACTTCTGGAGATTTTATATTTCCTTCTTCATGTTGTACTTCGAGCGAATTTTGATCAAGTTCTTGGACAACTTCCTCTGGTTTTGACTCTGGAACTGACTGCAAAATCGCCTGTTGCTTTTGAAATATAAATGGAGTTGGCGTGATTAGATCAGCATCTTTTGGAACATCTAAATGATCAGGATATCTAATAGTTGCCAGTCCGTTATTATGGGCAGCAATTTTGGCAAAAGCTTCTTCTTGAGCTTTCTTTTGAGCTAATGCGATAGCGTGATGTTGTTCCTGTACGTGAACTTCGGCTAATTTTTGAGCTTCAGCCAATATCTTTGCTTCTTCAGCTTTATTTACGGCATCAATTTGTTGTTGCAGAGAGTCTAATTGTGGAATAGTCGCAGGATGAGATGGAGAACCATTATGCTCCACTTGAATACCACCTGTCTGACCGGAAGTCTGTAAATTATTCTCGACTATTGGTTTCGAATCTTCTAAAAGTTTTTGAAGACCCTGCAGTTGAAATGCAGCATTCTCACCTACAAGTTCTTGCAGATCAGAAATTTGGAACTTATTGGAAGCTGGCTCTACAGTTTCTGGAGCAGAGTTCTGCAAAATTTGATTAGTAGTACGTGAATCCAAACCAAACTTTTCTTTTAAGGTTTTTGGTGTAACATAAACATATTGAGTAGCGTGATCCTGTCTGTCATTTTTTATTGTTTCTTCTTTTGTTTCGCTACCTGCTAATTCTAAATCATTCTCATGTATCTTCTGTCTAAATCTCTCCTTTTGTTTGAGTGGCTCAGATTTTATATTTTTCTGATTTAAGGTAGGTAAAGCTCTTATAGGTTTAGCAGGGTTTAAAAACTTTGGTTGGAAAGGTTTCCAGTCATTATCATTATCCTCAAACGAAATACTCATTGGAGTTCCTCTGTTTTGGCCTACATAATGGTGTAATTTGAAAAGAGTGTCGGGATCTGTTGAAGAAATATTTAGATTCCGAGAATCTGCTTGCTGCTGACGTTGATATCTTGATTTTAAACGATCTTGTTGTACTGCTGTCCGATAATTAAATGATGTAGGATGGTATATCTTTTGAATTCCATCTAAATGCCTCGCTGTTCTTATATATTCTGGTGGACTTTCGTCTAACTTTTCACGTACTTGGGGTTCGTGCAAGGTGGCAGCATATACGTTTCTTATCAGGTACAAAATGACTAGCTGAAAGAAAAAATATATATTATAGAAAAGTAAAGGCAGCATTTAAAAAAGCTGTACAAAAATATAACATAATTTTGTTTCTTTTTTTTCTCTGAAAATGATTTCCATATGTAAAATGTTTAAATGTTTAAATTATTACTATTACAACAAAACAGGACGAATTTGTGGAGGGTAGATCTAAAACAACAAAACTTCTCATATGTGAGTTGGCCACATCTAAGTCCTTAAAAGCAGGGCACTCTGCAGCCTTGATGTACACCGACTGTTCCAAGGCCTTCGATAGGATAGAACATTAAATTCTGAAATTTAAATTGTCAATGTATGGTCTGTGAAAACTCTTATGTATTGGAGAAGCTCATAGTAAAATAATTGTCAACAGATTGGTGAAATAAATAACATATTCTTTTTGATTCATTTATTACATCATCTCATCTTTCTATATTTCTCTTTAATTTATCTATTAATGATGTAATCAATTGCTCTCAGTTTAGTCAAGTGCTATTAAATGCAGATGACATAAAAATCTTTATCTGTGCAAATTCTTCTCAGAATTCAAGCTGATTTATATAGGTTTGAGAGAATGGTGTTCAGAGAACAGAATGTGGTTAAACATACAAAAATGCAAGTAAATTTATTTTACTAGGAATGTAAATCTTAAAAGAAATGCCTATTTTCTCGAAAGATTTCTGACTGAGAATGTAACAACAATTTGCGATCTTTGATGAAAAATATACTTTTAGTCATATCGAGTTATCTAGCAACAAACCTCTCAAAATCTTGGGATTCGTTAAAAGGCATACATGGTACTCTAGTAATATATTTGCCCTAAAGACTGTCTAGGTCAGCTTAGTTCGTAGTCGCCTAGAAATTAGGGTTTGTATTTGATCCCCGTATTATTTAAGATATATTAATAAAATAGAAAGTATATACAGCAGGTTTCTTAAATTGAGAATACCAGGATGATATTATTATGTGCTTTGTTACCAACTGGAGTTTCTTACCCTTTCAGAGAGAAGAGAGACTTTGATAATTTTTTTGTTTTTAAACTGTTGTCAAACATGGTCATTTGTACTGAGTTGCTTTCCCAGATGAATCTATATGCTCCATCTAGAACTTTAAAAGATACCTTCATATTTTCTCTGAAACATTATAAAACTTTGTATGGTCAGAACTCTGCTCTAATCAGAATAACGACAATTGGAAATAAGATCGCGGTGGACAAATTCTTCTCTCTGCAGATCAAGATTTTATATTGGCATTTCTTTTTCTTTTTATTGGTTTTGCTCATTGTAATATGCATTTTGTTTTTAGTGTATAAGTTAAATGTGTATATTATAATTGTTTGCATTAGGCATGTCATTCCAGCGTGGATTATACAGTGATCGCTTTACTAGCAAAATAATGTTTTGAGATGGAATACGACCCCGTCTTGAATGTCAAATTGAGCTCGAAATTGTCTTTGGACCATTATACCAGACTTTGACTCGAAGTGAAACTTCACGAGGCCGCGCCGTGCCTAGCGGCATGTATATGTCGATTCACAATACGCCACAACACAGAAAAAAATCGATCATAGGTTTTTTGTTGTACCATAAATATATAGGTAATTTAAACAGAACATGGATAACAATGCATTTGAGGTATTTACCCTAAAAACATCAAAATAAAATCAAACAGGAAGAAGATTGAGTATAACTAAAAAGAATATACTATAAACTGAGCGAAGGTAATGCATTTTCTATCATCTAACCTAACAAAAACAAAATATATAATATCGCATAGGAACATAAACTTGATTAAGAAACAAGTATTGCTAAAAGAGTAGCTATTTAAAATGAATTTAATAAAATAATTTATTTACGTCAAGCAGGATAAGACTTTATTACATCACTCATTCAAGTTGTTTAAGTTCCTTAATGCGCTTCATTACACCATTAGTAGTGTGATGATTTTTAATGCACAACTGGTGACATGTAGAGCTCATTACGAAACTCAATAAAAAATACAAAAAATATTGTTGATGATAAACCTCTAATAACAAATAAAAATAATATTTTTTCTTTAAAATGTTGATGTCCTATGTAAAATATTACAGCTTACATGAGCGTTAAAGCATAGTACTGTACTCGTGTGATTACAACGACTTGGTCTACGACCATGTCGATGCCAATATTCATCACTCGTGACTACAATAATGTTTATACCGCGCTAGTAATTTAAGTACCTATTACCTATCTAGTTTTTTACTAATACTTAACCTAAGATTTGCTTGCGCTTAAAAAGTTTTTGGATGAACGCACATCCCATTTTTTTGGAATAAGCTATTTTTGGAACTTATGCACCTACGGTTTGGGTAAAATTACAAAACAAAACGGTTTTTTCTTTAAAAACACACAGACCATCCAAAATTAGCACATCTGGCATCCTAATAATCTTTTTTTCAGGACGTCGACAAATATTCAGGAAAATAGAAAACAGTCTCAACCGCAAATAGAGGGTTGAACAGACATCTGCTAAGACTAATGGCAGACAATGACTTATTAGAGATTAATGTCCTTCAAGAGGTTAATATCCTTCAAGAGGATATCCCCACAAATTCAAAAAAGTTGTAATTAACTTATTAACTTTAATAAAATGTAGTAATCTAACCGTTTAAGTTATAAGCTCGAAATTTAGTCACAGCCTGCCTAAAAATATCTAGTTTTGTAAAAACAATATCGTAGATATATTAGTTCCCTTGTATTACAGGATAATGTTGAAAAATTTACCCATTCTTGGGAACTTTGGTACAAACTTCATCTCGTTAGTGCACCCCCTGTATATAATCCAGGACCCTTCTTAAATAGTGTATTTTGTGTAGCTTTTTAAGCACTTTTCGTTGCCCTAAGTTTTCTGACCAGATGTCAAGAATTATTAACTTTGTCCTGTAACTGTCCACGCAAAAGAAATTTCATTACATTTACCACTATCGACTTCCATAATTCAAAAGTCGTCAGAGTATCATCTACGATGAGCGATAACCGATTGAATGTGTTATGTATTATGTATTATTCTAGGAAAGTGCTCTGAACACCGAGCCACGAAAACCATGAGCTCAATACCAACCATGACAATTTAACTTATTCAATCTTATGTTGGTAGATTACGGCATTACATCCGGCGGCTACAAACCGAGGAGGGTGTTGAAGAGGAATGGAACTCATTCATGATTATTAGTCATTAAGATCCATATATCTATCAAGAAGTAGAAGCAGATATCTAAATATTAATATCAAGTCGTACTAATTTTTAAATTGTTGCTTTTTGAATGTCTGTATTTTCATTACTATAAATTTGCCAAAACTTTAATCGGTATTTCAGACAAATTAAAATTGAAATATTTAAATCTTCCGTCTGGAACCGAACCCTGGGCTTCTTTGCATTCTAGACAAGCGCTCCGACCATTGAACCAGAAAGAACTTTTTTTATTCTTAATTTGTCTGAAATGCCAATTACATAAGTTTGGGAAATTTATAATAATAAAAAACATGCAATCAAAAAGCAAAAATTTAAAAACTAGTCTGGCTTGATATTATTATTCAGAGATCAGCTTCGGATTCCTGCTGAAATCGCTATATCATTGATGAATTTGGATGATAGATACATAGATCGTAATGACTACTAATCATGAATTAATGTTTCCTCTTTAACAGCTTCTTCGCTTCGCAGTTAACACTACACGGTACAAATATATATCTAATTTAAGAAGTACCTATATAACTAGGTGTCAAAAAACATTTTATTAAAAATGAAAATCATATCAACTTAAGAATTACCCACCTACCTACCAAATAGTAATGAGCATAACTTTTCCAAGCCTGTTAAAGCTGCAGACTTTTGTCTCATTGCCTTAAATAATATGTGACAAGATGCGGGATTCAGCTGAATGTTTAAAGTCGATCTTCGAAGGGTACTTAATGCTGGCAACGGATAGCTATTTCTTTTTAAATACTGATATGCCTTCGAGCTAACACTTTGAAATGAAGATGCAGTAGCATACACTAGTAAGGTTGACGGTGGAGTGGTATAAATGTTAACACTTAAAGGAATCTTTAATTCATTAATTAATTAATTAAATTAAGGTTGAAAGCTTTTAGAAATATCAATCTGGATAACTAAGATAGAATGAAAACAAACTGATGACCCACAAAAAATAAATACAGCTTAAATAATCAAAAAAAGGAAAGAAAATGTTAATGAAATGATTATAAATAAACCAGATTAAAAACAGAATGTTAAAATGTATTCTTTTGTAACTTTTTATAGAACTAAAGACTTAGAAGTTAATAAACTCTAAGAACTTCAACGGACACATGATCTAACCCAATGACTAAAAGAAAAGGTCCTAACTTTTTATTTCGGATGTAAAAAAAATAGTTATATGCTTTTTTTTAAGTAATTTTCATGAACAAAATGGGAACAATTCAGATAAATTAATTGCAAAACATATATTAGATGCCTTCACACATGCTTAAAAAGAAGACATCTGGTTACAGTAGGTATGTGAAACTATCAAGTATTTGACCACCTTAGTAAAATGTATGTTTACTACATACTATTTATACACATTTTAGTTGAATCTTTATTTGATTTAGTCTCTTTATTTTATTTTCAGGTAAGCCTGCCAAAATCCGATCCGATCTGTAATATTTCTTTGATTTTTTCAATTATTGGTTTTTAAACACGTCTGGAGCAGGTTGCTCTCTGTAGCATCATTAATTTTTCTTTTTATTTTCAAAATGCTTATCTTAGCACATAACCTCTAGAAATTATTTGATTTAGAAATGTTTAACCAAATATTTACCGTTATTTAAGTTAATTTTGTCATATTTGTGGCAAGCATAAACCCTCTGTACTGTAAAAATCAGGGTTTTTAGGAAATCTAGGATAGATGAGAGAGAGAATGAGATATTACATTTGTCCTTCGTTTTATTGTAGCTGAAGCAACCAGTAACCTCACAAGATATATTGTTCTTGATTCTTAATACACAAATGACTCTAACAATAAAAATCTTTTCTTTCCGAGGTAAAATTTATTTGGACAAAAAAATAAAAACTGGTATTTGTTGTCAAACTAGTAACCTAACCTACAATTTTTATTGACGTTTACAGGCATACTAAATTTTTTTCGAAAGCTACCTCATGTCTGACGTAGAAGCGCTGGCTGGCGAGCACACCTTGTTTTCTTCCCACCATGGGTTTATCATGGTATGACCAAATGTAAATGTGTCTTCTTCTTTTTCTTTATTATAGGCCCTTGAGAAAGTGGTAATCGACCACGAAACGTTGGGATATAAATTACCATAGTGGTTTTATTTGCCTGTCCTCTTCCCACTATAATCCTCTACATATATATACAGGGTGTTAATTAATGTCGTGGACATATTTCAGGGAGTGATAGTACTCGACAAAATAGGAAAAAAATGCCAATATATGTATGGTCAAAAACGCACCATTTTCGTTATACAAGGTGTCAAAGTTTCAATTTTTTTTCTCGTTTTTTGCGTTTTTTTCCAATTCCTTCTGAGACAATTAGTTCAAATTTAGAACATGTATTATTTTTAAGAACCTCCACGATAAATGTTAAAATCGTGGATGGTAGTATACATTTTTTGCACCACCTACCAGTTTATCTTTCGGAACTTTTTTTTGCAGCACCTTGTATGAATTCTGATATAAAATTGAAACTCTTTCTTTATTTCTTTAGCTCTTTCGTATTTTGCAGATTAAGTGTAGGCTAAATAATGAAACTGGAAAAAAAGGTAGTAGTCTGAGGGAGGTCATTTGTTAATTCTGTTCTTTAATCTAATATTTTGTAAGAAATATTTATTTATTTGACGTTTCCGTAGTTGTTTCGAGTTGTTTAATGATGGTTGAATTCACAAATCAAGAATATGCAGAAATTCATTTCATTTACGGACTTGCCAACGGCAATTGTTATGATGTCAGACGACTCTATGAACAGAAATATCCAAATCGCATGGTGCCCAATAGACAAACATTTGCAAAGGTACATAATCGGCTATGTGAAAATGGATCATTCAAGAAATCCACTCATTTAGCAGGAGCAAATAGAACGGTTAGGACTCCTGAAGTCGAGGAAGCAGTCCTGAATGCAGTAGAAAATGATCCTGCTACCAGTACGAGGAAAATTGCAGCAACACTTAACATTTCATTTGTGCTTGTATGGAAAATTTTATTAGACAACTTAATGTATCCTTACCACATCCAAAGGGTTCAAGCTCTTCTCCCACGTGTCTTTCCATTCCGTTTAAATTTTTGCCAGTGGTTCTTACAAATGCTAGCTCAAAAATGATTATTTGGAAACACGATTTTATTTAGCAATGAGGCAAATTTTTCTAGGAATGCCATACGTAATTTTCATAACAATCATTTTTGGGCAGAAGAGAATACGCCTTCGATACAAAATAATTTCCAGCAACAATTTTCAGTAAAGGTGTGGGCCGGCATTATTGGAGATTATTTGATAGGTCCATTTTTCCTGCCGGCAAGACTAAACGGACGATATTATCGTCAATTTCTCGAAAACGAACTCCCGGTATTGCCAGAAGACGTGCCAATTCTTCTAGAAATCAAATGTGGTTCATGCACGATGGTGCACCAGCACATTTCAGCATAGAGGTGAGGGAGTTCCTAAATAATAATTGTAACAACCGTTTAATAGAGCGAGGGGGACCTCAGCCATGGCCCCCTAGATCTCCAGATCTGAATAGCCTGAATTTCTTTTTCTGGGGACACCTGAAAACATTCGTGTATCAGACCCCAATCCAGACAGAAGAAGATTTAAGAAACAGAATAATAGCTTCATGCGACATCATTCGCAATACTCCTGGAATATTTGACAGAGTCCGTCAGTCCATGAGGCGAAGACTTGATTCTTGCATTCTAGCAAGAGGTGGACATTTTCAACAACTTTTACAATTTTGTTTTATTTTTAATTTAACTGTAATAATTTTATCTGACACTATCATGTCGGTTGATTTAGAATAAAACCCGTTTCTTAATTTTTTGCTTAACTTCGCCTACATGCCATCGATGTAATGCATCGATTATTGCAAATAAGTCGAAAGCTTTGATAGCGAGAATAATGCAAATTACGAAAGAGCTAAAGAAATGAACAAAAAATTTAAATTTTATCAGAATTCCTACAGGGTGCTCCAAAAAAAAGTTCCGCAAGATAAACTTGTAGATGGTGCAAAAAAATGTAACACCCTGTATACTACCATCCACGATTTTGATATTTTATCGTAGAGGTTCTTAAAAGTAATTAAGTAATTGTCTCAGAAGGAACTGGAAAAAAATGCAAAAAACGAGAAAAAAACTGAAACTTTGACACCCTGTATAACGAAAATCATGCGTTTTTGACCATGTATATATTGGCATTTTTTCCTATTTTGTCGAGTACTATCACCCCCTGAAATGTGTCCACGACATTAATTAACACTCTGTGTATATACATATATATATATATATATATATATATATATATATATATATATATATATATATATATATATATATATATATATATATATATATATATATATATATATATATATATATATATATATATATATATATATATATATATATATATATATATATATATATATATATATATATATATATATATATATATATATATATATATATATATATATATATATATATATATATATATATATATATATATATATATATATATATATATATATATATATATAAATATGTCACGTTATCCCAGTGAACTCTGGGTACGCGTATCAGTCAGGTCATTTAAAAAAAAATTTAGCTATTTAAAAGTTAGGAATATTAGAGATTTTTTTGGACACCTGCAAAAATATTTCTCTTAAATATATTACCACATTAAAAGCTACAAGAAACTGTGAAACCCGTATCTAAAAATTGTAAGCAGTTCAAAAGTTACAGGAGAAGAACAATTTTTTTGAGAGCTGTCACAATATTTTTTCAAAATAAATTACTCCTCTAAAAGTTACATCGAATTTTGAAAACCGTATTTAAAAAAATTGAGCAGCTTAAAAAACAGTTTTTGTGCAAACGTCACCTCGTAATTGCAACCCCTGTATATATTCCAAGCCCTTTCTTAAACTGTTTATTTTGTGTATCTTTTTGAGTACTTTCCGGCGCCGTAACCAGTTTTTCGACCAAACGCCTTCTTTTTTTGTTTGAAAAAAAATCAGTTTTTCTCAAAAACGTCTAGCTCTTTAACGCCTACATGCCCAGACATAAATCGAAGCCATAAAAAATATCAGAGAAATATTTGCTCTAAACAAACCAAAACTCAGCCGTGACATCTATCACAACTGACATGTCAAATATTCCTGTAAATTTTATTATCATTCTAGGCCAAGGCCACCTATTATTTCGCGTCGTACATGGATAGTTATTTGATTTTTTGCCGATATGTGCACTTTTTTCTTTAAATCGAATTTTCACCCACTTGCTAAGTACTTAGAGAGAAATGATGTTATTAGAGTTTTTTTGTAGCCAAATTAATGTTCCATCCGCGGGTCAGAAACCAATCCCGGTTACTATTCGCAGTAAGCGGTAAAATGAGGTTAAAGTTGGAATTTAAATTATCAACTTTAAAAAATGCATTGGTCATGATTGGTCACAGTCTACCTAAAAATATCTTGTTTCGTAAAAACAATACCCTATGAGCTATATTTATGGGTATTAGTTTCCTTGTAATACAGGATAATGCAAAAAATGTACGCATTCTTGGGAATTTTGCTGCAAACTTCATCTCATCAGTGCATTTTGTATAGCTTTTTAAGTACTCACCTATTTGATTTATAAGCGCCCTAAAACACCCTTATACAATATAATTGCGACCTCAACCGTGTTACATCGAAGTTGACTTTTTTGGTCAACTTTGCGATACCATGTCTTCGGTAACAAAGGTGGTACAGAAAAATCTTTCAAAAAAATCTCGAGATCCACGTCTCCTCTAAAAATTCATAGCAAATTCAATGTCTTATCTCTAATAGTTTTCCAGATATGACCGCCGAAAGGTCTAAAAACACGGTTTTCTGAAATGACACGCCCCACACCAGGTTTTTGTGCCTGAGTGTGATGAGAGTAGTAACAAAAGCCTCGATACCATATATCCGCAAAATGCTAAAATTAAATTGTATCAAATTCTGTTTGTTATGACTATGTTTTAAAATAAATAATGTTGAATTCAAATACCAATACGAAACTCATTTTTTATAAAAATGTACTTAATGTGATTCGGAAATTTTTCTCTTTTATTACTATCTCCAATCGACATCGACTTTGAATGAGTGAATTAAAATTGACAAAGAGAAAATAATTCTGATAGTTATAATAATTATTACCAACATTTTGTATAAGTACTGAGCAATCATATAAGTAAGACTTAGAATAATGACAAGAGATGCGCTAGATAAAAGTTTGTAACCTCAGAATTCTCTGATCTCAGCTAAATGCAGAAACTTAAGATAACATAAGATTGCCTTTCCAAATATAAAATCTGTTAACTTTAGGTGGGGTATCTAAAATCATTTAGAATTTTGAAGAAAATAAAATCAAAACTCGTAAAATTGTTTTTCGTGAAAAAAACTTATTTCATAAATAAATACTTTTTGAAAAATGGAATTCCTCAATTTATTAATAAATAATATAATACTCACTAAAAACAAAGGGGGGCTATGGACCCGGTGACTATGGTGAAAATCCATTCCATACTCGGACATGGCGCTCAATTCCCAACAACCATATCGTTTTTTTATATACAAGGTCCCTGATTACATTTTAAACGGTACCTTAGAGACTTTATTATATGAGTTATTAAAAAATTTTAAATACAAAAGTTTTTGGGTTTTATCAGACGTGTTGGAATAAAAAAAAACAAACACATCGGAAAGTTAACAAATGGGATTCAACTTCGTTGTTTTAAATGAAACACCCTGTGTAATATATGTTCGTCAAATGGATGTTCTCTTCTCGCTGATTATAAATATACTAGCTTTGATATGTTTATCCCTAAAGATACCCGAGAAATTTGAGAAAATCTTTCGATAATGTGTATTTAGCAAAATTATTCAGCTGTCAGAATCGTTGGTGGAGGAATTATTTTAACTTCTAAGCATTTGTCTTTGAATTATTTATATTCGAACATAATTTCTTCTATATTTTCAAATTTCTATGCTGGGTACATTCTAGGGACACATTTACAACTTTTAGTATAGTTATTCTATTTAAAACAATACAAACAAGGATTCATCAAGTTGCCATCTATAATTAATACCAACCGTAAATTAGAGATAAATTTTTCTTACTGCTGGTTTCATATTGTTTTAGAGATCCACCACTTTAGATCCGCTAACTTTTTTTTCTAAAAGGAAAATTACACCTAGGCAGGTCTGTCTGGTTTCTGTTTTACTTTTGCTGATGATACGGCGCTTCTTTATACTGCTCCTAATCTAAAATCTCTTGAAGGAATAATCAAAGATCTGTCTAAATACTCAAAATACTTAAAATTAAATTAAAATGAAGAAAACACCGTGTATATAGTTTTTCAACAAAAAAACTATTATTTAGGATAAAACTGAAGATTAACAATTTAAATTAAGTTCAGACACCCATATTAACTTACTGTTAATAATAAATTAATCCGTGCAAATCACATTGCAAAAATATAGGCACGTGCAATCATAGCATTTTGTTCGCTATATTAAACTTGACTGAGACCGAGCCATTGTTTTTCTTTTCTGCAATAGGCAAATATGCTTTTAACTTATAATGCATATATTGTAAGTAACCTAAGATATATAATTAATATATGGGGCACTTGTGAAATAACCTACTTAAAAAACTTTAAAGAACACCTAGTAGACACCTATACTTAGAAACGGCATTGCATCCAATAGGTTATATATCGAGTCTGTAAACAGTTTAAAAAGGGCTATAAGATCTTAAATAATAAACAAATATGTAATGTAACTTAACTTTTACCAAAGGTACTAATATTATAGTACCAAAAGTAGTAACAATATCTACAGTTCATCTCCATCACTCCCCTTACTCAAGCAGGGATGTCTTTGAATTTGATGAAAACTATAGATATTTTTGTTAGAAGTTTAAAAACATATCTAAACTTAGAAACCTATATTTAATTTTCATTTTTTTTGTGCAATTTTTGTAAATCTACTTGCGGTTTGGTGATAAATCTCTTTAAATTGTTTTTATGTTTATGACTGACTGTAAGAAGATAGACTTGTATTAATATGCGCTCATTATATGTTTTTATGGTGCTTTTTATGTGTTAATGTTTTAATATTCAATTAAATTAGGAATAAATAACAATTTAGTATTGCTATTTTAATGTTCATTTTGTACCTGATTGTAAAAAGAACAAAACCAAACTTAAAACATTTATCGCTTCGTCTGTACTCAAGGAAGTTAACAACTTGAGTGTAGATGAAAAATATTTCAAAACCTTTTTGATACATTCCCCTTTGCTGCAGAAACGGTTTACTTTCCTACTGCATGGAGCCCTTGAAGTAATACTGTCTTCAGTTACCCTAACTTTACTTCTTACGCGAATCTTAGGATTATTTCTGGAACAAATTTTGTAGGTAGTTTTAGTAGGAAAGTAAACAGTTTCTGCAGGAATGGGGAATGTAATGCAGATAAAGGTGTGATGTTAGTCGTTTATAAAGGTATCCATTTAAGAAACAATATAACATATTCTGTATCTGAATAAAAAATTCTACATAATTTGCACCACTTCTTGTTGCTTCATATCCAGAAAGCTTAGGGAGATTTTAAGGGATTGTAAAGTTTGATATATCTAATTTTTAGACAACTTATCTAAATATGTTTTTTTAACTCATGTCCTATATAACATTATATGTTGCAGGTAGGGCTAATCAAAGAGCTTTAGATTTAGACGGGTAAGCGTTTTTATTATTATTTTTGTATTATCTATAATATGATTAAAAATAAAATAATGCAATTTTGTTGATAACAACTTAATTACTCGGTCGCAATCAAAGTTTTTATTTAATAAGTGTTTTTACATCTTATGCAAAATTTCAGTTCTGCGTTTTACGTTTTTGAACTGTTTTATATGAAATATTTTGTACAGGCATGACATTAGGGTAAGGGTGGAACCTTTCGACCTTTCCTTACAATTGTTGTACTAAACATTTTTTTATAATTTTCATTTAATATCGTTCGGTTATTAACAATTTTAGTGGTTCGGCGCAAAGTAAATACAGATAGGAGGGATTATGTTTACCATATATTATATCTTACTTCTTACTACTTGCATATCCGTTTTAAACTTTTCCGATATTTTACAATACATTTTATAAGTAATATCTATGAGAAGACATTATTTATTGTACTAAAAACTATAACCCTAGATAGAACGTATGCTAAATAACGTAAGTTATAAAGATTTAGGAATCGATTTACACAATTTCACGGATTTCTAGGGCTATAGGGCAACATTTTCGTTTCCCTGAGCCCTACAAAACTTAATGCATAATCAATACAACTCATGTAAAATGTAATTTGTCTTCCCAGCAACAATTTCGCCTGACATCAAAAAGAAATCTAAGAAAAGAACTAGAATTTTGACGTTTCTATGATGACAAAAAAGTTTTTGAGTTAATCAATTCTAATAACATCATCTTCGAAATATCTTTATCATTTTTTTTAGATTCCGAATTAAGCCTCTTAGAATTGCGAGCCCCCTCTTAGTCAGCCACTGCTATAATCGTTTGTATTATACAGCGTGTAGCAAAAGTAAGGAAACGGCGAAATATCTTGGGTGCGGCTTACCTGAATTTAATGAAAATTTATGAAGTATGAAATTATGCCGAATCTAATAACGAGTTCTGCATTGCAGCTATAGCTTATCGTTTTTCTGTTATAAAAGGATTTTTTTCATGGAACACCCTAGATTATATTATTTTTTTAAAATCTACGTAAAATTCACAATACTTTACATTAAGAGCAATTTTTATGAAAGTCAACAGTTTTTGCGAAAATAAAGGTCTTATATCC
This sequence comes from Kuschelorhynchus macadamiae, assembly GCA_030620095.1. Lineage (NCBI taxonomy): Eukaryota > Metazoa > Arthropoda > Insecta > Coleoptera > Curculionidae > Kuschelorhynchus > Kuschelorhynchus macadamiae. The sequence continues at coordinate 127,889 of JAUTXW010002178.1, read as the reverse complement.
ACAATTTAAGGTATTATCTTTTATTAAAATACCTGCACACAAAAGGTTACTGATATGTTTGACAATGGCAATTTTGTTAATTTACAAAAATGGATCGTTTAACTGAAACCCAATGAATTGAAATTTTAATTATACTTGGTTATGGAGATAGAATGCGAAACCTCCAAGATGTTTGTAACAGATGGACTAGTAAGTCTGTTACTAATTCAAGATGGCGGAACAAATAAAATTTTTGTAGTCTGAAAAAAATCACATTTTCAGGTTTGACAGATATTTGCGTTTTGGCGTTCCTAGATGCCAAAAAATATGTTTTATCAAGTCCGTCGGTCCGTCTGTCGGTTTGTCGGTCTGTCTGTTAGTTCGCGGCATAGCTTAAAAACTATTCATCACATTGCCTACAAATTTTACTCAAAAATAAAGGCTCATATGGGGATGACCTGGTAATATTTTCGTTAAAATCCAATATGCCTGAACATGGTGGCAGCCTAGTTAAATGTTAAAAAAATTATTACTAAATAAACGAATTATCTAATTTATCTCAAATTTTGTATAAAAATCAAATATCATGTAGGACTCAACTGGTAAAATTTTGGTACGAATCCAAGATGGCGGAACAAAATGGCGGTATAATAAAATATTTAAACATTCTGCCTGAAAAAAATACTTAATGAGCTGATTTCAAATTGTGTGTCATAACTAATTGTACTATAAAGATGAACTAGTAAAACTGTGGTATTAATTTGAGAAGGCGGAACAAAATGACAGCCAAATAAAATGTTCGTAACCTGAAAAAAATCACTCTCTCAGGTTTTACATATCTTCCCGTTTTAGCGTCCCTAGATGCCAAAAAATATGTTTTATAAATTCCGTAGGTCCGTCTGTCGCTTTGTCTGTCCGTCAGTCAGTTAGCCATAATTATATGGGGATGAACTGGTAATATTTTGGTAAAAAGTATTCTAAAGAAACTAATTATACAATTTACTTTAAATTTTGCAAAAAAAAGTGTTACATAAGAATTAACTGGTAACATTTTGGTATGAATATAAGATAGCAAAACAAAATACCAGCCTAATAAAATATTGAAAAAATAAGTCTAAAAAAAACTACTTATTAGATTAATTTTAAATTTTGTGCAAGTATTAAGTGTGATAGAGGTAAGCTGGTAAAGCTGTGTTACGAATTCAAGATAGCGGAACAAAATCGCGGCAAAATAACATGTTAAAAAAATTAACTTTGATATTCATAATAAAAGGAAATATTCATTATGAGGAAATTTACCGATTTTTTTACGGATATCTGCTGATCATATAAGTATATAAGTTTTAAGATAACAAACTGTTGAACAACAATTCCTTTTATTGGTATAAAACTTCCGATATTCCTTATGTGAAGAAAATAAAATACAATTTAGCTTAAATAATCACTTATTTATTACATGTGGATAATAATATACGTTCTTCATTTAATATGATTAGTATCAGAATACATAATGATGTGAAGTATTGTGTCAGATAGAAAGTGAATGTGATGAGAATTTCGATTTAACATCTGCAGAATGCTGAAATCCAGTTTTGATAATTTCTTTTTTTTTCCGAATTTGAATAGATAATTTTAACCAATTAAATTGAAAATGTATGTATATTTATCACTTACGATGTAGGAATTATTAATTATTATTATGCGATGGTTTATAATTTATATGAATATTTACTAAAATTATAATTTTCGGTTTAATTGTCTCCAGATCCATACTTGACAACTTCCTTCCTTAATAGTCATTATTTACCACCTCATAAACATATATAGTATATAATACATAAATATTATCTTAAATGTAAATATTGTATTGTAATCTTGGAAGAATCTCCCTCCGATCTTCACGTTTCAAGGTCCCTAGATGCCATAGATCGCCATTTTGCACCCTCATGTTGAATTCGTACCAGTTTATACGTATATTACATTTTATTTTTCTGCCAAATTTGAAGTCAATTGAAGTCATTGAAGGCAAGTGAATAAGAAAAGTTTGTTACGTTTTTATTTTTTTGACATCTTATTTGGTCGTCAATTTGTGTCCTTATCATGAATTCCCACCACAATTTTGCCATTTTAATTTACTTCACACTTAATGCTTGCACACAATTTATAATTAATCTAATAAGGAGTTTTTCAGGTTGATTTTTTAAACATTTTATTAGATCGGCGTTTTGTTTTGCCATCTTGGATTCGTACCAAAAGGCTACCAGTTCACTCCTATATAACACTTGATTTTTGTGCAAAATTTGAGGTGAATTGGAGTGAAAGGGAAGACTTGTAATCACCCTCTGAGATTTTTTCAGATCTCTACGCTTAAGGTCCCTAGATGCCGAAAAACATGTTTTCTAGATTCCGGTTTGTCTCTATCTGTTCGCGGCCCCCGGCATCGGCATAGCTAAAAAACTAATTACCTGATAGACTTTAAAACTATCAAAAATGAATTGTCATATGGAGATGACTTAAGATTTTGATAAAAATCCAATGTGGCGAAACAAAATGGAAGCCTAGTGAAATGTCAAACAAAATTGTTTTGCAAAAAATTAAGTATTATGTAGAAATCAACCGGTAAAATTTTGGTATTAGTTGAAGATAAGTTGAAGATAGCGAAACAAAATGACGTCTTAATAAAATATTTAACAATTCAGCTTGAAAAACTACTCAATAGATTGATTTCAACCATTGTGCAAGTACGAATTCAAAATAGCCGAACAAAATATAGGTCAAATAAAAGGTTTCTAAAACGTGAAAACATCATCCTTCCAGGGTTTACATATCTTCGCGTCTTAGCATGCGTAGATGCCAAAAATGTGTTTCCTCAATTCCGCCTGTCTGTCAGTTCGAGGCGTAGCTAAAAAATTGCTTACCCGATTGACTTCAAATGTAAAAATTGGTAAAAAATTAAGGGTCATATGGAGATGACGTGGTAATATTTTGTTAAAATGCAATATAGCGGAACAAAATGGTGGCTTAGTCAAATGTTAAAATAATTATCCAATCTACCTCAAATTTGCACATTTAGATGTGGATCCAAGGTAGCAAAATAAAATGGCGGCCTAAAAATAGCCGGAAAATCTACTTATTAAATTAATTTCAAATTGTGTGCAAAACTTAAACTGTTAAAATTGTCGTATAAATTGCTTAACAAAATGACGACCAAATATGTTTAAAAAGACAATATATATATATATATATATATATATATATATATATATATATATATATATATATATATATATATATATATATATATATATATATATATATATATATATATATATATATATATATATATATATATATATATATATATATATATATATATATATATATATATATATATATATATATATATATATATATATATATATATATATATATATATATAAGTGTATGAATTTTTTTTTTTTTTTTAAACTTATTTACCAATCCCGTATTTCGGTACTGCTTTTTTTGCGCTACTTGTTAGATACGTGATTGGAAAATTGTAAATTATAATTAAACCTTTTCAGTGTCTCATCCCAAAGTTGTAATTTTTTAAACAGTAAATTCCTTTTTGTACTGGGCCAGATGTCGAAAAATAATTCAATAATTGGTGGATTAATGCGGAATAACAAGAAGTAGTGATTTTTGATTAAAAATTCGAAAGTTAGGGTCATTCTAGGTCATCGTCGAGACTACAGATGGTTAGCAGGCATAAGGATTGGCGAGGTTCTATAATAATTAATTTGTTGTATTTCCTCTCAGAATAAGTAAAGAAAAAGTGAATGAAGATGGTTAGAATAAATAACCAAAAGTGAAAAAAACTCTAGAATCGGATACAATTAAATCACCCAAGCTTTTTGTGAATAACGTTTGAAATTTTAGCGACAAAATATATTTTTAACATTTATAGTTTAATCTTAGATAATATACAGTATGAATGTAAAATCATAAAATAACTGTAAATTCTAGAGATAAATAATACAATTTAGTTTAAGATGCCACCGTAAAATGTTGCTCGTTAATGAGTAACAGAGTGTTAAACGAATTGACATTGGTGAATAAAGAACGAATGTCATAGAATGTTATAGATATATGTATTTTTTAAGTCTCATTTCATGATTTGTGATGTTTAAAGACCCATAGCGTGGATAGAATTCCTTTGTCAGTGCAATGAATGAGTATTTCGTGTTGTTATTTCTCGATAAATATTCTTTGGAGTGGAAATCCAAGTTCATACATCACACTATATTACGATTAACTACAATCTTTCAATCCGAAAATAAAAAACCCGAATTAATTGCCAGCCAAACATTTTTAAGAGTGCTACCTACCCTGTACATCTAAAGCAAACCGAATAGTGCAAAAGAACATTAAAGTAGTGCAACATTTCCAAAAACTAATATTTAAGGCCCCACAAACGTTAATCTAACTGCCCAAAAATAATAACTAGGACACTAAGACGGTAGTTACTCATTACACCAAGTGATAATTTTCGTTTTTACTTCCCTCGTAAAAGAGAAGTATTGTAATCGTGAAAAAAAATTACCATTCGAGTTTTTCAAGCCTAAATGCCGAAAAACATGTTTTCTAGATTCCCTTGGTCTGTTCGCGGCATAGCTAAAAAACTACTTGACCGATTGACTTCAAATTTTGGTAAAAAATTAAGAGTCACATGGGAATGACCTGGTAACTTTTTGGTAAAAACCCAATATGGTGAAACAAAATGGCAGACTAGTGAAATGTTAAAAAAATCATTACTAGAAAACTATTTAACCAATTTACGTCAAATTTTGCGCAAAAAGCAAATATTACGTAGAGATTAACTCCTAAAATTTTGGTACGAATAGTGGATGGCGAAACAAAATGACGGCTTAATAAAATATTTCAAAATTCAGCCTGAAAAACTACTTAATATAATAATTTCATTTCGTATGGTGAAAAAAATCACCCTCGCGGGTTTTACATATCTTCACGTTTTAGCATCCCTAGATGCCAAAAATATGTTTTCTCAATTTTATCGGCTTGTCTGTCTATCTGTCATTTCCGGGCGTATTAGCCAATTGATTTCAAATTTTGGTAAAAATTAAGGGTAATATGGGGATAACCTGGTAATGTTTTATTGAAATCCAATATGGCAGAACAAAATGGCGGCCTAGAGAAGTGTTAAAATAATACTGAAGAACTACTTATTTAATTCACGTCAAATTTTGCACAAAAGTCAAGTCTTACTTAAGAATGAACTGGTAACATTTTGGTACGAATCGAAGATAGTAATACAAAATGGTATTCTAATAAAATGTTTTAAAAAACGACCTGAAAAACTACTTATTTGATTAATTATGGGACATAGAGATAAAATGGTAAAACATTTGTTCGATTTCAAGATCGCAACACAAAATTGCGGCCCAATAACAAAAAATCAAGGTAAAAAAAATCTTATTCAATCGACTTCAAAGTTCGCAGAAAAAATTAAACGTGATATAAGATAAACTGGTACGATTTCAACATCATAGAACAAAATGGCGATCTTAAAAAAATCAGTGTAAAAATACTTATTTATTCAACTTATTTTAAATTATGTCCAAAAATCAAATGTGGCATAGATTGAAACTGGCAAAAAATATTGGTACGAATCTAATGAGGTGGAATAAATTGTCGCCTCGTAAAAATATTTGAAAAGAAGGGATACTAAATACCTATCTACCGAACTACATTGGGTCATACGTGTATCAAACATTCATAACGAGGGAAGTTCCGGGCAAAGAAAATTTAGCGAATTTGTTTCTAATGTTGAAAAAAATTTCTCAAGATTTGAATCTGTAATATTATGATTCTTATTTTTTTCTTTTTCTACAAATGTGGCTTTTTTTCTATGCGCTTCTTAATCCGTCTGCAAACGTTATTTTTGTAACAGTGATATATATTTCGAGCTATTATTAAATATAACAAAGCAATATTAATAACTTTTTGTCTCAATATTCTTCAGTTTGTTATTAAAAAGTCACGTACGCAACACATTTGGTATTCCTGTTACGAACAATGTCTTAATAATTTTCCTATTATAAGAATTTTTTGTAATAAAGATTTCATAGGTACTATTGACATATATGTGTAATATACAGTCTGCATAGGAGTATTGTATGTCTTTAGCATTTATGGGATAAAAGGTTTCTGGTATAGATAATAATATCAGATATTAAAAGAGAAAAGCCCAACAAAACTTTATGGAATAAAGAAATTGAAATCCCATTAGAGTTTAATGCAATATGGATCTGCCAGAACAAAACAAGAGCAAGCTGAAAGTACAACTTCAGAACTAGATTTTCAAGCTGCCAATCAATTTGCAAAAATAAAATCAGATGGCCAATAAAGGATTTTTCATCCTTCAAACTATTAGGCCTTGATAACATTTGTCCAAAAGTGAGACCTACTTCCCGCTGCATCTAGTCGAAAAGTTGTGAACATGTTTAAGAGATACAATAGCACCGCTGCATCATACCAACAAGCGTCCATCGAAGGCAAATGCACTGATACTACCCTCCACTTGGTCACTGGTCAGATTGGGAAATCAATGGATTCTAGTTTCACTTTGGATTTGTTTATAGACATCGAATGTCTGCTCTTGCTAATAGGAACATTCCTGTTCTGGCAACTGTTAGGTGCTGGATTTGACATGCTCTCTACCGCAACTATAATACTCCTCTTACACTACTACAACTAAAAGGAATCAACACAATTCGCAAATGATTATCGCACCCTGTCACATAGGGCAGCCCTTTTCACTAGGAAAATGAGATAATTAAACTTTGCACTGGAGATGAAATATCTAGGTGTAATAGCTAATGACAAGTTAACTAGAAATATTTACTTCAAAATACTAAAAAAGGCATACATCTCATCTGAGCAGTGCATCAAACAACAATGGGTTACTGTTCAACACACGTTCAACAATAAGCAGCAATTCAAAAAAAGACGGGGACAAGCTGTAATAGTTATCTCCTGATTGTCCAATTCATCCAAAGGCAGATTCAGAAGAATGCCTCGGGGGAGGGGGGGGGGGGTGATATTGATTAATAATTCTACCGGGCGTTAAAAATTCTGGTGATGAATTTAAATGATATTCGTTGTTTCTTGGGCTAGGAGGAGATGATCACACCCATCATCCCATCCTTCTCGGATCCGTCCCTGAATTGATTTCACCTCCTAAAACTAAAAGATCCATAATCCAAATGCTCCAAAATATAATTTCCATAAATATATAAATTTAATTTGTTGTTTATGATTATAAAAATAAATTACTTTATAATAAATTTCTATTTGGAGTATTTATTCCTCACAATTAGATCTACAGTAAAATAAAAACTAATAATAAGATCATTTAAATTTATATTATATAAACTTTATTTCTATTCCATCTGATTTAAAGATCTACTTCATAGAGTTTTTTACTTCCTACATAAGAAAGTACTGTAATCGTGAAAAAAAATCACCCTCCGAGATTTTTGCGAATTTTTGCAATTTTGTATCCCTGGACCACGAAACACATGTTCTTTCACTTCCGTTAGTCTGTCATTCTGTCGATACGCGGCATAGCTCAAAAACTACATTTCCGATACATTAGACATATGGGGATGAAATACTTACATTTTGGTTAAAATGAAGTCTTTAAAAATTCAGTACTAAAAAACAACTTATTTTCTAGTTGACTTAAAATCAGGTGTAAAACAGGGATAGACTGGTAGATTTTTAATGCGATACCTATATGGCAAATATAACGGCGGTATAATAAAATATTTATTTATATTCAGTAAAATCCAATTTCTGGAACAAAACCTTCTTTTTATGGGGGAACATAATAAAGGAAATAATTAATACGTAAATAATGTCATGAAAAGTAAATAATAATAATAATAAATCAATTAAAGGCTTGAGACAGTAACAGTTTATAGGATGTATAAAGTTGTTATTAAATAATTATATGCATATATAATATATGTATATATATATATATATATATATATATATATATATATATATATATATATTGATATATAAATGGGCATTGTTTTATTACAAATATCTTTATTACAAAAACATCTTTTGGGGATTTGGTTAGATTACTTTTCAACCATTATTAGTTAGTGATATAAAACTTACAAGTAAAACCCTAATTCCCATTTTGGAAATCCTTTAAATGTAAACACTACACTACGACTATTAGCACGACCTTGCACTTGCAGGTTAATATAAAGTCTGCCCGAGATCTTTAACTTTCCTTTCTATATCAGTTACATCTTCCATATACAGAATCTTCGTTCTTCTTTTTTCTCTTTCTACAATTGACGCGTTTCTCCCATACGCATCTTAATCCGGCTGCAAATGTAATGTTGTATCTGAAATATGTATATATATATATATATATATATATATATATATATATATATATATATATATATATATATATATATATATATATATATATATATATATATATATATATATATATATATATATATATATATATATATATATATATATATATATATATATATACATATAGATATATATATATATATATATATATATATATATATATATAATGTAATAATATATATATATATATAAACGTCTTTTTCACATCGTCGGAATTTTCGTCTTTTACATCTATCTATCTGTCTGTTCATGCTGGTTTGAAAACATAAAAAGAAAAAATAAAGAACTTCCCTAGTAATGAATCCCCCCTTTTTATCAAATATAACACAATTGTATATGTACAGGATATCCGGTTATATTTTGAACGAGGCTTTATTTTTAGAGCTAGAAGAAAATGGTTTTATTTGAATGGTCAGAATGTACTAAAAATCGTAAGAAAAGACGAAAGGTAAACTGGCCAAAAAGCATCAAATTTGTCATTTTAAATGGAGCACCCTGTATAATATTATTTATTTCGAAAAATAATACTTTTCTTATATGAAAAATATGTAATTTAACTGTGTCCGAGTTCACAAATATCGCATAAATTTATTGTAAAACCCCAAATAAACCTCTGAGGTAAAACTTAAAAAATCAGCCACTCTGGCTTATATTTCTTTAACATTAAAATGGCCATTCTATTACTGAAAGTTTTTCTGAATTAAACACATTTTCTAAATAATCTTATATAAGTTTTAATATTAAGAGATGGAATCAAATGAAGCGACATTTTTTTATTATTTTTGTAAATAATGTTAAATAAGGATTTTAAATATACTTAAATTTAAATATATAGATAATATTGTGTAGTGATTAAATGTTTGTTTAGTATATCCATCCTCGTCATTTTTTATGCATTTTTGTAAGTTGTCTTTAAATATACTAGTTATGGCTGCAAATGTAAAGTATCGATTAATTATTTTCGTTTAAACTATCTATTTCGGCTTGAATTTTGGCAGCCAATTCCGGAATAGTAGCTTGTGTACTATGATAAACTTTATTGTTAAAGTAATACCCAAGAAAAAAATCCATAAGCGAAAGGTCTGGACTATTCGCAGGCCAATTTATGAAACCGTGGCTTCCTATCCATAAATCATATTTATTATTAAGGTATTCCGTAACTTGAACAACATTATAAAAAATTATATTATTATAATTCTGGAGAGGCAACTCCTCCATGGCTTTAATAAATTTAAATATATATCTATCGCATTTTTTAATAAATTCAAATATCTTTGGCTATTTATATATTCTATAACGACATGTTCTAAAATTTTGTTTTCTATAGTGCCGCACCAAAGGAAAATAGACTTTCGGCTCTGAATTTTGACAATTTTTTCCGATACAATATTGTGTGAATTGGCCATTTCCCAAAAAAGTTAATTTCTTCTATTGAACATCCTCGCCGTAGAGAATACAGCCACGTTTGCCTAAAACAATTTTTCTAGCATCCTTCCCAAAATTTCCCTGTAAAATACTAGCCTCTCTATTTTATTCAGATCTTAAGTTTTGATTTGATCTAGATTTAAAATTACTTTAATTGTAATGTTTTAGGGTTTTGTAACTTTTCTATCTATTTTCATTTAAATATAAAAAATAAGAACGTTTCATTTCCTCTACAAAATATAGTTTAAATTTTGTTTTATTGTAAAACTTATAAAAATTAATTTAAAATTACCTTCAACATATAACAATATTTCAGTATTTTTCTCCATTTCTATTGACTGTCCGCATTTTTCTTATCACAGTTTTTCTTGTTTCAAGACAGTAAATTGCAGATGTTGATGGAGCAACTAAATTATGATACGCCGTTCTATACTGATTTTCGTTTCACGTAACTATTTACACGAAGCATATTTTTAAATCTTCGTCAAAATACCCCCTAATTATTAAGAAAATTAAGTGAACTATTCATCTAAAAGCAAAGACATCTATATTAAATTTACTGTGAGCCAGAGTGGCTGATTTCTGAAGGTTTACCTTGAAGTCATACGATAACTGTTAAAGTGAAAATAGACAAAACATATATTCTTGAAATCAGAAAATATTATCTTTTCAACAAAGTACCATTTAAAATAACCAAGTTGATACTCTTTGGTCAACTTACCGATAGTCTTTGGGTTTTTCGAGAGAATTCTGATGATACAAATAAACCCCAAAAACTTTTGTATTTAATATTTTCTTCTGTCTCTAAAAATAAAGCGTGTACATCCGGTTTAAAATATAAGCAAATACTATGTACGCATTAGTTACAAAATAACTATATGTTGAACTAAAATGGGTCATACATCACTTTCTTTGATATCGCATTCGTAACGAAGGAAGTTCCGAGTATAGAGAATTGCATTTGTGAAAAAAATAGGCAGTTGCGAGAGTGCGGTAATAATTTCTTTAATCATGCCAATTTTCACAACCCTAAGTTTATTTTGTTTATTAATAGTAACATACGCATCCTGTAGAGTAGTTTAGAGAAAGAAAAAAACATTAAAGAACTTATAACTTGAGCTGTCCAATCTCAAGCAACACAATGTGTAACAAAATTGTCACACATGGCTAAATTTCTCTGTTATATACCATTTCAAATCTTATTCCATTAAACTCTCCCTTAGATTTCTTCGTCACTAACTTTAGTTGTTTTTTGGTCAATACTTTCGTCTTCGGGATATTTGTTTGAACACTGAATTTTTTATTTCTGCTAGCCTTGTTAGAGTCGCCCTTATCCTTTGTGTATATACTTATTAATAAGAATTCTTTAAAAAGTGTTATCTAGTTAGGATGGAGTTATTTTAGTCATTACAGTTGTAACTTTTGTTTAATTATGGTCAAATTTTTGGCGATGCCCTAGTTGATTGAATTTTAAGATTTCAGAAAAAATTAGCTCTTAGTTTAGATATTTTCCACAGTTAAATTTGTTACCGCTCTTCAAGATATGATATTTGCTTCTTTTTACCATTTTGTCACTAAAATTTGTACACAAATGATAAAGTTATTGATACATTTTATTAAAAATAAATATCCTAGTCGCTAAATTTATGAATTTTAGTAAAAAATAAAGCAAATACGTGTTTGTTAAGTGGTAACCTAATGAGCCATTACTGAAAATTTTATTAGGGTATTTTTTTGGATAATCATAAAACAAACTGAACTCGTTATTCGTCCATACTCACTCCTTATCTAATGATCCTAATAATTTTTGAATGACATTATACTTGTTAAATAATACTAGGTTCAGATTAGATACAACAATCAAGCAGCATGACACATTGCTTTTCGTAGAAATTATGGTAATAGTAAACAATGTTATATTAAATTGATATTTGCCTAAAGGGGGGCAATCTTTCATAATAGTATTTAATAATAATTTAACATATTTTCTTAAACTTACATGAATATTAGACACCAATATTTTATAAAGATACTTCGCCGGATTTAGTCCCGATACCGCCGGAGACTAATCTGTATATAAAGTGACGACCTAAAAAAAATTAAATAATTTTTTTTTATTTATTTTTGTGTTTTCCTGTAGTCATTCTCTCGCCTCTAAAAATGTGCCGCCAAAGGCTAATAAGTCCATAGCCCCACCCCTAAATCCGCTGATGATTCGTTGTGGGTAGTCCTTTCCTCTCTGAAGTAAAGAGCATCAGTTATATCAGAATAGTTGCTTTTTTCTAAATCTACATTTAATAAATTTTTCTTATAGGCAAATCAATCAAGGGCACCCATTTTTTTCCTAGAAAGTTAAAAATTCGTATTCAACTTTGCTGACAAATTAACGTGGTAAAAATATGAATCCTTGAAATTGTCCTCTAGAAGCTTAGCAATTTTTTTTTTTTTGGTTAGACCCAGAAAACTGATGAAAACCGGTACATCTATATGTATATATTTAAAACATTAAGCCAAATTTTTCAGCAAGTTTGTGAGAGAGTTGTACTGCACCAATTTATATGATTGTTTTTAAATGATCGTCTGGTGAATGCTTTCAACACTATTTTTTGTATTGTAAATCTATACGGGGTGTGTCCAAAATCGGATAATCACAACTCTGCTCAAACCTCTTCACGTAAAAAACTGCATTTTGGCACCCAAGTAGAATGTAGAAGTTCGATAAGCAGGAATTTTTCCAAACTCAAATTTCAAGGGGGTGCAACCGCCCAAAAACGGTTGGTTTTTTGGAATAACGTTTAAACTCGTGTATTAATTGTGTTATTTGTGTATTATTTGATAATTTTAAAATTTCTTAAACTTTTATACAGGGTGTTTCAGAAAATCGGGTCACTGATTAATCTCGATTCTGCTCAAATTGCTTGACTTAAAATGCTGAAATTTGGCATACAAGTTGATTGTAGAATGTGGAGGTTCGATAAGAAGGGATTTTGTTTTTTCGGAAAAACGCCTAAACTCGTGTATTTTAAATGATTATTTTACATATTTTAAAATTTCTTAAAAATCTATACACATATGATTAATTACGATTCTGCTCAAACCACTTCATGTAAAAAGCTGAATTTTGGCATACAGGGTGATTGTAGGATGCAAAGGTTCGATAAGAAGGGATTTTTCAAAAATAAAATTTGAAGCAGTTCAAACCGCCCCTTAAATATTACTATTACTATATATATTAAATTATTTATATATATTATTAAAAATGCTTGAACAAGTATATTTTATTTTATTTTTGTACGTATTTTTTAAAAATGTATACAGGGTGTTTCAAAAAATAGGAAATAATTTTTAAAAATGAAACAAAATGCAACAAGAAACGTTGTTAATAATGAGGTATTTAAATAAAAAAAGCTTTTATTTATAAAAGTAAAAAATAATTAAATTACATAAACCCAGAACTTTTAGAAATTTGAATAGTTTCTTAAAAGCTTGGGGCTTTATTTCAAGTGTCTCTCGCCGCAAGCTTTTACGAAATTATATACAAATTTTGAAAAGTTTAGTGTTACTTTTCGGTTCAATAGTTTATAAATAAAAATTTTGTTAACTCGACCTAGAGAGTTGAAAACTGACACCCTGGTTATTTAAAAAGTAAAAAAATATGAATCCTTGAAATTGTCCTCTAGAAGCTTAGCAATTTTTTTTTTGGTTAGACCCAGAAAACTGATAAAAACCGGTACATCTATAAATAATACTTAAATATTACTATTACTATATATATTAAATATTTTTTATTTGAAAAACGGTTAGTTTTTGAAAAAAATGCTTGAACAAGTATATTTTATTTTATTTTTGTACGTATTTTTTAAAAATTTATACAGGGTGTTTCAAAAAATAGGAAATAATTTATAAACAAAAATCTTCCAAGCCCCTGTTGACAAAAAATGAAACAAAATGCAACAAGAAACGTTGTTAATAATGAGGTATTTAAATAAAAAAAGCTTTTATTTATAAAAGTAAAAAATAATTAAATTACATAAACCCAGAACTTTTAGAAATTTGAATAGTTTCTTAAAAGCTTGGGGCTTTATTTCAAGTGTCTCTCGCCGCAAGCTTTTACGAAATTATATACAAATTTTGAAAAGTTTTGTGTTACTTTTCGGTTCAATAGTTTATAAATAAAAATGTTGTTAAAAGATATTTTTACTATATGCTATACTATATTTTACTTATACTTTGTTAGGGGGCAGGGTACATTATCCTATAGAGACTCGACCTAGAGAGTTGAAAACTGACACCCTGGTTATTTAAAAAGTAAGTAAAAAACTAGTTTTTGTACAACAAAACAAAATGAAATAATTTTTTTTTATTTATTTTTGTGTTTTCCTGAAGTCATTCTCTCGCCTCTAAAAATGTACCGCCAAAGGCTAATAAGTCCATAGCCCCCCCCCCCCCTAAATCCGCTGATGATTCGTTGTGGGTAGTCCTTTCCTCTCTGAAGTAAAGAGCATCAGTTCCACAAAATTCATTATTAAAAAATCTTGACAAGTGAAGAAAACTTCACTTGTAAAATATTTTTAACATCGCTGAACAATAGTCAAAATCCTTCTAAGAATAATACGGACCGAAAGGCAAAAATATATTTTTATTAAAGATTTACATCAATCAAATTTTTTTCTTAATCGATAAAAACCGTTCGTTTAAAATTAAGGTTTCCTAGATTATAATTATGAATAGTTTTGTTTTGTTGTACAAAAACTAGTTTTTTACTTACTTTTTAAATAACCAGGGTGTCAGTTTTCAACTCTATAGGTCGAGTCTCTATAGGATAATGTACCCTGCCCCCTAACAAAGTAAAGGTAAAATATAATATAGCATATAGTAAAAATATTTTTTAACAAAATTTTTATTTATAAGCTATTGAACTGAAAAGTAAAATAAAACTTTTCAAGATTTGTATATAATTTCGTAAAAGCTTGCGGCGAGAGACACTTGAAATAAAGCCCCAAGCTTTTAAGAAACTATTCAAATTTCTAAAAGTTCTGGGTTTATGTAATTTAATTATTTTTTCTTTTATAAATAAAAGCTTTTTTTATTTAAATACCTCATTATTAACAACGTTTCTTTTTGCATTTTGTTTAATTTTTTGTCAACAGGGGCTTGGAAGATTTTTGTTTATAAATTATTTCCGATTTTTTGAAACACCCTGTATAAATTTTTAAAAAATACGTACAAGAATAAAATAAAATATTCTTGTTCAAGCATTTTTTTGAAAAACTAACCTTTTATCAAATAAAAAATATTTAATATATATAGTAATAGTAATATTTAAGGGGCGGTTTCAACTGCTTCAATTTTATTTTTGAAAAATCCCTTCTTATCGAACCTTTGCATCCTACAATCACCCTGTATGCCAAAATTCAGCTTTTTACATGAAGTGGTTTGAGCAGAATCGTAATTAATCATATGTGTATAAATTTTTAAGAAATTTTAAAATATGTAAAATAATCATTTAAGATACACGAGTTTAGGCGTTTTTCCGAAAAAACAACAGTTTCGAATTTGAGTTTTGAAAAATCTCTTCTTATCGAACCTCCACATTCTACAATCAACTTGTATGCCAAATTTCAGCATTTTAAGTCAAGCAATTTGAGCAGAATCGCGATTAATCAGTGACCTGATTTTCTGAAACACCCTGTATAAAATTTTAAGAAATTTTAAAATTATCAAATAATACAATTAATACACGAGTTTAAACGTTTTTCCAAAAAACCAACCGTTTTTTAAAAAAAAATTTTATAATATTTAAGGGGCGGTTGCACCCCCTTGAAATTTGAGTTTGGAAAAATTCCTGCTTATCGAACTTCTACATTCTACTTGGGTGCCAAAATGCAGTTTTTTACGTGAACAGGTTTGAGCAGAGTCGTGAGTATCCGATTTTTGACACACCCCGTATAGATTTACAATAGAAAAAATCGTGTTGAAAGGATTCACCAGACGATCATTTAAAAAAAAAATCATATAAATTGGTGCAGTACAACTCTCTCACAAACTTGCTGAAAAATTTGGCTTAATGTTTTAAATATATACATATAGATGTACCGGTTTTTATCAGTTTTCTGAGTCTAACCAAAAAAAAAATTGCTAAGCTTCTAGAGGACAATTTCAAGGATTCATATTTTTACCACGTTAATTTGTCAGCAGAGTTGAATACGAATTTTTAACTTTCTAGAAAAAAAAGGATGCCCTTGATTGATTTGCCTATAAGAAAAATTTATTAGCTGTAGATTTAGAAAAAAGCAACTATTCATAAAAATGTTTGATCTTTTTGAAACTTTAATTTTTAAGTTTAATGTCTTGATCAAAAAGATTTAAAAACGGTTAAGACTAAAATACCTTTAAAAGTAAATAAGAAAACTTCACTATTAAAAATTTGAAGTTTTTTCATTTCTTTTAAGGCTGTTATGACGACAACAGTTTTTTTTAATTTGCTCTATAAAATTTTTTTTGAAGCTCTGAAAAAGATTCTTATTATCGAAATTTAGTCTTCATTAGAGTTTTCAGTTTTCAGAATAGTGTCGGAGTGGTCCCATAGCAAGCATATGAAATGGTTTAAGAATTTCCGGTATACATTTAAAATGCTTTAATTCACTGCCTTGGAAACTTGATGTATGAAGTACAACTAACAAAAAAAGTAATTTTGCCTTACTCTGAAATACATACAAAGGGAAACGAATAAAAAAAATGTAACCCAGGTTTAGGTCTCGCAAACTTTAAAGCTGACCCTTTTATAAATAGAACTAAAAATTATGCAATAAAATTTCTTATCAAAAAATAAAACCGACTTCAAAAATAAAAAAAAACAAAAAGTAATATTTTATTCTAACTTGAAAATTTGACTAATGAAATCGGCGTCAAATTAATAAAGACAGTAAATAGATATTATATTCAAAAGTACATTTAAGGCACTCAATTAACTCATACATTGTCTTTTTGTGATTAAGTATTTAAGAAATGGTTTGAAGCCGACTTCATACAGTCAAATTTTCAAAATGAAATAAAATATTATTTCTAACTGTTTAGTGCCTTATGTTTCAAGTTTTTATTTTTTTGTACAAATTTTTACTTATGAATCAAATGCGTAGTGTGTACCAAACAATTTGCTCTTATACTAATGAAGAGAGTGTAAACTGTATAAACAGTATGTTACCGGTTGTATATATGACTTTAAAATGAGTAAAAGTAACAGAACTAGATTATGTTAAATTTCGGTTTTGTATAATAATAAGTGAATAATAATAAAGTAAAATTGTTACGTCAACCGACAAAACATTTCTATTTTGTAGAATTGTTATTACTTACGGGTGTTTAAAAATTAATTAGTTATTTTAATTAAGATAAATAAAGAGATGGAAATGATTGTTTATACATAATAAAAGAAAATTAATTGGGTTTGCTCTTTTCTCTCGTAGGTGTCAGACTATTTTAGAGTGTAATCTTGGAAATTAATGAAGGAATCCGGCAGATTCAGGACATTTACTTGCAAAAAACTCGTCCCTAAAATGTTCTATTTAGGTACACCATCTCATGTAATAACTAAATGTGCATATTTTCGCAAAAACTGATCAAAAGTAAATATTTTTTTATTTATTAATATTTTACTATATCATGGGCTCTTATGTGTCGGTGAAAAAAGAAGTTTAATTTTCTTGGTTTCACTAAAACTTACCCTACAAATTAATTCTTTTTAAAAGCATTTGGCCTTTACAAAAATATTACTCTTGATAAAACGTGCAGTAGGTTTGTGATCGGCTATTCGTCATAGTATCTTATTTTTAAAGTATTAAATATATTTAATTAATCTTGATAAACAAATCGGCTGCACCCGTGTGTTTCTAATTTGACTTTATGGTCGATGGTCTTTTTCTTTTTAAATTGTAACTTTGAACAGGCCAAAGTTTACGTTGTTGGGCCCTCCATAAATTAAAAAAGCAGCAAAAATTTTTGTTTGTTTATATCTGCTAAAATATTGTTAAAAAAATGTTAATGTAAACAACAGCAATTTAATCTTCATATGAGCCTTAATTTTTCACTAAAATTTGAAGTCAATTTGATAAGTAGTTTTTAAGCTATACAGCGAACTGACAGGCAGACAGACAAACCGACAGACGGACCGACGGAATTGATAAAATATATTTTTGGCAACTATGAACTTTAAATCTTGAAGATATGTAAAACCTGAGAGGGTGATATTTTCACGATTACAAATATTTTATTTGGCCCCCATTGTGTTCCGCCATCTTGAATTAGCACCGAAGTTTTACTAGCTCATTTCTATAGCACAGTTAGTTATAGCGCATAATTTCAAATCAGTCCATTAAGTAGATTCTTCAGGCTGAATTTTTTAATATTTTAAGCCGCCATTGTGTTCCGCCATCTTGGATTCGTACCAAAATTTTACCAGTTGAGTCTTATATAATACTTGATTTTTGTGCAAAATTTGAGATAAACTGGATAAGAAGTTTTTTAGTAATAATTTTTTTAACATTTTACCAAAATTTAAGGTCAACCGGATAAATAGTTTTTTAGCTATACCGGGAACAGATAGACTGGCCGAAAACATGTTTTTCGGCATCTAGGGACCTTGAAATGCAAAGATATTTTTTACGATTACAATACCTCCCTTTTACGAGAGGATTAGAAAGAAGGATTTATTTTTATTGGCAGTTAGAAGATTTAAATTATCAAATAAAATAATGTTTGTTTCGTTTTCACGTTTTTCTTCTTTTGTTACTTAATTAATTTAGTTTAGTTCCCCAGCTTTATCGACGTAAGATGCCAAATAACCTAGAAGAGAATATTTCATTTTTATATTTTTACTTCCGTCATAAAAGGGAAGTGTTGTAATTGTGAAAAAATCACGTTCGAGATTATTTCAGATCTATACGTTTCAAAGTCCCTAGGTGACGAAAAACATGTTTTCTCGATTCTATCGCTCTGTGTGGGTCTGTTTGTTCGCGGTATTGTACATGTACATGTACCCGATTGGTTAAAAATTAATAATTAAGGTCATATGGGGATGACCTGGTAACATTTCGGTAAAAATCCAATATAGCAAAACAAAATTGCGGCCTAGTGAAATTTTAAAAACATTATTACTAAGAAAGTGCCTATCCAATTTATCTCACAGAAATCAAGTATTATGTAGGAATCAACTGATAAAATTTTGGTACGAATCCAAAATGGCGGAACAAAATGGCGGCTTAATAAAATTCAGCCCGAAAAACTGCTTAATGGACTGATTTCAACTTGTGTGCCATAATTAATTGTAGTATAGAGAGATGAACTAGTAAAAGTGTGGTACTAATTCAAGAAGGCAGAATAAAATAGCGGCCAAATAAAATTTTTTGTAATCTGAAAAAATCACCCTCTCAGGTTTTACATATATTCTCGTTTTGGCGTCCTCTAGATCCCAAAAATATGCTCTATCAAGTCCGTCGGTCCGTCTGTCGGTTTGTCTGTCAGTTCGCGGCATTCCTTAATAACTATTCATCAGATTGACTCCAAATTTTGGACAAAAATTAAAGCTCATATGGGGATGACCTGGTAATATTTTGGTAAAGATGCTGGAACAAGATGGTGGCCTAGTGAAACGTTAAAAAATTATTACTCAAAAAAATTAATTATCCAATTTACCTCAAATTGCAAAAAATCAAGTGTTACATAAGAATGAACTGGTAACATATTGGTATGAATATAACATAGCAAAACAAAATGGCGGCCTAAAAAAATATTTAAAAAATCAGTCTAAAAAAACTACTTATTAGATTAATATTAAATTTCGTGCAAGCATTAAGTCTGATATAGAAATAAGCTGGCTTTATTACGAATTCAAGATAGCGGAACAAAATGGAGGTCAAATAACATGTTAAGAAAATTAACGTAAAAAAATCTTCTTATTCAATTGACTGTAAATTTTGAACAAAAAGTTAAATATGATATAAAGATATAAACTGGTGCGAATTCAACATGACGTAGCAAAATCTTGGTGTCAATGTAAAAACTACTTATTGAATTCATTTGAAATTATGCCCAAAGTCAAGTGTGGCGTAGGTAGAAACTGGTAAAATATTGGGATCCATTATATTGGCACAAAATGGCGTCCAATAAAAATTTTTGAAAAGACAGTATATGTATATCTGTTCCAAAATAACTATGTATTGAACTAAATTGGTTCACACTTCACGATTCCTAACAAAAGGAAATATACCGATTTTTTCATTCAGCTATTGTTAACAAACTACATTACTTTTTATGCTGGTTTAGAAAGATAGTTTTTCACACATTTACACGGTACATAAAATACGCCACACGACCTAAACTGGTGCTATGGATACTATGGGGTACTATTTTGACAATTTTTAGATCGATTAGAACGCTCCTCTTACCCATACTGACTAATTTGACTCACTCCATCTAGAATCCCGGGAACTTTATAATTAAAGCCTTTTATATTTTTGTCTAAACTAACTCAAACTATGAAATATTTCAAAGCTAAATACCCACGACAATTAAACCGTAATTTTTGCATAGAATATTCCTTAAAATCCGAACTTAACAAAATCAACTTCCCTGTTATGAGTTAAGTATTTGACCCTGTACTCTGTTCTTAATATTTACTAACATATATGGAAGGAATCGGAACAGTAGAAAACCTTAAACATCTGGGCACTGAAATTGACTGTGCTGTCGATAATTTAAAATGGGAAAAACAAATTAATGAGTTAACTAAAAAATTAAGAAAAAGCCTTTATAAATTCATATTGTTAGCAAATACTGCAAATTGGAAATTTTTAATGTTTCATTATGCTTATGGTGTTCATGTAATTCTGGCTTGAGCAGTTATATTTGCAGGTGATTTGAAATCACTAATCTCAATACTAAAAATATGTATTAAAAATTTTGTTTAAAAAACATTATTTGTATCCTTCTGGAATTAGAGAGATATTTTTTATATTTTTTTATTTTACTAGAGTTGCTCACATTTGATATTTATACTGTGCCCATATAACCGTACGTATCACGCTTTGTGCCATGTACAGGGTGGACGTTTTATTATGGGATGATACCCTATCTCGGAACCTGTAAGAGATAGCAAAAAAGTTAAATACAAAAGTTGTTTGGGGTAATCTGAGGTTTTATTTTGAATATGTTTCATATCTACACGGTGTCTCGTGTTTTTCGTGGACCGGTACCAACTTTCTTATTTCAAATGGGACACCCTATATATTGTGCCATTTTTGTATATTGTTCTATACCTAAACTTAACCGTTTTTGATATATCTTATGTTTTATGCCAAAAATAACGTTTGCAGGCCTCAATTTAAATGTAAGAAAGAGCCGATACGCTGGAGTGCTATTTATCTAGCAATAAAAGTCCAGTATTAGCATTAAGAAGTTATTTTACCAAATTCCCTTAAGACGCCATCCTAGAGTCTACAAGTGTTTTCGAAGAAATCACAGTTTGGTTAAGAAAAAACAAAGAAGCCGCCATGTCTTAAATTTTCAAATATATTGTTACATTTTAAAGAGTTGCCTGAAACTTCCATCCGACAGGCAACTTTGGACTTTGAAAAGAACTAGTATCCAGACGTGTTTCAAGATAAATAGCTATCAGCAATAAGTATTTGACCGTTCAAAAAATTGGAAGAAGATTATAATAGAAGGTTAGAGTTTTCCAGTACTATAATGGATACAACACATATTTCGGAATATATTTTCCGTAATATTGTTTGGGCGGATGAATCCATATTGACGACTGCAAGCAAGGTATTTAAGAAAAAAAAATTTAAATTACTGAAGCAACAGAAACGAAAAGAAAATATTTGAGGTAGAAACCCAAGGGCGAAGATCGGTTAAGGTTTGGTGACCAATTTGGCGATAAAGATAAAGAATTTTAGGTCCAGTATTTTACGAGAAAAATGTAAATGCTAGAAGATATAATTACCTCTTATGAAACGACATCCAGTAGGTAATTGAAAACGGAGTGCCCCAAGCACAATAGGAAAATTTATATGGCAGCAAGATGGCGCTTATTACCATAGGAGCCAAGAAATATCTAACTACCTGTCTAATCGATACCAATACTATATTGGAAAAACGGTAATCTTGACTGGCGACCCAGAAGTCCAGACTTGACTCCCATGGACCACTTTTTATTGGATACCTTAAAAAGTATTGTTTACCAAGAGAAGCCAAAGACTAAATGAATTGCGACAAAGAATCCAAGGTGTGAATTTACTTAATCAAGGACAGTTTTACATTTAGAAACAGTCTTTATAACATGTATTGCGAAGAATGGTGGCCATATTCAAAATTATTTGCTATTTCTATTTTAATCCCCTAATTTTTTGATTGTATATTGTAATTGTTAGGTCATTTTGAAAGTAAGAATTCGACAGATACGTTTATTATTTGTAATCCATTAAAAAAAGTTTTTCTCATTATTAGGTTTAATCTGTTTTTAGATATCTATAAGATAATTTTTTAATAAAGTTTGTTATCCTATCAATGCTATTTCATGTTTGTACTGCTCGATTGTGCTTTATTTCAGCCTAGAAGAACTTTAGAAGTTGCAAGTATAGCATTTTTCAATAGAAAAATGTTAAATTGCCAATATATCGAAAACTAAAAATTTTTGAAATAGACATTCTTTAACAAACTTAACCTCTTTTTTAATATTTAATGAGATAAACTTATAAAATGATGGAGTTTCAATTTGAAAAAAATGACTTTTAACGATTTTCTCATTTAATTTTTAAACGCTGAGTCCTGATTATTTAAAAAACAATTTTAAGCAGGAAAAAGCTGCATTTAAGTTAAGGCCTGCAAACGTCATTTTTGACAAAACATAAGATATGTCAAAAACGGTAAGGTTATTATATCTATAATTTTGTAGGTAACCCAAATATGCCACAATATATAGGGTGTCCCATCTGAAATAAGAAAGTTGGTACAGGTCCACGAAAAACTAAACATCCTGAAGATATGAAACATATATAAAAGTTCAGATTACTTCAAACAACTTATGTATTTTCCTATCTTTTACAGATTCCGAGATAAGGTATCGTTCCATAACAAAACGGCCACTCTGAAACAACAAAGAACCAAATTCACAGTAACTTCTCAACTGAAAGATGTAATCTAAAACGTATGCAACAACATGCTGTATTTATAGGTTGTAAAATATACAAAAAATACAATACAAATTAAAACATGGATAAGATCTAATATTGAGATTATCCAGAGCAAATTCGCTTTAGTTTTAACTTGATAGATATATTTAGTTATTGTCCCCATTGTTTTTAACGTATATTTATTAGTTAGGTGTAATACGTGTACAGTACTAATTTTATACTGATTAATTTTAGATAAAGTATATTTACAGCTGGTTTAAACTCAGGTGGCTCACATACATAAACCAGCATATGTTAAGAATATTTTTTATTAAATCAATGTTATGTATATTTAATATTATAAACATTTTACAAATAAATAAATATGCATACACAAATTGAGTTGCCTTTGCTTGATAAAGAAAAGGATTTACTATGAGAGAAGTTCCGGTGAAATTCCTTTACAGATCGGATTTACCTAATTACACGGAAGCTCCGTCATAATGAATTATTTCTTTTATCCAGTAAAGTGAAATACTGAAATATAATATAATTTGTATATGCACATGTTACATAAAGCCAATGATGTTACTAAATAACTATATGAGGACTTTTATAGCTATATTTTTATTAACAACTGCATGGTTGATTTTATACAAATTAGAATGTTTAGAGATGATCAATATTATATTTAATTATACTCATAGTTAGTTCAGAACTGAAATGAACGATTTATTCAGTTCAGGGTAAAGCCAACTTATTGATTTTTTATTTTGATGTGTTTTTCATTTAAGTATAATAATATAGGTTAAGTATAATATGATTCCTATGGCCGTCTACATAAACAATTCATGTCTTTCCATTTGGATAAAAAAGCGTGTTTTTCTGCAATAGAGCCGAGCTATATTCAAATTATTGATTAATTTTAACAAAAATTGGGATACTTATAGCTGATTAGTGCCATTTGACAACATTAATAGCTCATTCAGTACTGCGTGAAAATAAAATGTATGTGTGAACTTCCCTGAGAACATTGTACATCCTAAGCTATCATCCCAAAAAAATAGGCGATGATGTCTCCGTCACTGGATTATAAGTATGAAGGAATTCTCTAACTGATAAGGTAACAGAACACTCACAGTGTCACTTACAGCTTTATATTGTGTTTTGTAAACTCACAGTTTTTAGTGATATTTCCCCTGTTGCGTTATTATTTTATTATTAAGTCGGCGTTGGGCGTGTGGGCTCCGGCAAACGATACATTCTAAATTCTGGCAAATCATGTTTATAGGACGTACATCAACCTTTTCATAACCCTACCAAATTTAGTCAGACAAGCATTATGCGGACACACTGACTTACGAGGCAGCTCTCAATACAATCGTCCTAGTACTCTCATTATTATCCCAGACAACGGTTTGTATATCTGCACACCATAGATAAGAGAAAAAAAAACTTTTTCTTGGGTCCTTGCCTAAAGTAAATATCCAGTAACCAACTACACTACGTAGAATAAAAAAATATTCAAAAATAATTGACAAAAACATTAAGGCACCTCATTCGAAATAAATACCCATATAGGTACGCGAGTTTCATATAGAAAGCAAATAGAATCAAGACATTACCAACTAAAAGTTGTTATATAACGACCACCATATGTATAGTAACTATAAAAAAGGAAAAGTGATTCACAGACAATAATGACTAAATTAGAAATTATTGTGTCCGTTTAAGAAGTAACAAAATTTCAATTTGTCTGTGAAACCTTTTCTAGTGTGGATTGTATAAATGAAAATAATTCGACATGCAGGGTGTTTCACTTAAAACTTCCAACGCAATTTTTTTAAATATTAAAGTATCAATATTAAAATGTGGCTAGAATAGCAATTGGAAAGAGTAATGCTAAAAAATTTAACGCGATCGTCAGTATGCAGGAGTCTCTACTCCAAGATAGAAAATACTTGGAGTTACTTTAAAATTCTGAAATTTCTAAATAGCGCTTCTCTATGAAAAATCCTATTTCTGAGTAGATTTTTATATATTTATTTATTTATTAGCATAGTCTTAACAGGTGCTCTGAGTATCCAATAATAGAGTAAAATTTATAATTACATAATATTTTAATAAGTCGTCACAGCGCAGTCCATTTATTCCAGGTTCAAGGAGAGGCCCGAGAAAAAATACAAATAATATAAAGGGGTAACTCTATTATCTTAAAAGCTAAGCACATGATACAATATACGTATAGTAAACTAAGACAGTCAATATCTACATTAACATTTTAATCAAGTTTCAAGTTCCTAATATGTATAAATAAGTTTTTAAGTCCAATCTGTGTTTGTTAGTTTTAGCAAAATCATCAATCACGTATTCATTGTCTATTCTCATTCAGTAAATACATTTTTAGTAATCTTATTGTAGAAACAGAATGCTCTACCTGACCCGTGGTTATAAGTAGTACGGCTAAAATATGTAGCAAACGTTTAATATTTGGGTAATATTCTGTAGTAGATATATAGTGTATATATATATATATATATATATATATATATATATATATATATATATATATATATATATATATATATATATATATCTAATACATTTTTTGGCTTGAATGCATTATCACCGTAGTAAATCTATTTTGCCTTCGAATTCCTGTAAAGATCCTGGTAAATCCGCTAAACACATTATCTAACTTACCTGGGACTAAACCAAATTAGGCAAAAATATCACCATGTTTTTCTGTGAAACGGTTTTTTATTTCTGAAATTAGGTGTTTCAAAAATGCTACAAATATACTAGCTTGGTAATATGTTTCTGAATTAGTAGTTGGTATATTTGAACGATGAATTTGTTGTTTCTGAATAAGATGGATTTTCAATTTGACATTATTATCGTTAGCAAAACGTCTGACTTTCTTAAATATAGTGTTGAATTTTGATCCGACGTTATTTCGAAACGATGACAACAAATCTGTAACTGTGCGAGCAATGTAATCAGCTTGTCTAAGATCTAAATTTACAGCTTGTAACAGGGGAGATAAAGAAACAGTCACGGACAACAGTTCTACCATAACCAACAAACTAATAATAAAATCAGGTTTTACTACAGCATCACGTAAAACACTCGTTTTAAAGACATGGCCGCAGTAATTTTCACATTGTTCATCATCATGTATAATTAATGTATAAAAATCTAGGATCGCTTCATGTTTCTCCACCCATCTTATTTCGCACATTTGCTTTATTTTTGATACTTTGTGACCAACATTTTATTGAAGATTATTTCTTTTAAATCATGTATGCGTTTACCAGATTTTCTACAAAATGTACTAACGCTACTTATTGTAAAAGTGGCATTGTGTATAGATGATTTTGCCATTGCTTTTGGTTGTATGCCTAATATGTGTCCTTGAAGTCCACTGAAATAACTAGACAAGTTTGCCCCCCATCGTAATCTGAGACAATTTATACATTTTGTTAACAGAATAATACATAAAACAGTTTAAGTAAATTACCTTGTCCTCGTAAGTTTGCTATATTCAAATAGACAATTCTTCTTGTACAACTTTAAATAGATTCTCGCCAGTCGAGGCATTTATTTCTATGAATCCCAAAAAACCCCTTTAATTTCAACACTAGTCACATCCAGATATCAATCACAAAAAGACATATGCTCTGAAATGGAAATGTCTGTAGTTTCATCCACTAGGATGCTAAAGAATATTCCATTATTGATTGATTGTAAAAATTGATTTCGAATCACATTTCTACAACCTTCAATAATCGTATTTTGCGTTGTTTTATTAATGTACCTCGCATTTTCTAAATAATTTTTTAAATCGTGATCGGCAAATCTGCCATAAATGTTGGCAATGCACAAAATTTCCCTTAATTTTTACACGATGAAGGTATTTGATTAACATCAGTTTCAATGCACCGTCATCTCTATGCCCATCGGCATGTTTTGAGTACCACACAATATTATAGTTTTCACAATTGGTATTAATTTTTTCCGGTTGGCTTTTTTATTTTTATTTAATTATAAGTGAATGTCATCTAGTTTCCTTTCATAAGTTTTCTGCTTTGACTAGGTTTTCTTTATGATAAATATTATTCTCGTGAGCTCTGAAGTCGCTTAATGCATTTTTGTACTTATTCAAAGAGGTTAAGACAAGTTTGTTCAATTTTTGTTGTTTGCCACGTCCACTCTCTTCACGACCAAAAAGAACACACATTTTGTAGTAGCCGCAGTTATCTTTATGATTATAACTTAGCGATTTAAAATGATTAAGCCGCCTTAATTTAAAAGTTCTTCTATGGTCATTTTCGACATTGTGGGTTGAAAATTTATATTTTATTGTTTGGCACCATACATTTCTCATTATAAAATATATTACTTCAGCCGATAGCCGAATTACGTTTTTGTTTGTAATTCGAAATATAATTGGCATAAATCATATTATCTTGATTTGAATTGGTGACTTTACTTTCTATTTAAACAGACTGACATTCAACAGTCTCATTTTACATTGACACTTCGAATTTTTCGATTCCTTTTTCGTTCAACCTCCAGGGACATATATCGGAGGGTCCCCCTCAATATTTCATTCAGTAGACAAAATCTTATTTTATGTTGGAATATTTCATTTTTTAATACAAAATATGAATGATACTAGGTGCGGACCTTTTTTTAGATCTCTGTTGAATTTTTGTTATTTACTCCCTCCCCCCCAATTTTTCTCTTCGGTGCGTCCGTGTCAACCTCCACTATATCATTGGTGGTATAAATGTTACCAGCCTTAAAACAATAAAATTAATTATTTTTATAACAACTCGAACTTCTTGCCGTTTCTGTTCGACTATAAATGACAGTAAGGTTGATTGTGCTTGTGTTGATTGCGCTTTCCGTTTAAAGTAAAAAAAAACTGAATCACAAAAAGACAAGTCACTGGGCCAAAATTCACGCCAGCATTATCTGCAGAGTAGTCGAAAACGTTATTTAAGCTGAGATTAAAACTTAAACTTAAAAAGTCTAATAAGCACCAGTTAATATCGTCAGAAGGTATATAATACCTTGTAAGAATTGGAAACATTTTTACACACCCATGATTAGAAGCATCAGTAGTAGCAAACTGTAAAACATATCTTTACGAAGTTTTCCTAAATGGGTTGCCAACGAAGCTGGCCTTAAGACATTATATGCAATACGTCTTGCTTTCAGTCTTGCAAAAGTCATGTCTTTAGCGATTTTAGAATCATTAAATATAAGGTATAACTCGAAAGTACAATTAAGTGAGTTGTAAGAATGCGCATGCTTCACCACCGTGTTAAATAAACTGCATACTTTTGCGATGAAAACTTTTTTTCCAAAGAACTCATTGTGTTAGTGTTGCATTTTAAGAAAAGGGACATATTTTGATTTCCTTTTAGAATTAAAGACATTTTTTACGCTCAGTTCCCATTTGGTATTTTCTTATATCACTTTTGTCTCCATATCCTAGCTGAAAGGATTTACGGCAAACTTTGCAAGATGCCCTTGTTAAACCTTTCGACGAACTGCCCTATAGGTCTTCGGTAAGTCATTGATATTCATTCAACATAATTTTTAAATAAATTAAAAATATCCCCTACCTTTAACTTTTTAGGAAAATATCAAATACCAAGAAGCAATAATAAATATAAAACCTCCTCCATTAAAAAAAATTCGCGAACCTCGGAACCTGCGTTTACTCTTTACCAAACAGCTGATTGTTTACAATGATATAATGAATTGTGAAATAAGAAAAACGTACGTAGCGGTTAATGACTTATTCAATTGGTAGAAAATAATAGTACGCATAATGTATTGGCAATTGGCATTTTACTTTAATTTGCTCGAAGAACAAGGATGCAGATACACTCAGTGCGCGCTTTTCTTTCCAATGCGATGGTAATATTCGACAGTATCTGGTAAAATTCGGTTTTTACTTTTAGCAGTATTCCATAGTCGCCAGCTGCACGGTTTTTTTATAAAATAATGTATATCGTAGAAAGTGCACAAAATTAAGGACATTTGACGCCCTGGCCCATCCTGCAAGGGGTCTTGGCAGGTCGCAGGACAAACGACAGAAAAGAACCTTAAATGAAGGACGTCGTCCGAAATTCAGGACGTGTGGTAACTCTAAGAGGTATCGGAGAAAAAAGTAAAAACACATATCACCGCCTTAAGGATGGCATTTAAAAAATACACTGCTGGACAATAAGTTTGTTCAATGCAATTTTGTAAGGTAGTTTTGAAAACTCATATTTGCAAAACAAATAAAGATATCAAGGGGTTCTTAGGAATTTAATTTTTAGATGCCAAACACACGACTGCCCGGACTAGATACAACTTTTATAATCCCATTAGAAAGCCGAGTTAATCTCCTATCACTTTGGTTCTAAACTTATTGTCATAGCACACTTAATGATGGTGAAACAAAAAGCACCAATTTATCATGGAATTGTTATCGATCATTTTTAAAACGTATGTATCTATATTTATTAAAGTGGTTATCCAAAATCATACTCGAAATAATGTCAATAAACACTTAACGGCACCAAGATGTAATAGTGAACTTCGAAAAAGATCAACTTAATTCTTGGGTCCAAAAAGGTATAATATTCTGTCTAACAAAATTAGGAATTCAAAAGAAAATATATTCTGTAGATCGTCAAAGCATTATATGGTGGAAAACTATATGTTTAAAACTATTTTGTTCACATTTTAAAGACATTTAAAAGAGATATTTGTAATTATAGTAGAGATTAACGCCTACACTAAATGAATAATTTAAACATAACATCTATTACTTATTTTTATATTTTCTATGTGACAGTCCATATGGGCACCTTAGTACTTATGGACGATTCTTATTTACTTAAAATCTTAGTGACAAACCTGTAATATTTTTTAAGACACAGGTATATTGTTGAATTGAATAAATTGAAATTGAAAATTGTCTTATAATTGTAATTTTGGGTCTTTTATTAATGAATCGTCATAAAATTTCCTTTAATCCTGATACTGTTAAAAAACCGGCTACAAAAAATCCTTTCTTATCTTTGACGGTTTCAAAGATATGGTGATCAGTTAGTGGATTTCACTTTTATATACTAGGTGGCACAGGAAAGCTAAGCTCTTGTATATAATGTTTTTGGCCTCTTATGATATTGTCCCTAAAATGCGTTATTTTACATGAAATTCTTAAAAATATATTAAAAACTCCTACAAACAAACCTATTACCCGGCAGTGTATTTAATTCGGGTGATTTCGCTAGTTAATCGGTTCTCTTCACATTATCTCTTCCAAAAAGTCTCTTATAATTTGGGCTGTATTTGTGTTATCGGTTCCTAATAAAAGACTTAAAAAAATGTTAGCAGACATAATCTTGAGGCACCCTGTATAGAACAAAAACTTTTTTATATTATATTTTACCATATTATATTTTTACCATTTGATAATTCTGAAACCGGTGACAAATTGGTGAGAAAACGGTGATTGTCTTTTCTATCATTCATCGAAATTGAGTAAGCACGTAACAATGCAATAAGTAATCGAAGAAAAGTAAAAAATCGTTTAGATCGTTAGCGAGAATTTATTAGACACTTAAAAAAACATATTTTCATTAGGGTATAAAAAAAACATTTTTTTGACAACCTGTACAGGGTGTCCCATTTTCGTAGGTTTTACGGGGTTTCCAGCTTATGAGTAGAGATAGAGAGATGCGGTTTTCGCGACACCGTGCTTCTTTTCGATGAAACTAAAGAGGCCGCAAACAGATTTGCCCTAACCATTTTAGTTTCCGTGCTACAGGGTGATTTTGAAAATTTGTCATTTTCGGACACCCCCTGTAACTCAGCTATCGTAAAATATATTTAAAATGTTTCAACTGGTATTTATAGATTTTTTCACGTAGAATTCAGTGGCATACTCAGATTTTTGCTGAGAGTCATAGTTTTTGACATATTGGCATAACCTACTATTTTTTAAATGGGAGACCCTATATATTATTTTTTCATCTTATTCTTCGTGTCGAGAGCTTTTCAAAAACATACCATAAGTCATATTTATTTTCATAAATAACATGAAAAAATGCATTTTTCTTTAAACGGATTTATGGCATAGCAGATCAATCGAAATAAGAGAAGGTGGCTGTGGTAGCCATGGCAACGCCAACAAAAATATGATCAGGCAGCCATTACTGTTGTCATTTTTGGCATTATTGCGTTTAAATTTTTCTTGACGTCTATTATAATTATTGTTTTTAATATGGCTCAGAATCAAAAATTTGAATATTTTGAGAAATATGATATGAACGCGTGTTTTATATTGTCTAATGAAGATGCAGATCAGGCGGCAGAGCTTTATCTGAACAGGTTAGTTCTTTTTTATCTTCCTGCATTTTGACTTTATTGGTTCGCTTTATTTTATCTTAGATATCCCGAGAGAAGACAACCAAAAAAAAGAATTTTTCAAAAAATTAAAAATAATCTTTGCCAATATGGATCTTTTAACAAGCCTCGATCGCGAACTTACAATAAAGACAACGAAGAATCTGAGGTCAACGTTTTAGCCCTCGTTCAGACAGCTCCTGAAACATCTTGCAGGAAAATAGACGAAGAGGCGGGTGTACCGAAAACCAAAGTGCAGAAAATTTTGAAAAAGCACAAATTCAAACCCTATAAATACAAACTTGTGCATCATCTGCATCCTGGTGATGCAGAGCGCAGATTGGAGTTCTGCAATTGGTTTATAAATATGAAGGCAGAAGATATCGATTTTGAAAAAAAGATTATTTGGTCAGACGAGGCACATTTTACTAGTTCAGGGATTTTAAATAGACACAACACGCGATTTTGGAGTCAAGAAAACAACCATGTTATTTTTCCTAGGGAGCGTCAGGGCAGATTTGGATTCAATGTCTCCTGTTTTATTTTCAACCGAAAAATAGTTTACCAAATATATGAAGGAAATCTGAATTCGATTGGTTACGTGCGAATCCTAGAAGACGCATTAGGAATTTTGGATGATGTTCCCTTGGCTCAACTAAATAGGATTTATTTCCAGCAAGACGGAGCTCCAGCCCACAATGCCAGAATAAGTCAAAACTGGCTTAACGACCATTTTCCTGGAAGATGGATAGGAACACACGGACCTGTTCGATGGCCACCACGATCCCCTGACCTCTCAGTTTTAGATTTCTTTTTGTGGGGTTATTTAGAAAACAAGGTTTATGTAAGGCGATACGAAAACTTAGAACAACTAAGAATGGCCACCGAAAACGCTTTTGCAGAGTTACAAAGACAGTCATTTACAATAGAAAATGCATTAAAAAGAATTTTTAAAGTTTGTCACACTTGTAGGACACATTATGGTCTACAATTTGAACAATATTTGTAGTTTTAATGAAATTATAATTATTACCTTTTACCTACTTCCTAATTTTTTCTGATGCTGTTACTTTGTTATTTCGTTAATAAATATTTGTTAACTTTTTCCATGGCTCCACAGCCACCTTCTCTTATTTCGATTGATCTGCTATGCCATAAATCCGTTTAAAGAAAAATGCATTTTTTCATGTTATTTATGAAAATAAATATGACTTATGGTATGTTTTTGAAAAGCTCTCGACGCGAAGAATAAGATGAAAAAATAATATATAGGGTGTCCCATTTAAAAAATAGTAGGTTATGCCAATATGTCAAAAACTATGACTCTCAGCAAAAATCTGAGTACGCCACTGAATTCTACGTGAAAAAATCTATAAATACCAGTTGAAACATTTTAAATATATTTTACGATAGCTGAGTTACAGGGGGTGTCCGAAAATGACAAATTTTCAAAATCACCCTGTAGCACGGAAACTAAAATGGTTAGGGCAAATCTGTTTGCGGCCTCTTTAGTTTCATCGAAAAGTAGCACGGTGTCGCGAAAACCGCATCTCTCTATCTCTACTCATAAGCTGGAAACCCCGTAAAACCTACGAAAATGGGACACCCTGTACAATTTAAATTAATATTTCCGGTATTTAATCAGTTAAGAAAGAAAAATAAGGAAATAGTTTTAATATTTAAAAAAAATAATTTTTGAAAAAAATTCGATATTTAAAAAATACCGAAGGTATTAAAAATTCGTCATTTTTTCGTCTTTTACCACTGATCTTCTGCGTATAAAAATTTTAGACGAATTTTCGTTTTTTTTTAATCTCGATAGAAACGATTGTGATATTATCACTAAAATACGTCGTTTTTGATAACGGCCACAGCCTACATTTTTTGTCAGTGTCAGAAGCTGGCCGAAGGCTTTAAATATATAATATAATGTTTGTTTGATCCATGACCTACTGAAGAAAAATGTTCATTTGGTTTGTCAATTATGGCTCTCATTGGTTTAGAGAAGCAGTAGGCTGTGGCCACCAGCTTTAAAGCAAAAGTTATGTTGTGAAACGTCATTGGAAACGAAAAAATTTCATATAGAGTTGAGAAATCGTATGAATAATTGACGTTTAGATTGAAAATAAGAAAGTTGGTGGTACTTTCGGTTAAGCCGGAAATGATTTCAAAGTTGAGATTATGTTAAAAAATGGTAATTTATACTCTTATTAAATTTTATATTTTTTTAAATATTACGTTAAAATTTACGAAAAAAATTAGTGAACGGATGGGGCGGAGCAACCTCTTTCGCTCGGTCTGTATATAGATAGATATTTGTCTGGGTATTGTCTCTATAAAGTGTATTCTGGTTCTGGTGTCGTCATTAGAATGGTTGTAAAGACTGTAGCATCTACTGTCAAACATCCAGTTATGTATTCTATAATTCTCAAGTACCTTCATAACTCTAAAACGCTTCTAATTAAGCGACGAAGCAAAACACAGCGAATAAAATATATTGTTTTTCTGTCAAGATTACTGGAAAGCCAGTATATTTCTTACATTGGGTTCTAAAATTTAAATTCATCTTTACTTTTTTTTACTAAACGACGACGCGCTTTTTAAGGCCAACCACCATAATTTGTATTTGGCTGAACATATGGCTCGATCGGTAGACTAATAATGTTTCTGTAATTGAGCTATATCGACCTCTCAGATATCATTAGCGGTTGCCTTAGGTTTCATAATGCCAGTCGCCGAGCTAAGATAAGCGAAGCATAGCAACCTCCATGGGCGTGAATATATAGGGTGCCCGAAAAATATTAGTATGGGCTAAAACCTCAAATACCGGTAAAGTTCAGTTTAAAATTTGGCAGTTGCAAGTGTACTAACTCATCACCTTTTTTGGATGTTTAAGCGTTTCCCATTCCTTTTGGGGGTGGTGTGAGGTGCTAGAACTTTTGAATTTTAAATGCAACCTTATATCGAATTTTATCTTATTTTGGTAACCTCTAAAAGACAAAAAATTCTGAACAAAAGATCTCCACGTAGACCCGTTTTCAAATAGGGGAGAAAGCATCTCGTTACTGGGTTTTGGAAGAAATTCAACACATCATGTTTATGTCATTCGATGTCTATTAAGGCTTAAGACTTTCGCCTTCGTGCTATTTCGATTTAATTTTTTCATTTCTTTCACATTTTATTATGGTTGGCACTAATGAGATAAGACGGATATTTTTTTAATGGACATGTAATCGAAATTACATTGGGAATCCACGTCGAATACTTGCTATTATTCAATGAAGCTTTTCCAGACGTTTCTGTAAGTTATGCAAGAAGTGTTGTTTCCCAATTCGTAATAACTTTTAGCATTATAAATGCTCCTCGTTCTAGTTGTTCTTCTGTCAAGTATGAGGATTTTAACATTTTTAACTCTACGACTGTAATTCTTATTTCAATATCTTATCATTCGAAAACGGGTCTAGATACACACCTTTTGTTTGTGTAGAAATTTTTGTTTTTTAGAGGTCTACAAGAAAAGATAACATTCGATATAAAGTTGCATTAAAAATTAAAATTTCAACCCCTTTCGTTAACCCCAGAGGGAGTGTAAAAAAAAGGTTAAACAGCTAAAAAAGCTAATCTGGTGATACACATGCAACTTCCAAATTTTAATCTTTCTATCTTTACTAGTATATAATACTTTTCGAACACGCTGAGTCAATCAAAAGAATACTTATTACTGTGTAACTTTAGTATAACATTATTATTTATAAGCGACTATAACCAAAGCATGCTCTAGAATTTTTTGTTTACGTTTTATTATTCAATCATAACAATTTTTATTTATTTTAAGTATTAAGACTAGATTTTACAAAAATAAACAGTATATTTACATATTTTTTAAAATTACTTTGGTATTACGTATTTGGCATTAATATATTAGGGCACTGTCTTTACATTAAAAAATCTTATATATTAAGAAACACATGTTAGACTATTATATACATTTGTACAATAATTTATACAATAAACGAGTTAAAATATATAAAACAGCAACAATAGATTTCTTAGTAAATTTTGCCACCTTCTATTAACAGATGTTAAGTTTTGTTGATTATTGTTTATAAAACAAGACAATAGCATTTTTGATAAACGTTTAAATGTTTCCTATCTTCATCACAGTATGTCAAGTAACCAAAGTTAGTGAGAATAACAGCAATAATATTAGTAGTAGAGAAGAATGGAGATGATTGTAGCTATTTTCTGAAAAAAAAAAACAAAATATTAAATATTTAGTCCGTTCGTCGAGTGCTCAATTCAAGTTTAAAATATGCTAAAAGCCAAAATACAAGTCAAACAGTATTGAAAAACTTTTTTTAAGAAAATATATAAAAATAAAGTGGTTTTCAGAACACTGGCGTTTAAAATTTGGCATATAATACACACTATGTTTAAACTAAGCAAAATAAATAGAATTGCTAGATGACCATAGACAGTCTTGAAATGATCTTGTCTACGATAATAATGAATTGCTATTATCATTATTTACAAGCTGCTTTTTTTCATTGCTTAGTTTTAAAATCATGTACAATAATATTATCAGTTAGTATTCTCAAAAATGTTTAAAATTTTACAGCTGATTCCAAAATTAAAAAGTGTCATTTTAATGAAAAAAAAAACCACAGAGGTACAGCAATGGGTCACCTTGTATGTTTGGAACAAGTGTAAAAAACTTAATTTAATAATTCCCTTTGGGGGGTTTAGAGTTTATGGTCGCACTAAAGAGCAAATTTAGAAAACAACAACTAATGTCAGTAGTTTTATTAGTCAGAAAAAAAATCTAAATCATATAACCTTGTCAGTTTAAACTTACTTAAAGTGCATTTCGTTTTTATGGAACAACCTTTCAGAGTTAATTCTATGTATAACACAGCATGCTATATATAGAATTTGCAATTCCGAGATAACTAAATTGTCTTCCGAATGAATATCTGACAGAAATTTTTTATGGACACCAAAAATTATTATAGTCCTATAAGGCATTTTTACATCCTTAGCTTAGCATTATCAAAACATAAGATTTTGGTACATTTAAGATGCAGGATGAGATATCGAAAAATATCTCGCTTTCGCAATTTAATTTTATGTGTTTCATACATACACTTGCCTATTGAAGGGTTTAGAATAGGTTAAATAGGTCTAATTTCCTATACAATGTAGGTACATTTGCTATATTATAAACTCAAATTTTCAAATGCTTTATTAACTGAACAAACAAAAAAAACTCATTAACAACAGAACAAGAAAATAAAAGAAAGTTTGTAACGCAAACTTAAAAATAAACCTACATTAATTTTAAACCAAAATACCGAAATATAAAAAATAAAAATATATTGCAAAAAGAATAGTCATTTGATTAAATACAGTAGGATAAAACAAACCCACATGTACACAAAACAACAACAAAAGTATCACTAAGATAATCTACAATCTCATAATAAACCTTCCCAAAAAGCAAGCCCATTACCGCAGCTTTAATATTTGTTGTAGTATATCTATCTGCATAACGTAAAAGGGTAAATGATTGATTATTAAAGAACTGGCGGCTAGTAAAAA
Organism: Kuschelorhynchus macadamiae; assembly: GCA_030620095.1. Taxonomy (NCBI): domain Eukaryota; kingdom Metazoa; phylum Arthropoda; class Insecta; order Coleoptera; family Curculionidae; genus Kuschelorhynchus; species Kuschelorhynchus macadamiae. Next base: position 90,831 of record JAUTXW010002178.1, on the reverse strand, counting down.
CTATATACTCGTACTAGTCACGCGAAAGGTATTGGGAGACCAATTCTATAATAGTCCCACTGTCGGTGACGTTTGAGTTGATGCTTTAGTTAATAAAATTTCACTAATGGCGTACGATAATTTATTTAAGTGAAATATGTTAATAATATTATTTTGAAAGTTAAACAGATAATGTCGCTTCGTCCAATTTGGATTTTGTAAGATATTCTAAACCACGTCACCAAATATTCGTTTATTTGGAGACATAGGGGATTTTTTTACTAAACTTCTGTCCAAAACTTACTACAGTACTTACTCCGTGAGTAGACTGACATGTGTCGAAATTAATCCTAATTTATCAAGAAGAGAAATAAGCATTCATAGTAGACTGCATCGAAAAAAGTTAAAGCCATATTGAAAAAAAATCATAACCAACATCTAATGTCGAACGGGAACGGGTAACACAAGGAAAATTTGGGTTTGATATGAAGTGCTTTTTGTATAACTGCAGAATCCTATGCGATTGTGTTTTCAACGGAATCTAACGACCGATCGATACACTGGTATTTTGGGTCTGCGTCCCAAGTCATAATGCAATAAGAGTTAATGAAAGAATGGTGGTAACTTTGGCGACAAGTAGCAATATTTCTAAAAAAATCATATTTATAAAGTTAAAACTCACAATGTTAATGAGCTGCAGAAGCAAGTTTGGCTCCTCTTAAGAAGGTTACACGCATTCATATATATATATATATATATATATATATATATATATATATATATATAAATGTTGTTAAAAACATACAGTGTCTTCCATTAAAAAAACACACAACTTTGAGTCATATCTTCGAAATTATAAAAGGGAGAAAAAAATTTGAGGTATTTATGCTGAGCAACAATTGAGACAAAAAGGGCATTCAAAAATGACAATGTTTGAAAAATCCTCTGAATGTTAAATTCGAATCAAGGTAGCCTTGACCTGCACGCGGCAAGCAATTTGTATTTTAAATCGAGTTCGGGTGTGGGTAGATTTTTTCCCATCTCTTCTAGTTTGGTCAAAACCCCGCATATACAGTTGCGATCACTGAAATTAGGGAAAGATCGATTTTTCTGGTGTAAAAAAACTGTATATCTCCAAAAATTCAATAGTCTTTTACAATCTTATATTTTTTTTGCGTTAATTCGGTGAAAAACTAAAACTACAGTAAAGTAGTATAAAATGAATCTGTCAATTCAAAAATGTGCAACACAAATATTAAAGGACCCGACGAGTCGAATAAGGTTGTCGCCCACTTGCCCGTCGCAGCACGACCCTCGTCTGACCGTGTGCTCAGCTGTGAACGGAGGTTAGGTTTCATCTATAAGTACCAGAAACAAAAGGACAAAATGTAGATCCATACTGTTAATCAAAGGAGGGCAAATTTTGGAGAGTTCCGCCATCTATTAACGATCTGAAAGAAGATAAGGTGAAATTGAGGCAAATGAATTGGAGAAAAATGGCTTGCACTTAGGACCAAATATGCGTGCGAGAGGTTTTTATAAGTTCATGCTGGTCGGCGCTGGTCGGTGTCGCACTTACTTGGCCAGACCATCACGACACCATTCCGTTATTTGTCGGCGAGGATCGGAGACCAACAATCCATTCCGGTGGCGTTCGCCGTCGGTTCGCGCCGGGCCGGTCTAGTAGGCGTTAAGTCCATTTATTGGCATTGTTTTAATTCTATCCGAATATTGATGGAATGGGCTGTGCTGTGCTGCAACGGCCAAGTGGGCGACAACCTTAAACCGGCAAATATATCGAGTGTAACTATACACAAAGCGATGTGTTTCTGTTTTTATGCGTTTTATCGTCCGGTCCCTTCAGATGTCGCAGCCCAAGATTCGTGCGGTGGACTATACATTTGTAAATATTGTGCTCTATTTGTTCAGGAAATGGAAAGACATTTAATACTTGTCTTGATACCAAATGTTTTTTTATTGGAAAACAAAAAAAAAACAAACTGTGTCGAGATGGGTATGTGGCATAATTTTGCGTCTATTGCGTCAGGTTGATTTGAAACTTCAATACAGTTCGGCATTACCAGCATTTTCTTTAGACCTAGAGTAAAATGATAATTTACTAGATGATGATTCGATAGTTTTCGATTTAAGTGTAGTGAAATATAAAAGAGACCATCGAAACATCGATTTTTTGGAAAAATTTACGATTCTGTTAAAATTAAATTAAAAGTCATAACAATATATAATTGTTTTCAAGTCTTGATCGTCGACTGACTACACCTTTTCCAATTGTAAGTCAGATTAGTCAACTGTAAATCAGAAAGCATCAGTTGCATTTCTGACTAGTTAATTAAAATTCATAAAGCGTCAGATTAATCAAATGAATTTCAGAAATTTTCATTTGTATTTCAGAAAGCATCAATTGTAATTCAGAATGCATTTGGGCTTCCTATCCCTAACTTTATCAGCACACCTTTGAAATATTTCTGTGGCAACCGCTTTGATTTCTTTGTTAACAATAATTGTGAGCAAGTGCAATATTCTTGTCACCTTGGTTGTTATATAAAAAGCTTAACAGAGAGTAAGAAGTGTTGAAGTGTATAATTATGGAGCTGAAAGATAACAGCGCAATTTGCCGTATTTCTATGACACGACATCCCATAATGACATTCATTCAAAGTGTTTACGTGTAGGCGTCAATAAACAAATGTTCTCCGACCTTTGCAGGACGGAAGTTATAAGAAGAGAGCCGGTTGGACGAAAAAAATACGATCTTCAGAATCAGAAAGATAGGAAATGAACTATGGAATGTGCCAACAAAGGAGATGGTCAGTCAAAGCCAAAGCTTTTAACTGAAAGAGAAATAGATACTGTTATTTCCTGGATAGAGGCAGATTCTGAATTTACACTTGAAAAATTAAAAGACAAAGTCAGGCAAGATTTTCAAAAAGAAGCCCCAAAATCTGTATTAGGGAACTAACTGGCAGAAAAACTACTTAGACTCAAACAAGTTCACCATGAACCAACAAACATGAATTCCAACGAAAACAAAAGGAGGAGGACCGAATACGTTCAGGATTTGAACAGATATATTCAACAGGGTAAACAAAATTGTATGGATTGAAGAGACTAATTCCAATTTTTTCTGCCGCCGAACGAGAGGTCGCGCCCTTGTCGGTGCCAGAGCTGTCCAACATTTGCTAGCAGCAAGAGATCCGGATGTACATTTGGGACAATTTCAGCTGTAGGCGTGGTAAAAATAGACAGAAGAAGAGGATCATCCACGGCTGAGTTCGCAAATGTTTGGGTTGCAGGTCTGCTGAAACGCTGGCAGGATATGGGTCATCAACTCGCTGGTTTAGTGGTGGTGTGGATAAGGCACCCTGCTACTCCACTTTGCAAGCAGAGTTTGATGAAACGGATGCAAATCTATTACGTTTGGCACTATATCCGCCCATGCTCAATACTATTGAGACCATATGGGTCCAAAATAAAATCTCACGTGAACACTAAAACAGCCTATCTACCAAGCAAAAGAAACTATTGTTGGAGGAGATTGTGGCCGTGCCGCACAGCACACCAAAATCATCCTTGCAGCTGCGTTAACGGAAAACATGCCAATAGGCAATTGAATTTTCGTTATATTGTAATAATATTATTTGAAATGTTTGAAAATAAACTGTTTTCATAGATCTTAACGTTTATTAATGAGTACTGGTGTATTTCTTTTACATAATAGGTAGTTTCTGAATTACAACTGTCTTCTGAATTACATTTGATCCTCTCCGAATTACATTTGATCTTTTTTGATACTCAATTGAAAAATCTGAATTACAGCTGAGGCTTTTTGAAAGTTTTCTAATCTTTTCTGAATTACATTTGGAAAAGGTGGAGATTAGGCTAAATCATCAAATATAGTAAATCCTCCCAATATTTTATATCCTCCAAATCGTCATTATAAAGCAAAAATATTTGTTGAATAGTAAAATATTTCACGAAAAATGGTTCAGTCTGACTAACTGCGTCGATCCCATTGTGTAGGCCATGTAGTAAGGGATCGGATTCGAGATAGTTATGTATTTAATGCAGATTTGAGGTTCTAAGGAAAATCAATAATGATACTCGTATGATATGTTTATCTTAATTTAATCAAATGAAAAAAACCTAAGTAATACAATTTTTTAGGTACTACTTATACATATTTACCTATATACTGTTATTTTGTAGCTAGTTCTGCTTCGCTGACGATATTCTAACGCATTTTTTTTTTTATTAATCCTGCAAACCTAAAACCCTCTTTAATCTTAAAATTCTAAAGATAATCATTTAATAGTATAAGCTTTGTTAGTTAAAAGATGACTTAAAATTTAGTTCAATAGTACTTATTACAAAAATTGAAAACAAGGACGTGGCTGTGAATTTTAGGCTAATAAACACATTGCCATGCACAGAAAAGCTTTTGGAAGTATCTATATATAATCAATTGTATACATATTTTAATGTAAATAATTCATTGGACATCAATCTTATTTTCGTAAAAATCATTCTTGTGAGTAGCTATCCAATTAACAGTAATAACATGGATAAATCAAACAGACCAAGAAAAATATATAATAGAAATTTTGTAGAATTTAGACGCGCTTTTAAGACAACAGATAGAGAAATTTTGGTGCAAAAACTTTCATATTATGGCATTAATGGTGTAGCATTACAGTGTTTTCACCAATACAGCCTTATTTTGGTTACTGCGCTAGTGTTTTGGACCTGTTTGATCTGAATTCACATAGATGTCTGAAGCTAAACCGTGGTGTGAGACTTACAGTAAAAAAAAAGGATAGTTCTACCTAACGATGATTTTTATTTACAAATAAGTATTAGCTTAACTCGAAATAATAATCAAGTGCATGTATATATACCGAACCAATTTAAGAAGATCCATGAAATGATTAGTCCACAATGTTATAGTCAAATACAACCCACCAAATAAAATAAAAATGCCAACATCTGTTAGGCAATTCAAGAGTACACTGCTCAACCATATCCAAAATGTTTAAATATTTTTAAGTGAAATTAGTGTATTCTTAATTTGTAGGATGTTGTAATTCATTTGTAAAGTGGTTCGTGGTTTATTTCGGTGTAGTAGTAGGGGCGTGCAGTCCATGGAAGCAAGGGAAGCAGTCTTCCCCAAAAAGAATTACAAAACATCTTCTAAAATGTAATTTTTGAAATAGGAAAAATTTAGTTTATATTAAAAATGCTAAAATATTATCTTAATTATCAAGCCATAAATGTGGCCTTGACTCCGACCGAGCGACAATAGAAAATGGAATAGAACCTATGCGGGCCGCTAGCTTCTCTGCAGCCAAGTCCTGTATGCTTGATTTCCTGTGAGTCGAGCCAGTGGTTATTGAACTTTCCACCGGCTGTTTGTAATTTTTGCATTTCAGTCGCGTCTTTTAAGTGGGGGCGGAAGCTATCGTTGGAGTAGGTTCTTTGTTTGAACGGCTATCCGTGTGTTGTGTGATACGTACGTCGCGTCTTGCATGGTGCCATATGGAAGACAATAATACGGACGTGGATATGCAAATACCGTCAACTTCGGCTGTCGGTAATAACGTTGAAAATGTTGGAGAATTTAGTAAGAAGAGTGTGTGTGAATGTGTGGTGTGTGTCTTAATAATAGAGGGATTTTCAACATTAAACTTCGCTGATAAGCTTGAAATAAATTCCAAAGGAAGGGCAAAACCGCCTATGAAAAATTTAACCACATAAATGAAAAACTGTATTAGACATTTTTATCCGGAAAACAATACGAACAATTTAAATGGCTAACAGGGTGTGAAAATATAAATAAATTATTTTGTTGGCCATGTTTACTTTTGGAAAATGAAAAAGGTCTCTGGAATAAAACTGGTTTTTCCGATTTAAACAATTTCCTTAAAGCTGTAAAAAGACACATTATGTCCAAAGAGCACTTGCAGGCCGTCATAAAAGAAAACGTCTTCGGCAAAACCAGATTTGAACACGCCCTTAATAAACAGTTGGAAATTAGTTACCGCCAACACAATGTCGATAAAAATAGGCAAATATTAAGAAGACTTATCGATGTTGTTTGTTTTCTCGGGCAGCACGAATTAGGATTTAGAGGTCATGACGAAACAAGGGTTTCTTCAAATAGAGGAAATTTTCAAGATTTACTCAGTTTAATAGCTAAATGTAACGATCGCTTAAAAAATCATTTAGAGCAGTCTACCGTTTTCCGCGGAACGTCGAATCGAATCCACAATTATTTAATTTCCGCTGTTGCAACCATTATTCTAAAAAGAATTAAGCATAAGATTGGCGAGGCGCGATTCATTGCTATTATTCTGTCCGAAACAACTGATATCACTAATTTTAGCCAATAATCTATAACAATACGCTCCGTTAAAACAGACGGAAGTATTCAAGGGCGATTTTTAGGTTTTAAGAATGTGTTCGAAAATCGTACAGCAGATGCATTATACAGGGTGTCCGGAATTGCAGTGTCCAAACTTTAACAGCGCATTCTGCATTCAATTTTCTATATAAACATATATCGGCAAATGCTTCGTTTTCGAAATACAGGGTGTTAAAGTTTTAAGAAAAAAATTGTTATTTAGTCATAACTTTTTTAGTACTTGAGATATTGTTATTAAATTTGGTAAACAGCATTTGAGTAACAAAAGGCATTTTTTGATTTGAAATATTTTTTAATTCTTTATCAGTGGCGTCCGTACAGAATTTTTTATTGAATATTCTTGAAGAAAAAATGGTACGCTACTGCTTTTTCTGAAAACAAAAATCATTCCTAAAATCCCCACTCAGTTTGGAGCAAATTTGATCCCTTGCCTTTTTTTCGTGCGATGCAAGGATTTCGAGTTAAAAACTAAAAACTATTTTTATGTATGGCGTAGTTAAAATTTCCATTATTGTTAATTATTTCAGTGGCAAAACCTTTAACATCTTGGTATGCCATGATTGCATTTTTGTGACAATTGAACAATTGCTAGTTTCGTCTTTAAAGTGTGACATTTGAGTTTTTAGAGTAAATAAATGTCAGGTACATTACAGTTTATACAAAAAGGTAATTATCAGTCTATCTAGTGATTTCAAAATGGTGTTATTCAGTAACTTTGAGTATGCTGATTTCGTTTATCGTTTCTGTAATGGAAATGCAAATGCAGCAGTACGGGAATACCAACGAAGATTTCCAAATAGAAGATTACCTTGCAAACAAGTTTTCATTAAAACGCATTTAATGTTTAGGAATTTTGGACTCAAAAAGAATCCGAGAAACGAAGGTAGGAGAAATGAACAAATAAGTTTGACAACGATAGGACATTAAGCCTACGAAGAGCAGCTCATAATTTACAAGGCAACGCAGTTTTTGTTTCTAAAAATAAGGTTCATCGCGTTTTGAGGAAAAATTACAGGAAGCCATTTCAGACGCAGCCAGTTCAAAACTTAAAACCTGGTGATGCCGAAAAACGTGTCAGTTTTTGCAATTGGTTTTTGCGCCAAATAGAGGAAGACGAGAACTTCTCAAAAAAAATTTTATGGACTCATGAAGCCACATTTACCCGAAGGGGCTCAGTAAATTTCCATAATTTACGAATCTGGAGCCATGACAATCCACGTGTTGTACGAACTAGAGCATTTCAGCAAGAACTTTCTGTGTATGTTTGGTGTGGTGTAATAAATGAAATTTTTTGCGGGCCCCGGACAGTTATTTAATGATTTTCTGCAAAATGAGTTATTTCAATATCTAGAAAATATTCCTCTAAATCTTAGAAACGAATTCTGGGTTCAAATGGACGGGGCTCCCGCGCATTTTGCACTTGTAAATCGCGAGTGGTTAAATAATAATTATCCAGAACGGTGGATTGGACGATTAGGAGCTACAGCCTGGCGACCACGTTCCCCTGACCTCACACCTGTCGACTTCTTTGTGTGGGGTTATTTGAAAAATTTAGTTTATTCCAGACCAGTTCATACAAAAGAAGAACTGATTCTAAGGATAGAGCAAGCCTGTGAAACTTTGCGAGCCAATACGAATTTTATACGCCATGCCACTGACACAGTTAAGAGCAGATGCCGAAAATGTGTCGAAGTTAGAGGAGCTCATTTTGAGCAATTATTGTGAATTTTAAGGTCCACATTAATCCTTAATGATATTTAAAGTGCTCTATAAATTTTTTTCACGATCTAAGTTAATAAAAGTTATGAATTCTAGTTTTTGTAAAATTAATTACGAACTTAGTTAATAAAGAGTAGTTTCTGTAAAATGAAGTATCATCTTCAAAATTGAATTAATTCTAATTACCGTTTTACAAAATGAATCGACGATTTTAGAATTATAAACTCATCTGTCATACTTTATAGACGAACCTAGCAATTGTTCCATTATCACAAAAATGCAATCATGGCATACCAAGAGTCGACAATGAAGGAATGATGGTAAGTACCAAGGACATTAGATTTTAATAGGTTGCCTGCTAACTTCTGCGATGTCACCCTGATAACCCAAACATAATGCAAATCTCCATTACAACGGGTCGATGACGTCATCTCTCCTTAGTTGTCAGACAAGCTTTTATTTTAGAAACCCTACATACGTTGTTCAGAAATTATGAACTCACCCGGAATGCATGAAATAAATATCGGAAACCAAATAATTTTAAAAACTTGCTGTTACAATCCCACCTTAAAGGTTTTGCTACTGAAATTACCAATAATGGAAATTTTAACTATGCCATACATAAAAATGGTTTTTAGTTTTTTACTCGAAATCCTTACACCGCACGAAAAAAAGACAAGGGATCAAATTTGCTCCAAGCTGAGTGGGGATTTTAGGAATGATTTTTGTTTTCAGAAAAAGCAGTAGCGTACCATTTTTTCTTCAAGAATATTCAATAAAAAATCCCGTACGGACGCCACTGATGAAAAATTAAAAAATATTTCAAATCAAAAACTGCCTTTTGTTACTTCAAGGCCGTTTACCAAATTTAATAACAATATCTCAAGTAATAAAAAAGTTATGACTAAAAAACAATTTTTTTCTTAAAACTTTAACACCCTGTATTTCGAAAACGAAGCATTTGCCGATATATGTTTATATAGAAAATTAGGGCTTATTTTGAATGCAGAATGCGCTGTTAAAGTTTGAACACTGCAATTCGGGACACCCTGTATACCGTTGTTTATAACGATACTAAAGAAATTAATGGAGAGAAAAAATTAGTTGCTCAAAGCTATGATGGAGCTGCAGTGATGGCAGGACAGTTAGGGGGTCTGGAAGGTAAAGTTCGAGAAATTTTCCTAAGTGCTGTGTTTGTCCATTGTTTTGCTCATAAATTAAATTTAGTTTTATCCCAGTCCATCAATCACATTAAAGAGCGTAAAGTATTTTTCGTTACTTTAAGTGGCATGGCTGCTTTTTTTCCAAGTCAAAAAAACGTACACAAGCTTTGGACTCCATTGTCCACAAACGATTGCCCAAAGTAGCTCCTACTAGGTGGAACTATAATTGAAGACTTGTGTTAACAGTATCTGAAAATCGTGAATCACTGATTGAACTATTTGAGAATATAATAGAAAATAATGAAACGTGGGACAATAAATAGTTCGAGGGTGTTTTTGGACTGTTTGAAACTAGATTTTAATTTTAATTATTTGTTGAACATATTTTCAGAAATATTTCTATTCTCGGATAATATATTACAAATTAAAACAAATGATATTGCTTTTTGCCTAAAAAAAGTGGATGATTTTAAGTATTATGTTAAGCCAAAAAAGAGATGACTTTGACCTATTTTGAAAGAAAACCATGACGTTAAATGTAGAGCCACAAGCCAAGCGTCGTCGAACAGACAAGGTGGGAGATATTCAAACATCATATAGACGCCTCTTTTATGAAATAATCGATCAAATTCAGCAACAAATAAACTATAGATTTAACGGTTTAAATGATTTTAAATTCCTCGAGCTTTGCAATTTTGATGCATTTAAAGGAAAAACTATTCAAGAAGATGCGTTTAAATCTCTTCTTCTTCATTATGGCCAGTTCTTCGACCGAGTGTTACTGCGATCTGAACTAAAAGTGATTTACGAAACTGATGACATTAGCGCAAAAAATAACGCTAAGGAACTAATGCAATTTTTAAAAGACAAGGAGCTGGAAGATGCCTACACCAAAGTGTCGAAATTGTGTGAATTAGTATTGACAATACCTGCCACAAGTTCATCAGTAGAACGCAATTTTTCAACACTTAAACGTATAAAAAATTTCGTGAGAAATTCAACGGGGCAGGAGAGACTTTCGCATACATCGCGGTTGTCCATTGAAAATAAACTTCTCCAAAATATGTCGGAGCATCGACGTTTTTATGATGACGTCATTGACGAATTTGCAAAAAATGATCGAAGAATCGAATTACATTACAAATAGGTAAGTTTCTAAAAATTGCTTCCCTTTCTTAAAATTTCACCGCACGCCCCTGTGTAGTAGTTTAGTTTAATGTTCAGTGTATGCAAACTTATAGTTAGTAAAAATGCGTATTAGGTTAGGATTGGTTAGGTATGGTGTAAAGAACACACGCGATGCTAACAAAATTCCGGGTTTCATTCAAGGACATTTTTTTAACAAAACCTCTACTAGAAGCATTTTATCAGATTTTTTAAACTGTGAAATATTTTTTTAGAAATAACAATTAAAATATCGCGTTTTCTGAGGAATGTCTGGTGAAAGACAATTATTGAACCATTTTTTCAAAAGGTGATGCCTTCATGATAGTCTAAGCATGATATGAGTCTTTAATCTTTGCATAAAGTCCAAGGCATTTGGGGTCCAACCGTTTTCTGACCCGGCATCGCATCTTAAATGGTTATTATTTTCCCCTTATTTGATGGATCTTTTGTTTTACATCTGCCAGACGAATCGGACCAAGCTTTGGATGCTTCTTAATGCATGGTGTTTCACGGAGTATTTCAGATCGGTATTTTCTTATCGATGTTGTATACCCAAGATACCATTTTTGTAATGCTATGTGCTACGATTCCATAAGTTCTTGCTTTTTTGTGAATGGTGCGATAACTGAAAACGATTTTAGACAAAACTCTCTACAGGCTAGTGATGCTACAGCTTTATTGGGTTTCACTATTAGTGAGGTGTTTCTTCAGAGTTTCTAATGTAGGCACACGTTGCTCTTCTTAGATGGTGTAGGCTTTTCGGTCCTTGTCGCCTTCGTCGATACATTTGGTGGAACTGGCATCTTTACGCTTCTTTGTTGATGTGATGGCATTAGACAACTCTTTTCATTGTAGTTAGAAGTATCTTAGTCAAATCACCTGTTTCATTCGCAGCAGCACTGGTGTTAAGTGAAGAACTACAAACAGTTTTTACAATTTCATTAGCATCGACAGATAAATGCTTTTTTTTTCACTAGAACACTAGGAGTACCATCCATGTTTTTCCATGGTTGCCACATAATACCATTTTGTACGTATAATATTTAGATATCGCAATACAACTGAACTCTCCCCATGATAAATAAAGACTGATATTCAATTTTTCAAAATTTCAAAATGGGATCGACACAGGTAGTTTTATTGTAGACATTAAGTCAGAACCATTTACTATACGCAGCAATTTACCACCTGCTAATTTACCGCCTTGCTTTTAAATGTCTACGACTGTACCCCTCCCCATAAATCTTGTCTAAACCAATGAACATACTCAATTCTAAATCAAACCTTCAGCTTGCGCAATAGTATTTCATGACACACGAAGTAAAGCGTTTTTGATAAGTTACAGAAAGTATTCTGTGACTTGTCAAAAACGTGACGAGTAGTGGTTTCAGCTTCATGCTACCATTTCTCTATTTACGAGCAAATAAAGGTGATCTTTTTGGCCGATTGAAAACCAAACTGCGACCATCTTAAGGAACATATTACACGATAATACGTTTTTGCTACGTTCTCTACTATCCTCAAAAGAGAAGGCAAAAGCGCAAGTGGTCTGTCCTCTTAGGGTTTCAAGGAATACACTCATTGAGAAAGAAGTTTTTATAACCTCGGTCAAAGCAACTAGAGAATTTTGGAAGTTTCGGAAATAACGCAATAGAAGAATCATCCCAAATTCCAATGATTGTTGCTTTTAATGGCGACTATGTTCAAAAAATCGTTTAAAACTCTGTTATTGTTCAACCTATGCATTTTTCATCGTTTAGTTCGTTTATTATTTTCATTACTTTGATGAATTCTATCTTTTGTTACTATCATAATTTTTTTTCATTAAATAGAAATAGTTGATAGAAAGAGTTCTCTGGGTTCTCATTTCTTTCTGATAGCCTAAAAAGCAAATAAACTAATTTTACATAGAACTAATTAGATCAAAACCTATTTTAAAGATATTTTATACATTTTTAATCAGTTAAAAACAAAGTTTGAAAAAGAAAAACATCAATTTTTAAATTTTTAAACAAAACATGTTTAAAATACTTGTTTTAAACTCTGTTATTATAATTCAATTTATTTATAATTTTTGTTTCATTTGAAAATGTAAGAGGCTGTGTACATGTGCGGAAGTAATAAAACAAGAAAATCTAACTGTATAATGCGTATAATCACCAAATCAAGCTTTGCTACGATAATAGACTTGGAGATTATACACGTTATACAGACATATTTTCTTGTTTCATTACTTTGTTTATTATTATTATTACTTTGACGTATCCCACTGTATAACTACGATTGGTTATTTTAGCATGTTTGCTCCTCAAACTAGTTATATATTTAACTCACTAGAAAAAAGAACACATTTAAGTTTAAAATGTGCTTTACAACCAGTATTGATGTTTTAAACACAGCTAAAACACTTGTTTTTAACCAAAACGATTAAACATAACAACCCTGACTAGTACTATCTTCTTGTGTAGTTGCAGTTCTATGCAAATTAGTTACAGTTTAAAGCTTGGGTTGTTATGTAGAACATAGAGAAGAACTTAAAGAGCAATGAATAAATTACGATAAATGATCCTACATATAGGATTTTGAAAAGTGTCAATTAACCCCCCCCCCAAATTAAATCGGAAAAAGTACGATTTATGTTAAGGTCGGGGAATACAGTAGAATATTTTATAATGTAGGACCAGTAGCACGAACAATAGATTTAGATAATTATTTAGTATGACATTAATCTGAAACACTTTCACTATTCTCTACTTTTGTGGCATGCACTAGTACATATATACTTACCAAAATAAAAATATTATTAGTGGTTATGTTAGTTGCTATTTTATGATAGTATCTAGTATTTTACTTCTCACTATACAAACAATAAATTAGTGATACGAATTATAAGGTAAGCTGAAGATGTATATGGATAAAGCAAGCTTGAAATTTTCAGCAACTTCCTTACTAAATTATCTCAAATGCACTCACATATTTTTTAGACATTACGTTAAAAAAATCATTTAAAGTGATTCGTATTAAATACACTACTTTATACATTTTTAGTACCTCTATCATCAGTAAGGTTTTCCTCGGTGTAGTTAGATGTGTAATTTAGACTTGCATAACCTCCATTGAGAAGCTCAAACGAGGAGGATTCAGTCTCAGATTCTAGCGGTGCGAGATAAATAAGAATGTGTTATTAGCAAAAGTGCAATGTGTGTTACGTAATTAACTAGTGCATAAACTCAGAGAATGGAGAGAATATTTGACAGTAAGGAAATAACAAGATAATAGAATCTGTAGAAAAAGATGTTCATTTAGAAGTAAACTTTATTTTAATTACTTGTTAGATCACTACTGAAAATATAACTTAACTGTATATCTTCAGAAGTGCACATTAGTTACGCATCAAATAAACATGGAACACTCGGCCCATTAAAAAAATAGTGGTTTTTCTTGTCCTTTTTACCCGCTACTACTTCACTGGAATATATTATCACGAACGCTAAATTTTTGTTTGATTTTTATTAGTCGTGTGAAGTGTGTACAATCTTAAAGATAAAAGATATTGATGTGGGAAAAAGCAAAAAAAATTTTAATTTTTCATCTGTTTAACGTTAAATTCAAAACTTAAGCAACAGTTTTGCAGGCATCTAGGTGACTTAAAACTCACAAACAGATAATGCGTTTACAAGATTCCACTTGTTTTGTTTGTTTGAAACTAAGTGCTTAAATTGATATAACAATTTTAAATTACGGAATGCGAGGCTCATCTTCATAGCGAGGGTTTCAAATGTGAGATCTGAATTTATAAAGAAACAAAGATTTTTTGCATTTTCCGTCTTAGACAGAACAGTGCTACACATACTAAGTTCTGAGGTTGCATTATCACGGGTTTTCCTACGGGCTGCATCACTATCAAAATACAGAGCCAGTGACTTATTTGGATTTAAAAGAAAGTTTCATTCTTTCATTACGTCTAGCTAGTTTTTGCTATAATTATAGATTGAGTGTAACTGAAAAGGATCCCGAATACTCGAAACTTTGAATTGAAACTAGAGACACAACTTACAAAAACGTGTCTAGCAAATGATTTTAAATGTTGAGCCATACTGTATTAATGAATTTTTAACTTGTAATAAATTACTGCTTACTAGATTAATTTCAAATTTTGTGCGAGCATTAAGTGTAATGTAGAGATAAGCTGGTGCAGTTGTGTTACGAAGTCAAGATAGCGGAACAAACAAAACAAATGCCCGAAATCAAATGTGGCATAGGTAGAAATTGGTAAAATATTGGTAGGGATCCAATATATTGGAACAAAATGGCGTACAATAAAAATGTTTGAAGACAGTAGATATGTGTTCCTAAATAACTATATAGTGAACTAAATTAGTTCACACTTTACTATTCCTAATAAAAGGAAATATTCATAATGAGGGAAGTTCCGGGTAAAGAAAATTTATCGATTTTTTATATCTACTTCTGTTTATGTAGTTTAAATGTATCTAGCAATTATTTTAGACTTAGTAGATAATGTTTTTTTTTATGTGACGCTACAATCATTCAATTTTGTAGACATGGTTTATTAGGCATATCGCATTTTTTTGGATAAAGATACTTCGACTTGATGTTTTCCTAGCAAAAGAAAGCCATCTCTGCCTGCCCGGGTTTTTCTGACAGATTGTAGCCTCTGCCCTTTTTTTCGAATATTCGTACGGTTCCATCGCAGAGAACTCCCTCGTCTGTACCATTAAGTAAAATAACAATACCATCTGAGTAAGTAGCTGTGAAGCATATTTCAGGGTTAAATTGATCCAAAAGAGTGGCATAAACATGTTCTGTATTAAGGGTGATAAAACATCAAGAGATGGTGAGTTCAGTGTAGACCCCTTCCGATTAGTTTAAAATAAATTAAGAGTGATTAAACAAGCATAACAAATCCACTTTGATAAATTTTGAGGAAATTTTGAAACTGTTCTACCAGTAGTAAATTTTAATATAAACGTACTCCAGTCATACAATATAACATGGAATCGCATAAACAGTACCGTATAAAGTGGATTAGTTCAAAATAATGTTTATTGATTTTTAGATTACAAAGAGTAAAGCAAAATATTAGGACATCTCTCCTTCCAAAAAACTAAAATGTTTCTCATTCAATACTTTTTTGAACATACTGACTTCGAAATTATTTATAAAATTCTTAATAACTGATTCATAATATTTGCGTATAGGATATTATTAAAATTAAACCATTTTATGCATGTCTGAGAGTCGTAGACAAACGTTCTGAGAAAAATTCACATGTCACAATGTCTTTTGGAGGATGCTCTAGAGGAACTAACAAAAAAAGTAGTTAAACTGCGTCGAGTGCCCGGCCCTGAAACCCTATCTAAGAATAAACAAGAAATATACTGACCAGATCTATAAATTAATCTCGGATATCAAAAAGGTGGATTTGAGGACATTAGGCTGAATAATCATCACAAGCTAAGACAATCTGGTTACAGTCTTGGAGCGCCGCTAGACTATTGTGGATATGGTCGGAATAGTGACCATTCAGTGCAGCCATAATAGACTGAATTTATTACGGTTAACAGATAGTCCAGTCTGTCTTAGCGCAGAATAGGAGAGAGAACTATATACCACTGAATAGGGATATGCGATAGGTGGGGCAGATTCCAGAAAACTTTTGGATAAGTCATATTATGCAGGGACTAGTTAAGGACTAAGAAGTGGGATAAATTACAAACGTTCATTATGTTATTTTAATCTTATATCAAAGGGTGACTTGATGGATATATTTGTTTTTGCTAGAAAACCTTTTTAAATTTTACTATAAACTCGAAGAAAATGCCAGTTCCTGACACTATTAACCCTGTAGAAACATCAGCTATAGAAGATCTAGATGGAAGTTAAGGACCGAATTTAATAAAAAAAAACACACACTACCTAACACTACAACTCTACAGTAAAAAACCTAATAAAAATGCTAGAAACTTTAAGAAAGGGAAACTATCAACCACATCGCAAGCATCCATAAAAATTATAATTTATCAAATAACGAATATCCATTAACCAGTACTGGTAACGCTACGTCCTTTGTAAACATTGTTCAAGATAGTTCTATTGGAAGCAAATTATCGAAACCAAACCACTATCGAGTTAAAAATAAGATGTATGCTTAAGATGATGACCTTTATAATTACCTTTTCTTAATATTCTAGTTATATGGGATAATATTTAGATCGAGACTTTACAGGAAACATACTCACACGGAACAATATCTCAACCAGAAATACAATTATATAATCAAAAAATAATGTACATTTCTATATAACTGAGCTGTAACCATGTGTATTCTCTATGTGAAAGGAACAGGAACCCAAGACCAATAACACAAATGACAAAAATTATTATTATTAAAAGGTCCCTTGATATGAGAATTAAAGAAATACAGAAAAGCGTAAAAGATCAAGATCTGAAAAATTGTGAAGAAATAAAGACAATGTAATTTTGATAAATGAACTTTATATGTTTAGGTGATAGGGCATATGAACTTCTAGTCCAGTGTTCATGCCAAAAAAAATTGAAATCATAATCTTAAGTATTATCCCCTTACTAAAATATTAGGTTTATTTTATTAACAAATTCTCATTAAATATAAAAAAGCTGTTTATGCACTAGCTAATCATTAAACTTCTACATATGACAGGATATGAAGGATATAGGGAGCAATCCTTACCTGGAAAATGTTCCACATTTTTTATTTCTGTGTAATTTGTTCCAGGTATACTTAATTCGCAAACAAAATTTGTTCTCTTCCCTTCAAGATAACTTGAGTTGAAAAGCAACGTTATGGTGACGTTGTAAAATCCTTTATCATCGACAATGTCCTCTTCAACAGGATTAAACATCTCGGGGAATTTCAGCGAACCATTTCTAAAAAACATACATACATATTTATGTTGAGTGTAAAAACCATTCTTATTAGATTAATATTTTTATCAAGTACTGTTAACTGATTATAGGTGGTAGTGATGATGGCAGAAATTCGAATTAGATATTTCATGAAAATTTTTAATCGTGACCTACAAGCATAAAAGTGTTCTTATTTTTTTTCAGCAGGCCAGTTGAAGCAGATTACAATTTGAAAATCGTCAAAAAAAATTATTAGTGAAAATAAACGTAAAACAGCTCTAAAAATGTACACAATTATATTCAAATTCAAAATATGCTTTATTGTGCTAAATACAAAGTACTTGTTGACAAAGCTCTGACAAAAATCATAAATTAAATTGCATAATAAATAAAACATATCTACAATAAAAAACAAAAAATGGTCAAAAAAACTATAATGTAACTACACATAATTTAAGATATAGCTAAACACTAAAAGTTTGAGGGCGTAACACATATTTAAAATATCATTAGTTTATGTCCAATTATCATTAAAATAATCTAGTAAACTATAATAGGCTTTTTCCCCAAGTCGTGCTGAAACTAACTTTTTAAACACTTTTAATGTGGGTGACAATTTTATACTATTTGGCAGGTGGTTGAAAATTTTTATGCTTTCATAAATTAGTGAATTCTTAGTAAGAGCGCTTCGGGGAATTGGTACTTGTACATTATTAACCAGTCTAGTATTGTAATTACTAGATCCAGATAAACTAATAATATGATGGTATTTTTTAAATATAAGACATACTGTTTCCAATATAAAAATACAGGGAAGAGTCAAAATTTTCAATTTTACAAATAATGGTCTACATGATTCTCTTGTATTTACCTGGCAAATATACCTTATTGCTCTTTTTTGCAGGACAAAAGTAGAATTAAAAAGGTACCGGCTACAAAAGCCCCAAAAAGCAATACCATAACGCAGATGACTCTCTACAAGGGAGCATAACACCCACTTGCAATTTTTTTGTTGAGTGCCACAATATGGTTTTGAAACTTTAGCCTGTCATCGATCATAATGCCTAGGAATTTATTTACTCGTCTATTTTCTAATTCATAACCATCCAAATTTAAACCAGAAAAGGCAAACTTAAAGCTAAGTACGCTTGTTTTCTTAACATTAAAACATAGTAAGTTGGAGTCGCACCATTGTTTTACCTTCACCAGGTCTTCAGAAACAATATTCATAAGTTCATCCTGCTGTGGGTGTGCCCATAAAATAGTTGTATCATCTGCGAATACAGTAAAAGAACCCCGTATGTCAAGAGAGGCAAGATCATTGATATAGAGCAGAAAAAGTATTGGGCCAAGCACCGATCCCTGTGGAACTCCATGATTCACATTGCAAGTCTCAGACATAACACCCAATGACTTTACAATCTGTCTTCTCCCAGTCAAAAAGGACTCGAACCATTTAAGTGTATTGCCTCTAAAGCCATAGTTGGAGAGTTTATCCAGCAGTATTCTGTGATTTACACAATCAAATGCCTTGGAAAAGTCACAGAACACCGCTGCAGCCACGTCTCCCATATTTAAGCTTGTATATAACCCTTCAAGAAAAGCAAATATTGCGTCATTAACGCCTTTCGATTCCTGAAACCCAAACTGATTCCTGCTCAAAACATTATGCCGCTTCAAAAAAGAATTCATTCTCCTCTTAACCAACGATTCAACGACCTTAGATAAACAGGACGAGAGAAATGAGCCGGACATTTGTTGGATCATCCAGCTCGCCCCCTTTGAATAATGGATTAACTACAGCCAACTTCAGACATGATGGAAATTTGCCACAATCAAATGACATATTTATAGACTGAACCAACCCACTGAGAGCTTCATCGGGGAGATTCTCGAGAATTCTGAGGGATATCTCATCAATGCCACAGGACTTCTTATTCTCTATTGATTTAAAAATAATTTTTATCTCATCAATATCAGTGTGAGCCAAGTAGAAAGAGTCACGAATAGACACATTCTGAATGTAAGAAAGTGGATTGATTTGGGGTCTTAAGTTCTTTGTAATTTTTTCAGCTATTGTACAATAAAACTCATTAAGTAAATTCACATCAATAGGAATCCGATTTACATCCGCTGTTCTACCAGTCAAGTCATTAATAATACTCCAGTTTTCTTTAGTTTTGTTACTTGCCCTCTCTATTCTATTTTTATATAATACATTTGCTTCGCAGTACTAATTATCTTTCTGTAGATCTTTCTGTAGTTTAAAAAATAATTGTGAAAATAAAGATTTGTGGTATATTTTCTGAAGGTATGTAATGCCCTCAAATTTATTGATGAAGTTCTTATTCCAGAAGTTACCCAAGGTTTTCCTGATTTCTTTTTTAATTTGCAAATTGGGAAACTTTTATTAAAAATTCCTAAAACAAGCTCGTTAAAGTAATGCAATGGATCACAAGACTCACCTATCCGATGCCAGTTAACACCCATACTGTACGTTCGAAAATTATTAAAGTTAGTGGAACTATATATTCTACCATACCTGAATTTTTTCCCTTTTTCTTTAAATAAACCAACTCTTAGTAAGACAGACTCATGGTCGGACAATCCCGAAGGAATAACTGATGACTCCCATTTAATTTCAGAAATAAAGTTCAAACAGAAATAATCTACTAAACTACAAGAGTGGGACGAAATTCTTGTTGGCTGCTGTACTACCATTGAAAGTTAAATGACAAAAATAAGTTTTCTAAATTTTGAGTTTCATTTGAATCCGCCATGTAATTGATGTTAAAATCTCCACAAAGAATTATTCTGGAATTCATCTGAATACTGGAAACAAGCATTTCAAGTGATTCCAAAAACTCCCCAATGCTACCATTAGGCGGTCGATATATACAAATTAAGAAAACATTATAAGTCTTACTATATACAACACAAAATTCAAACTTTCCTTCAACAATCAGGAAATCATATTCATTTACAGTGATAATAGGAAAATTTTGCAAAAAAAGTATCTTTGAATAAGATCATTGTACCACCATGACCCATCTTCTCCCGCGAATAACTAGCTACAACAGAATAACTGGGAATGAAACAGGGTTCTTCTGGTTTAAGCCAATGCTCAGTGAGCAGCAGTACATCGGGAGATCCAAGAGACTCTACAAAGACAGTAAACTCATCCATTTTATTTCTTAGGCACTGAATATTAGGAAGTAAGAGTGATACAAAACTGTCGTTATTTATAAAAAATTTAAAGGCTCCCTTTCATAAGTAGCAGTTTTATCTGTAATTCTATCAAACCCCATATGAGTATCATCTAGGTTGGTCGACTGAATCAGTGTCGCTACAACAAATTTAAGGTTCGTTGTTATATTAGAACCAAAATTATGGATGCAGGTCCCAATAAATGTTGCTAACTTAGCAAGACCCTTGCCATTGAGATAATATCCGGAGGCACAAAAATCTCTATATGAAAATTTATTACAGATGTTTAAAAAGTCTATATTATTAGAAAACCGTTTTAATCTTTCAGCGACAAAAGAAAGCTTCCTATTTACATCAATCAAACCATTGAAGTGACTGGTCATATTACTATAACAAGGTAAACTACATAATACTAAATTAGTTCTAAAACACTTATTAGCTAACAGAGTTATATCACTTATTCTAATTTGGACGTCATTAACACCTGCCAGGACAACTACATAATCATCATCAGATAAGTCCTGAATGTAACAGTCACAAGTATAAACTAAATCTCTAAATTTTACAAATGGTTTACATACTAGCTGAATATCAAAATTACCCAACTTTTTTGACAAAAAACTATAGAGAGCTCTTCCAAAACTGTCTGTGAAAACAATAATTCTATTTCGCGATTTATTACATTTAACAGGTGAATTCTCTACTGATATTGTTTTAGCCAGATATATATATATATATATATATATATATATATATATATATATATATATATATATAGCGATTATTTCTGTGTAACACTACTATAAAATACCATGCAAACAAAAATGTTTCTATTTCAGTTATAGATGCCTATGTATTTTTAACCATTATATTTGGATATTATAAGTCCAGCCTTTACGACCTAATAGTTCCCATAATGACAATCTTGCTGTGGTGGGCTTATAGATTTGGTGAGAGGTGCACAGAATTATACCTGGAGAAAAATCTCAATAAACAATAAATAAATAGTCATAGGCCAAATTAATTCACATTGAACCATGATATATCACAGGGATCAATGTTGGGACCTGTTCTTTTTGTAATATTTATCAATGACATTATCACTTAGCATTCCAAATATTATCTTATTTACAGACGACACTCCTCTCGTTGAATATGTAAGTCTCGAAGTCTCCTGAATGTAGAGGCTGAGACCTCTTAAGTTCATTCTAACTTTTCTGAATTGCGTGTGGGTAAACAAACTGTTACATAAATAGCGCCACTCATGATAAATTCACGCTGACTTATCATAGGGCTGCGGGAGCCAGGGATCCAAAATCACTTTGTCATTAAGTTTTACAATGCTCTGCCAAGAATGAAAATTCTTGAACCTGAGAAGCTTAAGGTAAGTGAAAATATATCTTAAGCCCAAAGCATTCTACTCAAATGTATAATATTTATATAATGATATATATCCAATAATTTTTAAAATGAAATGGAGTCAGTTAATAACAATAAGTACAAATTACTTGAGACGTTAAATTTTATTATTAAGAGTCGCGATTTCGATTAAAAATCAATTAGAGAAGCAGTAGGTTTAAACACTTTTTTAGAGGATCCTCAGAACATATTTTTTTTAGAAACACTTGAATTAATTTTTCACCAAACCGATCTCGTTTGTCTATTTTACAAAATAGAAATACGGATGTTGTTAAAACAAGCAATTTACTACAGACTACTCTAACTAAAATTCGTGAGTTTAGGAGTAACAGTACCTACTTATTTTGATTCAATTTATGAAAAACTGGATGTCGACGCTTTACACTCGAAACGTCGTAAAGGATTTGAGATGTCAGATAAAACTCAACAGTTAAGGCAATTTTTTTTCAAATTCTTGATATTATACCGAATCAAATAGAGGTTAGGTTTTGCGAGATAGAAAAACTACATTTCTTTGATCTAAATATTTCAAAATTCTCCATTTTTGCAAAAGAATTTCCTCTTGAGCTTTTAGAATCCCCGTGTATAATATATGATTAACTTCGCGCGTTTTAAGGTTATATTAGGATGTTCATTACAGCAAATTTATGATTAAATAAACTGAGTTTGGACTACATTAACAGAGTATTCGGACGCGAGAGCGAAAGCTTCGAACATGCCATTATATATATATATATATATATATATATATATATATATATATATATATATAAATATATATATATATATATATATATATATATATATATATATATATATATATATATATATATATATATATATATATATATATATATATATATATATATATATATATATATATATATATATATATATATATATATATATATATATATATATATATATATATATATATATATATATATATATATATATATATATATATATATATATATATATATATATATATATATATATATATATATATATATATATATATATATATATATATATATATATATATATATATATATATATATATATATATATATATATATAT
Organism: Kuschelorhynchus macadamiae; assembly: GCA_030620095.1. Classification (NCBI taxonomy): domain Eukaryota; kingdom Metazoa; phylum Arthropoda; class Insecta; order Coleoptera; family Curculionidae; genus Kuschelorhynchus; species Kuschelorhynchus macadamiae. The sequence continues at coordinate 67,748 of JAUTXW010002178.1, read as the reverse complement.
ATATATATATATATATATATATATATATATATATATATATATATATATATATATATATATATATATATATATATATATATATATATATATATATATATATATATATATATATATATATATATATATATATATATATATATATATATATATATATATATATATATATATATATATATATATATATATATATATATATATATATATATATATATATATATATATATATATATATATATATATATATATATATATATATATATATATATATATATATATATATATATATATATATATATATATATATATATATATATATATATATATATATATATATATATATATATATATATATATATATATATATATATATATATATATATATATATATATATATATATATATATATATAACACCGTAATACATTCCTGTGCGACGTTTCTTTTTCAAGCACTGAATTGTTAGTGTCGTTGTGTCTGCTATTTGAGCATTATTCCTAGGTTGTTGTAAGTAAAGATAAACACTTCATAAGAAAAAAAAGACGCCCAAGAGGAAATAGGTTTAACTTAAATCGTAGGTATAGCTGTAAACTCAGGGTGTGTTAGATGTCAATTCCGTAACGATCTTTGCAAGCTTATTTTTTCTAATACGTAATTTTTTCAATATTTCAATAAATATTTTCCTGCCACATAGAGCTTGTGACGTCAGAAGTGAAGAAAATGAAAAACGACATTCCTGTTAACTTAACAATTTGAAGTTAGGTTTTTGGTAAGTTTATATCTATCTATAAAAGGATGGAAAAGGAGGTGGATAGGAGAATTAAGAATTGTTTTGTAGAATGTTGCAAAAATACCTACATCGGCAAACTCGTCAGAAAAACACTTTCTCTTCGTTCCTAAGGAACGTGATAAAGGGAAATCGTGGATTAAAGTAGTACTTCTTCAACGTGATATGATATCTTCCGGTTTTCACAAAACTATTATATAAATAATATTTCATTAGTCGAAGGACGTTAAGGCCGTTTTACATGCTGCAATTCTTTCTTGCAATATGCAATAGTCTTGAACAAAGGCATGCCCAGTTTGACAAAAGATACAAATGTCTTGCCACTACGCATGCTTTTGTTCAAGACTATTGCAACTTGCAAGAAAGAATTGCAGCATGTAAAACTCCCTTTAGGAAAAAACTTCGAAAGGTTACGACGCTTGTATTTAAATGATGTGAAAAGGGATCTTTTCTTAACGGACAATATTTCAAAGTTTATGAAATTTTTGGTGCGCTCTTTAAAAAAAATATATTAAAAAGTGGTTGAGAAAAAGTAGATTAAAAGGTGTTTGAGGCTAAAAAGTGGGTACAGGGATGTTCTTCAGGTTTTAGATTCTGATTAAAAGATTAAAAATGTATAGAAAGTAATTATTTTTAATGTTAAAATAATCTTGCATCAAATGAACAAGACACCAGCAAAAAAATGTATCGAATATAATAAAATAAAACTATTAGGATGGGCTTATTATATATATATATATATATATATATATATATATATATATATATATATATATATATAGGTATTATGTCCGTAACTTTCTCTTCCAGAACTCAAAAAATATGTGTATAAATGACCGCTAAACAGGAAAAAAATTTGTTATTTATAAAATTGATTGAAAACTATTTCTTGTGAAAAATATTTGTAAATTACCTTATTATTTTAGATGTGGCAAGAATTTTATGTAATTTTTATAGCGATTTATGCTATGCTATACTATAGAAGTCCGAGGAGTGTTATTCCCTCCTCCTTACAATATTATGCGCTCCTGTAGCTTTAAAAAATCATGCACCATAAACGTATCCACTTTGGCTAAATTATTAAAATTTGCTTTTACAAAACCACTACTGGTCTGACTAGACGAAACCATTTTACTTAAAATACTCTATTCTGCAAGTCCAAAAATTCACACAAGAATTTGAAATTTTGATGTATTTTAAAAAATTATTGTTGACATGTACTGTCATTTGTTGCCATTATTCAAAACTACATACCATCGAATTAACTAAAATAAGGACTTCTGACGTCCCATGCACCGAATATGAATGAAAATAAGATGTAGAGTGAAAGTTTAATTTGCGCTGGTAAAACAACAGTATCAGACGTAATTTTTGGATAGATATGATTTTTATTCCGTAAACTCGACAATACATGTAATAAAACCAGTTTATTGAACTAAGGCAATAATATTTTTTTGCAACTTATAAAGCTTATTTTAATTAAAGCCTATATAGCTCTGTAATTTCGTACTTCTGAAAAAAAAAGAATATAGGTTTTAAATTTGTACTTTTATATTATTAATTAAAATTAACTCATATAGAACACATACATTTGTATTATCAATTTGGGGCTAATTCACAACTCGATAAAATAAATTTGAGTTCTTCGAGTTATTAACGCATATTATTAGCTCATTATTAGAATGTTTCTGTTATATTTGTCTGAATATTATTATATTGTCAATTTAGGTACATCGTTAGAAAAATTAAAATAGTTCTATACTTCGAAATCTGGAAAACCTATTTGGAAAATATAATTGATATCGCTTTTGGCCGAGAAATATTTTCTCATACATATTTTCAGTTAATACCAGGCACTTTCCAGGACGAGTTGCAGGCCAGGCCTGGAAGGACACTCTGAGTGTGTAACGTACAATATATTTTATAAACCCACAGTTGCTCCCGTGAATATTTTAGTAAACCAAAAAATAAAAAAGAGGTCCGGAAAAGTATTTATGATAGTCCCCTTCTCAGGAAAAGCACTTCTTTATTTTATTTTCTAAAAAATCAATTGAAAATAATTATTTACATAACAAGATCCAAAAGTGATACTTTCCTGGTCAAGTAGACAGATTTCAGAATGAGCCGTAGGCGAGGAATTTTTGTTGATTGTTGGTTAATATTGGCAGTATTATATTTTTCGAAAAATGTTAAATTTGAATTTTGTTCGTAGGCATTCTCGAAAATTTGGTAAATTATTTGGCGGATAGTCTTTTGTCCGATGTGCGGTAAAATATGTCGCATAGAATGGAAACTTTCACGGCTTTGATCACTTGAAACACTAAACATTCAGTGTTCAGTTCTCGTTGAGTAAAGATCCCTGAAGATGCCTCATACAATGGAAGGCGAAACGTCGAATAAAATTCCAATTTGACATGGTCTAACCTCAACCATGATTTCTTGAAAGATAAGTCCTCTGAATAAAACCGAGCTAGTCTAGGATCGCTAGCACCGATGCCGGTGTTAATAGGCTGCAAAACAAGCCTTCCTTATATATATATATATATATATATATATATATATATATATATATATATATATATATATATATATATATATATATATATATATATATATATATATATATATATATATATATATATATATATATATATATATATATATATATATATATATATATATATATATATATATATATATATATATATATATATATATATATATATATATATATATATATATATATATATATATATATATATATATACATATATATACAATATATATATATATATATATATATATATATATATATATATATATATATATATATATATATATATATATATATATATATATATATATATATATATTTACACATATATATACAAGTATTAAACAAACAAGAAGGAATTATAGGCGCATTTTCATTCTTTGTTCTTTATTGCGGTGGAATATTAGTCTAGATACAAAAGGTAGTTTGAAAATTGGTCACAAAATAAACCTTACGACTTTTTGTATCTAGGAAAATTTACGACCATAAAATAGGAGATTAAAGCATCACGGACTCATTTTATTCAAAAACGAAACATTGCCGAAAAAATATAAATTCACGTTTGTGATGAGCGCCTCAACATTTTACCAAAATATGAACAGAATATAATTATAAACTAATATTTCGTGCAAATTAACGTTGGTCCTATGTTTTTTATGGACATCTCTGAATCTTACTGAAAGTCGAACTTATGGTGGTTAACTTTATTCAAATACATTATTGGTATGCACTTGTATCAATTAGTTGGAATGATCTCTATAGCCCAAATTTCATCCTTCATGGTCAGAGGTGGGTATAGAATTCTTTTTTTTTTTTAAATGGATGAGGGACTACTTAATTACAAGTTACATTGGCTTCCTATTTAAACCCAATGCAAGTTAGCAAAGATGGCTCGCCTAAATTTGGTAAGAGATGGTCTGTAAACCACATTTAAACATTTACACTATTCATTAAATCGGCTAATCACCCGATTTGCCGCTTGATTTAAAAAATTAAAACTGTAAAACTGTTTCTAGAGTGTCATCTTGAAGAATTTTCCTAAATGCGTCCTTATTGTAAATCCAGGTTTCATCCAGAAATACTGATTTTAAAGCGAAGGGAGAGCTATTTTCTATCTGAAATTGTACGTGTTTTGGTTTAGGTAATTACAGATATTTGCACACCATCAATATTTTGAAGCCTTAGTTATAAGATCCGTACTGTAAGATGTTTTACTACAACTAAAATAAAAGTTATGGATATGAATATTAAACAATAACAAATTGAATGGACTACCCGCAGCATACATTGCATAAATACGCGACCTCATATGTTTACGGATCTTGTAGATATCAACCCCATGAGAGAAGGCTGCAGCCTGACTTATCGCGGCTTTGTAGTGTTCATCCTTCTCAACTCCTTTGCAAAGCATCCGATACTCTCTATAAAATAGATAAATATTTTTGACTGTAAGACATTATTTTGCGGTTTGAGCTAGTTATCCACTTACATCATACGCAGAAGACACATGTGAACGAGGTTTTCCAGATTCTCTTTCAAGTTTAAAATAGTTTATAAGTTTTAAAATAAGTCCCTGCTCATTTCTACTATACCGCCGCAGCATTTTATATAAAAAACCGAAAATAGGAAAGTAGTAATTTTAAACGGCGAATAACGGATAACACTAATGAAAGATGTCACCTGAAATTCGAATAAATTAAATTCGCTTACGTTTATGACGTGAAATATCAGTTTTATACGATAAAGATGTGTAAGAGAAAGAATGACAACAGGTCAACAGTGAGATTGAATCCTCAGTTTACAGACTATATATGGCTACATGTAGTCAATGAAGTACTGTATTACGTCATTGACCACCCGTAGCCATATAACTACAATTTGAGTAAAATTTGTTTTCTAAAATTTTTTTGTTTGTTATTCCTTTGCATACAACATCCTAGACATATTGGGCAAATAGCACGCCGCAATTCAGTGCTTAAAAAAGTATCCATAAAGATACAAAACGTCACACAGAAATAAGTCAGTATGTTTTTTTAGCCTTTTCCTAACTTACGGATTAAAACATACTTAAAATAAATATAACATTTGATATTTTAGTAAATATAAAAGACTAAATGAGACTACACCTTAATTTATAATTTAAATTTAATTAGTGTATATATGTATTTCTGATACCATAATAGCTTCTTTTTTATTTTTTTCTTAATTGTAGATATTTTTATGCATCCGTATTTATTAAGAGACTTTATACTTCAGTTGCAGCCACATTGATCATTATTTTAATTTTAATATTAATATTCACGATACCTCCTTTTAATCACTGTTTAAAGGGCTAAAAACTGAATATATGTAAACCTAATGTAATTTAAACAATAGCAAATACATTATTTTCAAGAAAAATTTCTAGACACTACAAGGATCAATTGTCCATAAGAATTTGATCATCGTTTAATTGTTCTCTAACGAGCGTGCGGGCATTGTAGATATACTTTCTGTGGGCATAATAAATAAAACCGTATGTATGTGGGTACTAAAATGTATTAAATGATATCGTCGCAAGTTATGGGTGCATGAGTTTCTATCAATGACTTTGGTGAAACCATATTTGGTCTTGAGATACGACTCATGGAAAAGTTGGTTCCGTCCTGTACGTCTCACTAGAAAATGTACCAAAACAAGTGGTATAACTTTTAGGCGGTTGATGGGATTGTTCAATAACTTATACACAAGTAGAAGTACTGTATCGTCTCTACTCAATTCAAGTTTCCTTATCCCACAGCCACAAACCTCGTCTCATATGGATTCCACTTGGAGGGAGAGTGATGGTTGTTAAGACGCATTTGACAAATTTATTCCGCACTCTCTTAACTTTTAGAACAAAAATACATTAGATTAGTGCTATAAAAAACTATTAGAAAAATATCCCAATTAGATCTTAAAGTAATATATGTTTATTAAAACGAGATTTAATTCAGCTCCAGTACCCCAATTTCTAAAAGTAGTCTGTGATATGCTTTAAAATATTGGCCGTAGAATAGAAAGAAATATTAATTATACTTGCCCCAAATATGTCTGATAATTCAAATACCTAAAATTATACCTTGGAGAAGGGCTGATTGAAATAACATTTTTTTACCTTTTCTTTGATATAAATATTTTTTCACCTCTTCAAAATACAGAAGGAATTTATATCTTCAACTTGCTAGTGCCAAAGTCATAAAAAAATTATGATACTTGTCTCATTTTGTGACACTTGTTGAAGTAGATAGAGTTATTGGTCAACATTTTTAATAAGAGGGCTAGGTGCAAAGTAGTCTAAATCGTTTTTTGTAAATCGTTTATACATAATTGTATAATGTTACGACTGTTGTAACTATCATTATTATTATTATTATTATTCTGATTGTTTGTTTTTGTAACTAATACCTTAAGTTATGTTAAAACAAGAATATTTAATTATTTAAATGTAACCTACTATTCTACTTATGAAAATATTTTAATATGCCACTCACCAATAAAATTCATTCAATTAGGCGAAGAATAAATTCTATTAAAAGAATAATAATAATAATAATAATAAAATACGTACGTTCCAGCTATAGTCAACTCGAAAAATGGTCTGGGTGAAATTTCAGTAGCCTCACAATATACAACTTCATCTCCTTGAAATTGGTCATCTCCAGGAATAAGATACATCTCAAAGGACTTAGCGGGAGCTGAAAAATATATGTACAGTGTCAAAAAATTACCCTCTAAGAGAAGGTATTTTGTTTGTATAGAAACACATTACGCATTGCACCAATTTCTAATAATAATTTAACCGATCAGAAAAAAAATACTGTCAATAACCTATAATCAGTCGAAATACCAAAAAACCGTTTTTTTCATTGCTTAATTTTCTTTTCACAAATTTTATCTTACTCCATATCAAATCATCTTGGAGAAATAAAATAAAACTTCTCTATAACGAACATATTAAATACTTTTTTTATTTTACGCAATTTTGTGTTACACATTCCAAGTATTTAGTGTCTTGTACAACGAAATATATTCCCCCATAGAAAACTTTTATAATATTATCCGAGGCGTATTTTACTTTTAACCACATTTTCAAATAATAAAAAAGTGTCTAAACTGAATGATCATCATTAAAGTCTTGCGGGATAGTTTCCCATTCGCGCCTTCTTAGATTCACCAAATCATTCATATCAATCCGAGACATGTTTGAGTTGCCTGCCAGCCAAAAATAGCTTTATTATTTTGATACTGACAATTTGAAAAACTTATAGCAAACATTTTGGAACTAATCTAAACATTGTAACAAGAATAAAAATGAATTTCCGATTGTCTGAAAATGAAATGTTGAAAATTTTAAGTTAAAAGGTTTTCAATTTTTGAAATATATTAAAAATAATGGTAGGTATATTATAAATTAAGAATACAATATTCTATAGATTCCCTCGGTTATAACGGATTAAAGGAGATCGTAGCTACAGGTTTAGGCGTAGGGCTGGAAGGTCAACACCTTGCCAAGACCATAGAAGAAAAACGGTCCGGCGAAATCGAACTTTACTGGCAGCCCAATTAGGGCTGCAATGAGCATAATGGTGTCTTAATCAACAATAAGGTGAAGGTAGTCCCAAAGGAAACTTGACAAGAGGGAGCTGTCTGGAACTGGGTACTTTATATCAGTCATATGGAAGTGTTCTTATATGAAGAGCGGGGTGAAATGTACACAGAAGCAAATATGGAGGAAAGAGAGGCATTTGGAAGTGACGATCTAACAATGAGAGATAATGCGGTAGGCTTGAATATAAAAATCTGTATTACAAATTCCGAACGTTTTAGCATAATACCAAAATCCACATGTAGTTACCAAATATTATTAAAATGTAGACCTGAAAAATATAAAGCATGCAAAAATAGAATATACGTATATAAAGATGATTTTAATAACAGCCAACAACCTATTCGTTTTTAAAATATCGGACTGCTATTTTGATCGGCCCAAAAAAAGGTTTTTCTTGTTTTGATGTAAAAAAACGTAATCTAACTATGAAAAAATTTTGCAAACATCGGAGTCTCTTCTGGGATTTGCCGTTCGTAGTAGCAAACTTCATAATTTTAAAGTTGTAATGTGACGAAAAGCATGTTAAATCGAGTAGTTATATATGGACCAAATAACAATAGAGAAATGTACATAACGATAACGTATTGCAAGATCGTAACTTATATATTAGAATATATCTGAATGTCTTTTTATCTTCTCAAACTGACTTTGAATAAACTATACCACCCTTAATGATATAGTGGCTCTATCCAAACAGGTCTAGATTACCTCTTCACAAATTTGTGACATATATCAACAATTTATCAGAAATACATTACTTTATCGCTTTATCGAAAAACCAAGACATTTAGCGGCTATTTACTAAGAAGCGTACAATATAACGTATTTACATTTTTTAGGGTCATGAAAGTAGAATTTGAAAAACTGCGTCTCAAAATTTGGCAAAATAATGGGGTATTCCACTTGAATTGAGGCTCAGTTTAGATAAGTCACATTCACGGAAAAACTAACGGCATTTGACACATTTGGTCAAATGCCGTAAATTGGGCTTGTACTTTAACATACTAAAAGTCTCCATATCTCCGATTGTTTAAATACTTAAAAAATTTGGTCCGTCATCTTGAAAATTTTAAAAATAACTTTAAAATAAATAAGAAAAATATTTTTTCTTTTAATAGGGTAACATCAACAAACCAAAAAATACTTCCAACAGGTCTATTTTATAAATATTAACAAATAAAAAAATCTAACGACTATTGTTAAAATAAGGACTCATGTGTTGATTGCAGAGGTCTGAAGTTTGGACTACAAAAAATGACCAAATTGCTTTAGAAGGTTTTTGTCCTAGCTTTAATTTAATCTAAAATGACCTTAATTAATGTAAAATTACCTTTATTTTGCCATAGGTGGTAAATCTGGTAAAAATGGTAAATAAAAAAATTATGACATGGTCGAAATCTCAGTTATGTAATATTTATTGCCATATCTAGTCATCTTCCGAATCAATTGGGGAAATATTATAATAGAGGGCATTATGACCATATCCGCATAATTTTGATTTTCTACAGCTGCACAGCTTATTACAACCAGATTTGCAACTGCAGAATATCATTTCTAAAAGACATATAGGCGCAACTGGTTTGAACATTGTTTTTGGTTGAATAGTATCCTTTTTTTCTGTCCATCCCTATTCCCCTGAATCCATATCAATTCCAGACCATGCCTGAAGTTGATGGTATACCGTAAAATAATGATACTGAGCAGCATCACAGGTTGATAGTAAAGAACCCAATTCAAAATTTTAAGTTAAACTTTGACGTGCTGTAATAGTTTTGTATTTAAAATATCTTAATTCATCTAAAGCCAGTTAGCTATGATTTCCATACAATGTCCTTAGAAATTGTTCGCCAGCTTTAATAAGTTCCAACTTTTCGGCTTGGGGAGACTTAAATATAGAAACACCTTTCCGCAAATTTGTATTTTTATCTAAAGTTCTAAAACCGGCAAGTTTACCTTTTTTGTGTATAAATGATGTTGTGTCACAACCTGAAATAGCATGAGTAAATAAAATAAAGTTTTTCACCAAGTTTGCGCTGCATATCATATCAGTAACTCTATTGAGCTTACCAAGTTTTCTTGCGCGCAACATAAAGATCTCGCCGCTTTTAGCTTTATGTAAAAGTAGAACCAACAGATGTGTACAATCAACAACTAGAGTTACAGATATTCCTTTGTCTCTTGTTTTTAAAACAGTATCGATAATCATTGCATAGGCATCACCTTTTGCTTGGTAAACTGTTATACCGGCAGCTTGCAGCTTACTATTGCCATTGTAAAATTAATCTTATTATTTTTATTTTATAAAAATATATCTTTGTTCATAGTCGAAGCCGTCGAGTCAGTAAACACTACATATGATAAACACAAAGTTTTTTCATTTCTTCTTATTTGTTTTTGACTCTTGGTACATAAATTGGAACTATAACCATCGAAAACAACTGAGGCATTTTTTCCGTAGTGCCATATCAAATAGTTTATATATTGCTCATAGATTCTATTGGAAAGAGCAGGAAATTCCCAAGTAACTCTATGTATGAGATGCCCACCATCTATCAAACACTGTCTTTTCAGATTTTTTTTATCCAAAAATGTAAATAACGCAGATGTTTTCTTATCAAAGCATTTTGAAATAGGGCCTATGGAAAAGTCGTTAATTCATACGAAAAACATTCTTTTAGAGAAGTTTCTGTCTTAAACGTGCATCAAATTCGATTAAACAGCTGACTTGAATTAATCAGGCGAACTTGATCATATAATATCAATAATTCCTGTATGAATAAAATAATTTAATAAAACCTACATACAATACTGAATGAATATGGCTTAAAAGGTTAGACAGGTTTTTTTTTATATCAACAAATCTAAATCAAATTAAAAGAATTTATCAACGAATAAAAAAGAAGATACATGACTCCATAAAAATTATTGTTTATGTGATGCTTTTCATCATTGACTTTTTTCTGAAGAATACGAATCTATATTGTTTTTCACAGTTTTGAACCTAGTTTTTGACAAGCGTTCTTTGTCTCATAAATAATTTACACGAGGGCTATTTTTGATAAATATAATTTGTTATTCGGCAATATTCTTTCCGAACTTAAAATAATTTTTATGTAGTTTTGTACAAAATTGAGTTCTACAACAATCTTCTGCCAGGAACAAGACTCTATAAATTCGCCGAAAAAAAGCTTTGCATATAAGTAGGAGTAGCCTAGTATTTTTTGCTTTAGAAAATCCCTTTTTATACTCTCTTGCCAAATAGCCAGCTATATAACAAGAACATGTTTTTCTGAAATATTTTCAATACGGGGTTGAAAAAGGCGTTGAACTGGAAGTATCGCTTGATGTTTCTAAAATTTTATCCGAGTTATTTAATTCAACTCTGATTTATTAAGTTTTGGAGAGTTAGACATAAAATAATCTGAACCTGAACTGGGTGGTTTGACTACATACATGTGACGTCATCACTGACGTATCGGTTGTCTCTTTTTTAGTTTTGAGGCAACCATTTCCTTATGATAATCATCCCACGAGCCTAATGACATATTTTATGTTAGCTATGTGTAGAAGGTATAGTTAATATTTTTTTTATCATATTACTGGAAGTATAGCATTTATAGGTGATGTGGAATCAGAAGCCACATAAGAGACGTACTAAATTAAAAATCTAGTGATCACTGCATTGGTTGTAATGAAAACTTTGTTTTTTAAAGTTAAGGTAAAAAATAATGAAAACTCTTAGGAATCTGCATAATCAAAACTGGCATATAATTACTAATAGGAAGTAATATTTAGAAAAAAACATATTTAACACCATTCGTAAAAAATACAACAATAAGAATTGTCATATTATATTAAACTTAAATACAAAACATTCTTAGTGAACCTAATGGCCTATTAACAGCCAACTTGTAACAGTTAATTTGCATGTTATCTGTATAAAACTTACTTTCTTGCGTTGCCTCGTGCCGTTCTGTTACCCATGGCTGCCTCTCGACAAAGAATGTACCATCTGCCTGTGTTTCATATATAAAAAAGATTATATATTGTTGGCCAAATAAATATGGGTCTACATTGAAAGTAATATGTTGCCGTTCTGAACGTTGCCTTATTGAGTTCAATTGATAAAGGTTAGAACAACAGTAAATTTCATTCTTCTGTTTTTATCTGCAGCAAACTTGTCAATTACAACTTCATTAAAGTTTGGGAAATATTAACTAAATTTGATAACACTGCTAACGACGATTTGGTTCATAGAACATAGAAAAAAGTTTTTACATGCTCTAACTTTAAAAATCACCTTTTCGCTTCTGCCGTGATCTATTAATATAGCAACAAGTATTTCGTAAATTCCATTCTTCTATTTTTTGTGTGCAGCAAACTGTCAATAGCAGCTTCATTGAAGTTTGGGAAATCTGGACTAAATTTGATAATACTGCTAACGCCCGATAGTCTTTTTGGTTCACAGAAGTTTTTGCACGTTCTAATGTTGAAAATCATCTTTCAGCTTCAGCCATGGTATATTGGTATAGTAAAAAGTATTTATGAAAGGGTAGCGGTGGCACAAAATATGTTGTGAAGATCCTTTTCTATAATGAACTTTAACCCCCGTACTAAAAAGGTTTAAGAGTTAGACCAGATCTAGTTGTCATGACAGTTAAAAATCTTATTTCGTCAGCTACGTTTTGCTTATGTCACTGTCATGTTTTGTAATTGTGACATTTAGAAAAATTATTTTGTTTTTGTTTTATTTTTGCATTTGTCATCTTAAACCTATTGCTGTCAAGTTAGACCTGGTCCTAATTTAAACCTCTTTAGTGACTATGGCTGTAAGAGAGTAATAGAAAATAGATTTCAGGCATTATGCGCACAGTAAAAGCTTATTAGCTGAACTAGATAACCTTTTGGGTTTGGGTGATATCGAAAATATAATAGAAAAGTCCCTTCCTAAAACTGAATTGAAAACATGTGTTACCAGCGATAGTCGTCATGCATTATATAAGAATAAATGTACAAGGTGGTTTTTTATATTTTGACATGCATTTCCACTCTTCATTTTTTGAGATATAAAAAAGTATAAATATAAAAGTTGTAGATGTAGAGGGAGAACTGCACGCAAAAAGTGAAAAACCAGCGACAAGGACTAGTCGAGTTGAAAGTAAGATGAAAACGTACCTACGCATTAAAAAAAACTTCCTGCACGTCCGACCTCAAAAAAATGTGTTATGTATAGGTAATTTAAATTAATGATCCTTTTACGCAGCAAGACGATATGCCCCCTCATATCATTCAAGAAGTAACTAATTTTTTCAGTGAAAGATATAACTTTTGAATCGTAAGATATGGAACTGTTAGGTGGCCTGCCAACAGTCCCGATTTAACACCTGGATACATTTTTGTGAGGATCCTTAAAGATTAAGGTCTATTACGATAAACCACATAATATCGAAACGATACAAAACAGGATAATAGAAGAAATACACATTTTAAATACCGAAAAGGAGATTTCTATTTTTAATTCAATAAGTAGCAAATTTTTGGGTAACGTAATTAAATGTATTCAACAACAAAGTGGACACGTGCAACAGTTATAGTAAATATCGATTTTGAAGTTACTTACATTTCAAATTTTGTATATAGATTTTTTAACTTTAGGTATATTAAAGTTCTTACTTCGCAACATTTATTTCACAAAAAAAAAAAAAACTTGACTTTCCGAGATTATGTTAGACACTGCTTTCAAGAAACACGATATTAAACAACTATGCATTTATCAAGTTTAAAAACCATACTCTGTATTTAACTGAACATACAGCTCGTTCGCTAAACCAGTGAGGTTTCTGTCGGCCACCCACATCGACCTGTCACACTGCAGATATCATGTCATGTATGTGCAGCAGCAGCATCCAGAATTTAAATTCAAGAAATATTTTGTTACCAGGTTTCAAATTAATTTTGTCTCTAAGAAATAAGATTTTAAATATGTGGGTAAATAAGAAGAAATTAACTTACAGTATATAATGACTTGCTTAGTCAGCAATTTAAAATCTGTTGTACTGTCCACTTGGCAAGTATAGTTTCCTGTAAGTCCCAAATTAACTTCTTTAAACTTAAGCGCCCTTAACATAGAGTTAGGATCGTCAGATATCCTGTAGGTGAAATCAATTGAATCTTTTAGAGACCCCAAAGCATAAGCGTGCTTAGTAGGCGGAATCCACTGATATATCTGATCTTCTAAACCGTTAAAGAACCATTTCACGACTAACTCCTCCTCATCGCCTTGGGTTTCAAAATCACAGTCCAAAATTAACTCATCTGCGGATCCTAACTCGACGAAGTCTGGACCGATGATTTCATTAATAGTAATGGTGGCGAAAGCTAAAAAAGAAATAATTCTAAGTAAGTCTGCTCAAGTACAAATAAATTATCATAAATATGATCTTTAGAACAATGTCGCATTAAGATATACAGGAGAAGGTTATTTACTTAGGTAATGTATAAATTATACTGAATGACTGAAGCTGTTAATTCAGGTCTTAGTTTAAAAAATATTTGAAAATCATTTATTAACACCCCTAACGGAAAACACATGTTTAATGTCGGCGATCATTGGGACTATATATTTGAAAATGAACTTCTTACACTAACAACAAACACAGCAATTCAAAAAGAAAAACGTACAAAAAAGAAGAATTTTTCAATGAGAACGATTCTTTTTAACTGTAAATGTCATCACTAGCACTTCAGTACCAGTAGAGTGGTATAAAATGTTCTAGATGGCCAAAATACCATGGTTGACCTGGACCTAAAAAGCAGCAAGAGCTGCAGGTTTAGATATAAGAAGAAAAAAAATATCAAACCAGTATTTTTCACTTCCGCACTGCTAGTCTTAGCAGAGTGAAGAAAAGAACAGTAGATTAAAATAACTGGCCATGCGTCTACCAGTTCATTTAGATCTTACCTACAACTTGATAAGGAACTTCATGATAAAAATTTAAAAAAAATTAATGCAGAAAAAATTCAAGTACCATCAAAAATGGTTTCAAGTTCCAATCTAGTAAGATCTATGCCACGGACCACAATGACAGAATTGATGACGGAAGAAATCAAATCAAAAACCTCAAATACAATTTATTTGAACAATTATAATACTTTGTACTTGCACCATTTGTAATAAATAATTTTTTTAATATATCTAAATTCGATTATGGAAATAGTATAATAAACAGGACCGTCGCACACTGGTCGAATTTAATCAAATCTTGGCATAAATAGATTTTTTTTATTTTTAAAAATTAATTACAAAAACGATTATTTCAGACACTTTATCAATCCAGGAATTCAGTAGGCCATGCAAATGACACATACACCTCTGTTTTATTGTTATATTAAATGTCAAAGCTGCATAAAATTACGACATTTTTAGACGCGTTGATAATTAGTTGTTTGGTTTATTGGTTTCAAAGTTCGTTAGATAATATATATTTGAAGTACTTTTAAAAATCAGTTATGGAAGAAGACCACGAAGGTATGTAGTTGCCAAAAAATAAAAATGTTAATATTTGGTTGTATTTTAAAACACATATAGAACCATTAAGTAGGTAATGTTATTTTCTTAGGTGACTTTTAAAAATATCAAAATTCAAAAACCAATTTGTTTGTGTTTTCACCACATTTCCATTATCGCATATTTTTTTCTGTATTGCGTAATATCTCTTTTTATTGAAAAACAAAAAAAGGTTGCCCCAACTTGCCCATAAGGAATTATACAGTGTTTTTAAAAAGTCTTGAACTGGCTAAATTTGGTCAAATTTGTAAGATTCGCGAACGGTTAAGCTTTCGAAGATACATTTTTCTTTCTATTACATATACTTTTACCAAAAAAAATATAAAACCCTTTTTTCTGCTTCAATTCTGAATCTGAAAAAGAATTATTTTCATAATATTTTGAATTGTAAATCTAATTTTATTGAGTTTTACCGTGGTAGGTCTTAAAATTTTTTATGCTCGGACTTATAAACTCCCTGCTGGAGAGCTAACTTTGCATTTCAATATCTTGCACCTGACAAAGTCAAAGATAACTTCTTTGTGTAGGGGTAATTTTAATCAATAAAACCGTATGCATTTTGTTTTTAGACCAAAATGAACCAGTATTGTCAATGAGTTACATGAAGCTCTTTGAAATCTTTATAAGTTTCCGAGAAAAAAACCTGGACAGTAAATTTAATCGCTTACGAGCAAGAATTTTAGAATTTACGGGTTCTTCAAACCTAAGCCATGAAGCTAATAATATTTTAAATGGCTTCTATTATAAATTTAAACAAAAGTGGTCTTCATGTAATAGAACAAAAGATAGGTTTTTGCAGCATCATGGAGAGTGGCTGCATACTGTAGTTCAGTTTAAAACAAATTGTAAAAATAATAAAGGACGAAAAGCGCTGGATTTTAATTCCTGTAGCGAGAGAACCAAAAGACAAAAAACCAAACTATTAAGAGAAACATTTTCCCCGCAGCAATTAGCTTACGCAGCACAAATGAGTTATCGAGTCAACCAAGAAGTAGAAGCCTCTAAATTAATAAAGACCATTTGTGAGGAACCTCAAAAAGCTAAAGATTATTCCAAAGCGTTAAAAACGGAAAATTATTCACAACTTTCCTCAAATGAAGCTCTTTCTCTTGTGGTTGAAGCCAGATTAACAAAATTTCAGTATAAACTAATTAGAAAACAGGTGCAAGAAAAAAACTGTTATATTTATCCATCGTATGATCATATACTAGAGGCAACAAGAATGTGTTATCCTGAAAACATACGTGTAACAGAAAGTTCTGCAGAAGTTCCTGTCCAATCTTTATTAAATCATACGTGTCAAAGACTTTTACTTTTACAAAGGGATGTTCTGCTTAATGTAAATAGCACAAATAATGACATTTTAAACCTAATCTTAGCTTGTAAGTATGGTTTTGATGGGTCATCTGGCCAGTCTGAGTACAAGCAAGTTTTTAATAACGAGTCGCTCTCAGACTCTAGTATTTTTTTTACATCGCTTGTACCTATTCGATTAAGCCGACCAACTGACACCGGAAACATTATAATTTGGCAAAATTCCAGACCTTCCTCCACTCGAATGTGTCGCCCCATAAAAGTTCAGTTTTCACGCGAAACCCGCGAATTAACATTGGCTGAAAAACAACATCTAGACAATCAGTTAACAAATCTGACTCCTTTTAAATGCACCATAGATAACATTAATGTGTTAGTAAGTTTCGACTTACATTTAACAATGATAGATAGTAAAGTAGGAAATGTTTTAGCAGAAAATAATTCTACACAAAAATGTTTTATTTGTGGCGCATCGTCCAAGGAGTTTAATAACATCGACGTTGTTCTTCAGAGGCCTGTAATTAATGCCAATTATTTAAAATTTGGTTTATCCACTCTACATGCTTGGATACGTTTTTTTGAGTGTTTGCTGCATTTGGCTTATAAGTTAGACATAAAAAAATGGCAGGCCAGAAGTGAAGAAGATAAGCAAAAAGTCAAAGACTCAAAAAAACGTATCCAGCAAGATTTGCATTTACGATTGGGGTTAATAGTGGATAAACCAAAACCAGGTTTTGGTTCGTCGAATGACGGCAATACAGCTCGTAGGTTTTTCGAAAATGTAAATGTTGTTGCTGAAGTTTGCCATATCGATGAACAGTTAATTCACAGATTTTATATAATATTGCAGACTTTGTCCTGTGGTTATGACATCGATATAGCTAAATTTCAATGTTATACAATTGAAACTGCATGCATTTTTGCAAATTTATATTCATGGTACCCGATGCCCACATCTGTGCATAGAATATTAATACATGGAGCAGAGACTATTGGTGCTTTTGAAATTCCTATAGGACAGTTGTCCGAGGAAGCACAAGAAGCTAGAAATAAGGACATTAAAAGTTTTCGTTTAAATTTCGCGAGAAAAACCTCTAGGCAAGATAATTTACAGGATATATTTAATCGCCTTCTTGTTTCCTCGGACCCTGTCATATCTGGGTTTCGCAAAACACCACCCAAGTCCAGTAAAAGCCTTTTACCTGATGCTCTTAGGTTAATAAAACCACCTAATATTTGCAACACGCCTTTAAATTTGGATGAAATCTTAGACTCATCAGATGAAGACTGATACTATAAGTCTAAAATTTATTCAAATTTAGGGCCAGTACCATGGAAATAATTGTTGAAAAAACTATTGTATCTATGGTTAGTATTCTCCCGATAAATTTACCCGGAGGTAAAAGTACTGGCACAAAGTTGTATTGGAAACATTTGATGGTTTTACTGATACTGAAAATACTACTTACCTTTGATCTTATAGAACAGAAATTTGACATTGTAAATTATTTTAAATTGAAACCAAATATTAGGCACATAAAAACTGTCAAATTTCTGTTTTATTAGACTATTATAGTATTCCTACTTACCTGTTTACATATACCTATCCAGCTCATCTTTCAACAGTGGCATAACTAGAGAATTTTAAAAAATGAATTACAACTTAAAAATTTGGTCAGGGGTAGGGCTTGTATGCTCTGTCTCGGGTATACACCAGTATTAATTAAATAATAAAATAATTCATATAACATGTTATCCATTTAACATGTTGTTTATTTATACATACTTTATTTAAACTTTATTGTAGTTAGGCTAGATATTACTGTAATACTGTATACCTTTGGGTTTTAGTATAATAGGTATCAATATTAAGATATTTATTTTTACTTATAGTCATGGTACAAGGTAATAGCTTCTAGTGTACAGACTTTATTCATAGACCACCTAATATTTGGTTTAAATTTTAATTAATTTACCATGTGGTAATTGGCAAATGTATTTGTTTTTTTTACTAAAGTTGACTATCGTTTTCATCACCCTGTATAATAGATTTTTTGTTAAATTTGAAAAAAATTAAATTTAATGAATAAATTTAAATAAATTATGTAAGTTTTTTAAACTTTTAATAAACCATAACATGTAATTCTATTTATGCCAAGATTTTATTAAATTCGACCAGTGTGCGTCGTAGGTGTTTAGTGGCTGGATGGCGAAATAAAAGGATTGTAACATTTAGAACAAACAAATATAACTTGGATTTATTGTACTAAATAAAAACAAAACAATTTTTACTTAAAACTTCCACTATATTAAAAAGAAAATACTTTCATGACATGTTTCGCTAACACTGTGGCTTCTTCAGATGATACAATTAGAAAGAAGTAAAATATTTTATACCTAGCGTATAATGGGTTTTTTCCATGTTTACCTAAATCTATTTCAACAATACATATTTAATAGAGGCGAATTGCTCAGGTCAGTTTGATCGTTAAGTAATAAACCTGGGGTGCGATTTTGCACTTATCATTTCGTTAGTTAACGAATCGCTAAATCACGTGATTTAGCGAAACAACTGACAAAGGTTGGAAGTAGCATCCATTTCTTAAATGAAAAATTGCATGTATTTTTTGACGTCAAGTAGGCCAGTTTTTCATTACGATTTGACAATTACTGTTAACCTTAAAATTATTTTGTTGACGTTGAGCAAAACACGACACATTTGTTTGGCCTAATTAATTAAGTATACTTTATTATTTTGGAAATAATTAAAAGGTGATGAAGAGTTAAAAATCTGAAGCTACTAAGGTCTGCCTGGAGATCCTTAATACTTGTGTTTGTTATACTTCTAAAATGGAAGATATAGCAGCATTGTTGGCATCAATTGGTGATGGTGAATAACATTGTACCTAATACTTACTAATATTCTAATAAAACAGAAGTTAACAAATAAGTGGTGATTTCAAGAGACCTAAATTTGACTTTAATTAATCGCTACATGTGAGTGCAGTGAAAAAAGTGAACATTTTAGTGGATATTATATTGTGCTCTTCCAGAACAGATTTTAATGTTATTATACCTTATTATAAAGGCGTAATATAATATTTTTGCACTTGTATTTCCAGATATTTTAGAGACATTAGAGAATATGATATTCTTAAAGACACTGTCAGGTATTTCGAGGTAGGAAAAAACTATTTTAAGATACATAACACCTTTTTAAATAAATAGGACACTAAGCAAACATTTGTTAAAGAATCAACATTAAACTAAAATCTAATAATTTTAACAGACAATTGTTGAATACTTTAGTAAGCCATATTTTGAGAGAGCTTAAGTTTTTTTTCTTTATTGTCTACAAATTCAATGTACTGTAGTGATAAATGGATACATATCTCTATTAGAGTGGACTAGTTTTAGACACACTAGTCAAAATGTTATATTTATTCTGAATTAAATATTTTTTCAAAATTAAACTTCCAACTTTAATTTCTAATACATTTGTTTTCTATATTTATCTAATGAATTGGTAATAAGAATATGTTTTTTATTTTTCCAAATGTATTGTTTATTTTAGGACGATTTTTAATAAAATGGTAATATGGTCTTAATAAAATAAGTTACACACTTATTCTGTGTTAAAATTATTAAAATACATAATAGGATTTATTAAATCATTAGAAAAATAAACAAATAGAAGTTAATACTTTTACCATTTAATTATAAAGTTTAAAATAAATAAAAGTCCTTATTGAAGAAGGGCAACCACCAGCATTTAGATCAGTTTAAAAGAGTAAAAAATGAAAAATTAACCCTTTAAAATTTTGCAGAACTTTGCATTTTAGGGTGCTTGGGCCCCATGTTTTCCCACTTCTGTCAGTCTGTCTGTACGCAGCATAGCTTGAAAACTACTTATCCAGTTGAATTTAAGTTTTCAACGGAATGGAAACATTTTGGTATATAGAATATGGCGAAACAAAATAGCGGCCTAATGAAATAAAATTGCATAAAACTCAAGTGAGAAACAGAGACAGACTGGTAAAATTTTAGTCCGAATCTTGTATGACAAAAGTAAATGACGGCCTAATAAATTATTTGAATATGCAGACAATCTGTACAGGGAAATTGATTACCATCTAAAGTAGTCCCTCTCTAATATTTTTATTATTTCTCGTACTAAAAAATATTACACACAGTGTAATTTTTTACATGGAATGTTCTGTATAAAGAAGCCCTTTTAAGAAATACTCTATTTGTAACTGTTACGAAATTTAAATATTCAAAAATAATATGGCCATTTGCAGGAAGGTATTAATTTTAGTTTTTTAAATATCATAGGTGGGTATATCAGAAAATTTGGCATGAAGTTTTTTGGAAAGATATTTTTTAGCTTTTCATAGGTGTAAAAAATAGTATTCATTTAATAAAAATAGATATTTTGTCACTCTCTATATATTTCAAAGATACTGATAATTACCATATGATTGTGAAGAAGAAAATTTACTTTGCATTTTTTTCATTGCATTAAAAATAATAAAATTACTGCACAGTTGATCCTATACCTAATAGAGTAATTTTATCGTCTAAAAATTGACGTTTGGAGAGTTTACATAACTACCAAAAGAAACAGTTGGAACTGAAAAATAAATATTTCTACGTTCATACCTTAACTTTTGGAAATTTGTTTAAAGATTCATATATAATACCACCCATAACTAATTTCATAATGGTATCAATCTCTAACTTTCTATATCCCTGTAAATCTGTATCTATAAAACGCCTAGATATAATTATTTTTTTAGATTTAAGTATAGTCATAAATCTTCAAGATATAAATGAATTTTAATTATTCCGAAATTGACTGGAATTTCTTTAATTTTTTTTTAAATGTGTTGCGATATTTTATAGTGAAAATCAATTCTATATTTGTCACTAAATAAAAAAATATTACAATTGGACATGTTTTTATTGTTCAAGTTGTTACAAGCTGAAATTAGTTTCCATTGCTGCTGATTTCTGGTGATATGTAAGTACACACCATTTTCTTTTACAAAGGGTCCAAAGGACTCACACTGTGACTTGAAATACCTAAAAAGAAGAAAAAATATTGTAAAAAAATTGCTTTTCGAAAAATCAGCTGTAAATATGCTATTAAAAAAACTTCGTTATTGATAAAATAGGTATATTTCCAATTTTCGTTAAAAATTAAAAGCAATACTTAAGAAGCATATTCCCCTTAAGAAAATATGAAGAGTATCCATATAAATATGGCTTTTTAAACTTGTGTTTGTAACCAACAGCATGTATAGTACCTCAACCCAATTTTTTTTATTCAATATAACCATAACCCCTACATTAATTAATTAATTTTAGGTACTGATGTCCAAATTTGTAGACAAAATTCAAGTTTACTAATTTTCAACCAGAATTTATATATTGAGTTTCGATAACGCCTAGCACTATATGTTGGATTTCTCGCTTCGAAAATGCAAAAGGCCACAAGAAATCTGTTACACAGAGTATTATCTAAGCCCTTGTCATTTTCACAAAATGTTTATACACACACTATGACTATTACAAAACGAAATATTATATTGTTCTTTTCTACCCAGGATAATTCACACCTGAATACCAAAACATTTTTTTATATAAAGGGTGTTTTCACCAAAATGTAAATTTTTCTGGATGTGTTGTTTTTCTCAGTTCCCGTATGCATCAAACAATTGTTTCTTACCCCATTCTATTGTGAACTTTTTACTTTAAACTAACTTTCATGATCCATCAGATCAAAAGGTCATTTGAGAGTTTAAAAATTAATGAAAATTATTAAATAATGGTAAAAAGGTCTGTTATTATTTAAATTTACATAGATATTAATGAATTCTAATGATGAGTTTGAAGTTAGTTCAAAGTAAAAAAATATGCAAAACAGTTTTTTATAAGTATAATGTTTTTATTTATATTTTGACATCTAAATACAGCTTTAACTATAGAAAATAAAAACACAATAATTGTAGGATTTTTTCACTATTATCTTCTAAGAATACAAAATATTACTCAATAGAAGAAATTACATAACCTATATTTTTTTTTAGCTGGCCCCATTTAATGCAACATTAAATGAATCTGAAGTTAGCAATTATATCAGGTTTGGTACCTTTATCTTTAAAGATTATCCAAAAAATTGATAAAAGCCATTTCATAAGAGGCAAAGATATTAGTCCTCTCTCTCTCTCTGAACTCATATATTTATAATCGGTATGAAAAGACTAATTTAATGAGATAATAATATTCAAGGTGTCGCATTTAAAAAATCCATGTTATGTAGTTTTTGCTACTTTTCAATAATTTTTAGAAATATTTGATATTCTCAGACCATAATACAGGAATAATCCTACAAATTTTGAAATTAAAGTTTTTTTTTAAATTTTCTATAATTAAAGATGTAACTAGGTGTCAAAATATAAATGAAAGCCCTGTACAACAGTCGCATTTATAAATTTAGAGACATTACCTTTATTCATAACTGAGGTAAGAAATAATAGTATAAGGGATACAAAAGTTGAGAAAAAAAAATATGTTTAAAAAAAATTTACAATTTCGTTGAAAACAACCTGTACAAAAAAAAACTAAAGAATTAAAAAAAAAAACAAGGAAAACTTTTTTTTACAAGTGTTTTACAAAACACTCTGTAAAACAACTTATTGAAGACCTGCATTAACATCCTCTAGGCTATAAACTTAGTGCTAGACCGTAGGGGCGTCCCTAGACTCCTGTTACTGAATGGGGGGAAGGGGGACGCTTGCCTCCCCTGGAAAATGTAAATATTTTATATTACATATATAAATTACATTTAGGTATATACCAAATGGACTATGCATGACCTTTTTTGGTTTTTTTTTCATCAGTTATGGTTCTGCGGGCGCCCATGCAATATCCCAAAAAAAAAAAGACATCACCTCCCCTATGCCCCCCTTAGTTACGCGCCTGCTAGAGAGTGTCGAAAACCGTAACTAAATATGTTAATTTTTGTTGGACAAAAATTGAGATCTGAATATTGTCGACAAATTTCCATCTTCAAGTTCGTCATTTATACGTCACAATCCACAATGCCACTAGGTATTCTAAAAATTATACTAAACAAAGCCTATAAGAAAGGGTGAATTGCGAGGTAGCTACTAGGACTACACATAAATCTTATAAAACTAGCTTGAGGGAAATTCCCTACATTTTATATATGTTGTAGTTCTTGACTTTCTGAACAATAGATACCATGATCACCGCCAAATCTTACAAAATAGAGACAGAATTGAATTTATAAAATAAAGTTATTCTGAAGAAAAAATCGAGAAAAAAATGTTTCTTGTTACAAAATACAGTTTTCACTGTGAGTAATCTTAATTTTCATAGACTTAAGTCAGTTATACTTTATTTGATATGATTAAAAAAGGCAACATAGAGATGTTTCAAGTAAATTGAAGTTTAAAAAATAAAATTTTAAACAAAACGAATTACAAATTCATGTATAGTCTTTTTTAAGGTATTAAACCTCAGTTTACCAAATTGCATATAAACCAGACGTTTTGTTCTTTAATAAAATAAAATAGTCCATAATAAAAAAACAGCAGCTGCACCTTATACAACATTTTTGGGACATCCTGTATAAATATTTAATAAATCCTTACAAAATGTACTTTTAGCAACCTAGTTTATTCCAGTACCTAACAAGGTATCCCAGAATTACATAATAATGGATTTGAAATAACCTCTTCTGGTCAAAAATGGTAAACACAGTTAACTTACAAAAAATAAGGTTTCTTCATGATATAGGTATAATGTATATGGTGTATAATTTTTTCTCTAAAATTAAGTTTGGTTCACTTTTGTTACTTTATGTATATTAATGTAGTTTTTTTTTATTTTTAACACATCTGATATTTTATACAGATTTTATGTACAGGATTTTTGGTTATATTTTAAACAGAACCCTAGAGACTTTATTATGAGTTATCAAAAAACTTTAAATATAAAAGTGTTTAGGTTTGGTCAATTTACAAGAAAAACAAACAAAAGATAATCGGAAATTTAGCAAATGGGCATCGACTGCGGTATTTTAAAAGGCACACCCTGTATAATACACCTCAAATGGTCTCTTCTTGCTGATTATTAATAATGGACTAGGTTTAAGACCTTTATCTCTAAAGATAATCAAGAAATTTAAGAAAAACCCTATTATAAGAAGCAAATCTCTTACACATTGCCTCTTATGGCAGGGTTTTTCTAAAATTTCTCTATTATCTTTAGAGATAAAGTTTAAACCTAGTATATTTATAATTGGCAAGAATGATTAATGAATGATGATTTTGTTCAAACCCAAAAACATTTGTATTTAAAGTTTTCTGATAACTCATAGCATAAGGCCTCTAGGGTACGTACCATTTAAAATATAATCAGGCATCCTGTACAATTTTAGAAAGGAATAAACAAATAAATTCTATTAAACATAATGAACTTATTAAGTCATATAATAGTTATTTTTTTAAATAGAATATTTTTATTGTGATGTGAAACTTTGAACAAAAGATTAATTTAAAAATACACATTAAAAATTGCAATTAGCAAAACCTAAGGAAAAACAAACACTTCAAACATATTTGTATCACACTGTAAGAAATTAGACAAACATATAAAACATAATGAGGTGTCTAGCACAAAGTTTAATGGATGACATAATAAAAAAATAAGTGCACCATTCATCAGTTGAGTTGTTATGCATTATCTTGCTGCTGTTTTCCGAGAGAATATCAGTGCAAAAACAATTAGTCAAATTAAACAAGGTTTCAAGTGTTAAATTCTGTTTGATACTGTAAACTGATAATTTGTTATAATAACGAACTCATAGTTATGTTTTGCAGTAGACTTTGCTAAACATAAGCTTATGAATTATACTAGCCTAATCTGTTTAAGTCTAATATTATAGTAAGTTTCTTTATAAAAAAAAAATAATCACAATTAATACTTACACAGGTATATATCTTCTACAATCAAAATGGTCGAGTTCAAATTTGAATCAACAAAATAGCTTATCGAGGAATTTGTAATTGTGCTTCGGAAAATACTGTATCAAATACTTGACATCATTTCTTGTATCATTCCCTTCTTTTTAGGGTCATATTCTGCAAAAAAATAAAAATATTGCTATAATCAATAAATGTGCCATACACCACATACTGTGTAATATAATATAACTAATTATTTCCCTACTCTAATAATTATAACATTATATAATTCCAACTATAGTTCTTTTAAAGAAAAACAAAGATTATTTCATTTCGCCCTCAACAGTGAAAATATATAATACCAAAGAAAATAATAGCTTCCACTATAAATTTTCTTTGATAATACCTGTTAAGGAATACTTTTGTTTACAAGTTATACATAGACCTCGACATAGACAATAAAATATAATTTTAGCAAGTACATTCTATTTGCTTAAAAATATACAAATTCATGCCTACCTGTAACAGTATTATAATAATCGAGATTCAACTGCCCTTATTGCTTCTTTAGTCTTTCCATCAATAGAAAATATTATTCTTAAATTGGTTCCTAGTTACTGGTATTTATGTTCAATTTTGCAATACTTAAATACACCATTATTAAACCACTGTTATGTTTCCGCAAGTGATCCATCAGCTGTTCGACTTGTTTACTGTGTATCTGTGAATTAAAAAAGTTAAGTTACGAGAGACCAAAATAAATAAAATACTACCTATTCTTAAAATAGGGAGGGCCATTCCCCAGTAACAACGGGCAATTACAACCTAGAGTAAGATTTTTATTCTTACTCTAAGTTTAAAACGCTTTGTTCTCCCGAAGAACGCATTTCGCCTATATTATTATATTATTTTTCTATGGAAGGCGCGCCCCGTTTCAAAGGCGGATAAATGTATGATGTTTACGTGGTTGCATAACAGCCGCGGTGCTGGATTAGAATAAATGGAATACATATTAACATAGGTCCCTTTTCTTTTAAAAATAAAATACGTAATATAGAATTTTGTACCATATAGCAAATAATGTAATTAATATTTAAACTGAATATTCACAACTTTGTTAAATATTTCTTCAAAAGACGTACATTTTGAGGATAGCGTTTTATGTTTTCCCGTACTTCTAACAAAATGATCAAGAAAGAAGAATTCACTGAATTAAAAATAATGATTCATAAAATATACAGGTTTCGTAATAATATGACATAGATAATATTTTTTAAACAGATTAGCTTACCTTGTTAAAATAAGAGTTTCGTATCTTCGCTGCCTATTTGGAGTTTCCATGTCTTCATGATTTTCTTGAATATTTTGGCATCTGTTGATTATTTACGGTATGATGCATATTCTAATATATCATGGCTTAGCTTTCAAGTAATCAAAACTACTTTTTATCTTACGTAATGAAACTCCAAGGCAGTAACCAGTAAATTTAGATATTATCAAAAACTCAAGAACTGACAGATTGGGAAAATGGCGGCTTTAGTAGTAGGTTGATGTTTAACAAACCAGGATCGGAAAATCCGATTGTCATGCCGAACAGCTCTCCGAACGGAGAAAATTTTCGTTAACTAACGAAATGATAAGTGCAAAATCGCACCCCTGTGTGTTTAAGTTTATTTATTTCTAAAGATTCTAGAAATTCAATTTTATGCCTTTCTTTTCTGTATATTAAACTTTAAAATTGTTATTAAAATGATGATTACAATTAATTTAATGAGAAGTAAAATATCAGGCGTCTATAAATTAACTTGTAAAGATTGCCCAAAAACGTATATAGGACAGACAGGTAGAAGTTTCGAGAAGAGGATAAATGAGCATTATAAGTGCTTTGTCAAGGGTGATGACAGACCTAAATATGCTTCTCATTTAATTAATTGTAATCATCATTTTAATAACAATTTTAAAGTTTTATATACAGAAAAGAAAGGCACAAAATCGAATTTCTAGAATCTTTAGAAATAAATAAA
Organism: Kuschelorhynchus macadamiae; assembly: GCA_030620095.1. Classification (NCBI taxonomy): domain Eukaryota; kingdom Metazoa; phylum Arthropoda; class Insecta; order Coleoptera; family Curculionidae; genus Kuschelorhynchus; species Kuschelorhynchus macadamiae. The sequence continues at coordinate 39,880 of JAUTXW010002178.1, read as the reverse complement.
CTTAAACACACAGGTTTGTTACTTAACGGTCAAAGTGACCTGATCAATTCGCCTCTATTAAATACGTTTTGTTGAAACAGATTTAAGTAAACATGGAAAAAACACTAGGTATAAAATATTTTACTTTATTCTAATTGTATCATCTGAAGAAGCCACAGTGTTGGCGAAACATGTCATGAGAAGTATTTTCTTTTTAATATAGTGGAAGTTTTAAGTAAAAATTGTTTTGTTTTTACTTAGTACCATAAATCTAAGTTATGGATTTTCACCAAGTATCGGCCGAGTCGATCCAGTATCCAAATATAATTTGGTCGATATATTTTGTTGATAAGTACCATTATGAAATAAATATAATAAAATTTTGGTGCCTTTTATTGTAACATTTTCAATATTCATAATTAAAAAAAACATAAGTAAACTATTGTTAATATTCTACAGGGTGATTTTAGAAGTAAGTATACTAGTATTTTTGTTAATCAATAATAATGAAGGAAATGTGAAGAAAATTTAATAAGTATAAGTTTTTCTCCTAGAATTACAGTTTAGATTATACGGTTGTAAAAACTAAATGCACATAAAAACTTTTTATTACAATAATATACCAATGCGAATATGGATTATGTAATCACCAAATACATAATTATTCACCCCAGCCCAGAATTACCCAAAACTGGAGAAAAGGGCGCTACTTCGACCACTTGGCGATAAAAAAATGTTTATTATTTCCATTACTTCTACCGCCATTGTTGGCCCCTTCGGTCCCTGAACAAAAACACTACTAATGACTATTTGGAGAACATTTATACTCAGTGATGTTGCGTAAGTACAAAAAAATGAAATAGATAACATCGAGATATCAACAATTTCAGACGAGAGTATAGCCGGACCACTGTGATATAGATTGCGAAGCTTCGCGCATGGTTGTTATGCAACGATAAGTGAGAAAGAAATTTTGTTGAATATTCAGCATGGGCTTCCTAGCTCGGTGGTAGGATACTCGGCTTTGTATGCAGGGCAAATGTATTCGAACACCAGTTTAGGCAGATGACTTTTTTTAAGATTTTTTTTTTTACAAAATTTATAATTAATAAAAACGTGTATTAGGTTAGGTTTGTTGTAGTGTGCTAACAAAATTTCGAGGTTATATTAAAACAAGGATTTTTTAACAAAACCTACTCCGTTACGTGGATCTGTTCGGTTAGCATTAGGTTATGCCAGGTTCGTGGATAAAACATCATTAAAGCTATAAACTGTCATTAAGGACATAAAATCAAACTTCAAATAAAGATTCCGAAACTCGAAATCGATATCATTGGGTCTGGTTAAACTCCTGTAAATTTCAACAACAAAATTTACAATTATAAATTAAAAATTGTAAAGATAAAATTTTCGACGGCATTGGTTCGTCGTTTATTTCCGCGGAGTATAAACAAGTTTTATTGAATGTTCAGTTAGATGCAACATATGTGTGCTCGAAACCCCGTTCAAGTGGATGACTCTTTTTTAGTTTTTTGAACAAAACTTATAATTAATAAAAATGCGGCTTATGTTAGGTTAGGATTGGTAGGTGTGCCGTAAAGAAAGCGCGCGGCAGTGCAATATTATAACAAGGAGTTTGTTGAAAACCTATATTGTTAGGTGGATCCATCCCGTTAGCGTTAGGTTGGGCCAGGATCGTCGATAATCGTAAGTCGATTAAAGCCCTAAAATCACACCTCAAATTATTGACAATCAGATTTGAAATACTAGCGCACTCTAAGTAGTGCGGCTGGTGAGAATCGGAGCGAATTTAAGGTCCTGTTAAAATCTCGTCCAGTGTGTGTTTATCGCAGACAAACGAAGGGAATCCCGAGTTTTTGCATTGTCCGATAACCGGAAGCCATATTTATATATACAGTATGGTCTCGGTAATCCGAATTAAAGATTGTCAGGAGATGATATTCTTACTACCAAATTGTACGGTCCAACGAGGTTAAAAGAAAACAGAAAATAGCCAAAAGGATGAAATGCAGACATATTATAAAATAAAAATATGTAAACGCTTTAAATGAAAACAATTTTCTAAAAACAAACAAAAACGCAACCTTTCTAAACAAAGCCAAAAATAAACACAGATGTAGGCACACATATTATATATACGTAAACATAAATACATAATTACATTACGTATGTACGAATGTATATGTACATGTATTACCATTGTATTGTACAAAATTAAACTTACTTACTGAAATAAATCTAAAATTTTGTTGTGAGTGTTACTTTTTGTACTTAAAATAATATCACGGTCCCGCAAATGTCGCATCAGCAAAAGTTCGTGAGGTAAAATATTGTTCTGCTTGCCCCATTCTAAACCACTTTAAAAGAAGTCACCGCCAAAGTATGATATGATGAATTTTATTAGAATTTGGTTCAGCGATGGAAATCTGGACATCCTTATCGATCTTGTCCTCGTGAAATACTTTGTCTATTATTTCACAGTCACTAGGATCTTCATGACAAACATTAGCTTCGTGGTTCCTAATTAGAGGATATGATCCTGCGGATCCCACTGGTCATCAGAATTTCTGGCAATTGTGTCCAAAGCTTTTTCTAAGAAGAGACAATATTATGGGTTGAAATTGATTCCCATGCTTCAACCAAACTGAACATAACATCCCCAAATTTTGTTTTTTCAGCGACACGGCAACAACTTCTTCTGAAGATACAACAGTAGGTAACCATTTTTGCCTGTATTTTATTTTTATTTGCTGAATCATATTTTGGTCTATTGGTTGGATAAGAGCGGTGCAATTCAGAGGTAAAAAGAGAATAGGATGCTGCCAACAGCAGATGTTAAGTCCTCAGTTGTAGGATGTCCAGGCACATTCTCAAATAAAAGAAGTGCCTTGACACGTAAATTGAGTATTTTCATGTAAGCATTAACTTTCGGAATAAACACATCCTGAAATCTTTCTAAAAAAATATATCTGTGCTGCCCATAATATTACGGGTAATGTCAAATTTTTAAAAGCTAAAATTTTTAATAACTAAAGGTAGTTTATGTGTACCAAAAAAATTACAAGGCATAAATGTTATTCTTTCCGTTGAAATCTTCCATTCAGGAGCTGAAGCTTCTTGAGCGTGCATAAAGGTTTTCTCAGATAACATTTTCCAAAATAAACCATACTCATCCGCGTCGTAGAGTGCCTTTTCCATATGTGGATTTTCAAACTCTTTTAATGTCTCTCTGTTACCAGGACCCACAACCGTTGATGACGGAAAACTTCGAATTTTATCAGCATTCTTCTTAATATCCATGATAATGGATTTTCCAACGCCGAAGTTCCAATATTTCTAATATCCCACATTTCTCTTTAATTGTCAATATTTTATACTTATATTTTCCTTTAGCACTCGCAATAGGTCAAATATTAACTGAAATTTTGTTTTGATCACAAATAATTACCCCAAAGGCGGAGGTATGTTAAAATGGAACGCGGTCGTATTTTATAGACTATTTATTGTACCGATACCGCTAAGTGCTCAAAAGCGGCCGCGGCTTCGACTTTACAGTATAGCATCTACAAAGCCATTCCTTTTACGCGGCAATTTTAAAGTACGGATTACAGAGTGCCAGTGCAGATTAACGAAATAAGCCCAAAAAATTACAGTTGCTATTGCTTACGCAATAGATAACTTATTTAAATGGGACGCCTTGAATCGGTCCAGAGAGATCAATGCTTGGCTTGCCGAAACTATATTATTTCGTGCGTTAACCCTCGACTCATGAACGGGAACAAGACGCGGCGTTTCCAATCACTAAATATTAGAAGAGAACTTTTAGTTAAAAAAAGTACTATTGAATTTGGCTGTTAATTTTTGGGGTTGAAATTTGATACAGGTTAGCTTGAAATAAAGTTTCTAGAAGATTTAATAGAAAACAAACTTATTCCCACAAAAACCTGAATAGCTAACTAAATCAAAGAAATAACGCTAAATATTATTTAAATCACAAAGCAGTTTTAAATCTATAGCTTAGTTATTATATTGACACCCACCTACAGAGTTATTTATTAACAAAGATAGACAAAAAGTGTAAATACAAAAAATGTAGGTAATAATTACGTTTATATTTTTTAATGGAATACTCTGCATCTTGTTTATTTTAATGAAAGACCATTCTCTACTGATTTCAAAAATATATAATTTGATTATATTGCGCCAATATAATCAAATTATATGCTACTCTCGCCTGCCGGCTTCCTCAACACAATTGGCAACATTGCGCGTTAATTTCTTGCATGGATGCAGGCTTTCCAAAGGCTTTTCAAAGCCAGCATCCATTTAGGGAGGACTGAACTTTGGCGTGTCTTGTTCGATCTACTGCGTAGCTATATTGATCTATTGTGTTACGGACTATGCGGGGTACGGATTACTGAGACCGTAGCATAGCTTAAAAACTACTCCACAGATTGACTTCAAATTTTAAGCAAAAATTAAGGCTCATATGGGGATAACCCGGTTATATTTTGGTAAAAATCCAATATGCTGAAACAAGATGGCGGCCTAGTGAAACGTAAAGAAATATTACTAATATAACTGATTATCCAATTTATCTCAAATTTCGCAGTTCAGTTTTATATAGGCATCAACTGGTAAAATTTTGGTACGAATCCAATATGGCGAAACAAAATGACGGCTTAATAAAATATTTAAAAAACTACTTTATGAACTGATTTCAAATTTTGCCATAACTAATTGTAGTATAGAGATGAACTAGTAAAAATCACTTTCTTAAGTTTTACATACATATCTTCGCGATTTAGCGTCCCTAGATGCCCAAAAAGTCTGTTTTTTTCAAGTCCGTCGGCCCGTCTGTCGGTTTGTCTGTCTATCTGTCGATTCGTGGCACAGCTTAAAAACTACTCATCAGATTGACTTCATTGCCCATATGTGGATGACCTGGTAAAAAATATTACTAAAAAAACTAATTATCCAATTTATCTCAAATATTGCACGAAAATCAAGTGCTACATAAGAATGAACTGGTAACACATTAGTATGAATATAAGATAGCAAAACAAAATTAAAACTGAGCAACCGAGGCGGGTTAAAGTTTAGATATACTAAATTTGATAATTCAATATTAACTGTCGGATCTTTTGAAAAACATAATTTAAAGCTAACGAAAACAGAGAAAACATACTAAAGGCAATATGATAATAGAGTTGGGAATAAGACAATAGATACGAAAATATAAACATAAAAATGGAAATAAAACGGCAATATGGTATATGAGAGGCCCGAGGAGAGGCTACTCGGACAAAAGTTAAGTTCTATTTCATTTTTACAGTTTGTTACCTCAGCCTCCATAACAAGTGTAAGGTGTCGTAGATTCCAGCCCGGTATATGGAATTTCCAAAACGTCACCCCATGTTCAATATTCCGCAGTAAAAAGTTTTAATTATTTTATAGTTGAAATTTTACAAACCATGCAATAAATAATAAAAAAATAATTTTAAATATACATTTTTCAAAAAAAAAACACTATAATATTAATATATTCAGTTCAGAATATATACTGCAACAAAATTAAATTCCTTATATACGAGACAGCACAACACGCGGAAAATAATATCCGCAATTTTTTTTTATTGTATTACCAATGCACATTTTAAATCTTTATTCTTACATTTGATCTGCTGGTAGTATCAGCCTTAGGTCTATAGGTGATCTATATTTACCCCCCCCCTCTTTCCCTCAAAATATTTGGTTAACCCCCTGAATCGCATCACAAGTAGACCAATACCAACACGGTAAAATTATGCCTTGCTTATCCAGATGTAGAGAAATCTACATTTACACGGTTATTTGCAACTGCGAATAGAACAGTCATATGCTTAAAATAAAAATAAAATAAATCCAGTTTGTAATACTTGGAACATTGCCATGGTATAAAATTTGCGAATGAGTAATTTTATGTGTAGCATTAACAATCGTTTTTGGCAAGTGGTATTTGCAACCTATGCAACTTCCTCTTGAAATATACAAGTGATAAACTATATCCGTTGAAGTGTCACGTGTGGGAAAAATTACGAAAGCCCTTATGAATGCTTATAAATGAACTTCCGGGTTCTTTTCATCGTGTCCTCACTTAAACTCATGAAAAATACTACTTCTTAATTCCGATACTTTTTCATAGTAACTTTTGAATAAAAAAGGCACTATTATAAGAGTATCTTACAAGTGCAATTTAACAGACTAAAAATGTCGCAGGGGGACGTAAGTGAGATTTATTTTAGTGTGGAACTACTTTTTTCCTACCGAAAAAATCGAAAAACCAAATGGTATGAGCAGCGCATAAGCCGTTTAAGAAATAAAGCCAAACAAAAACTGCCAATGCAGGTGAACTTGCTTATATTGAAGTCTCCTGTAAGATTATGGTGTGAGATTTTTATGTCGAAATCTCTTTTTATCGAGAAAAATATAGATATTTGCAAGTATCCGAAAATCGGCGCATTTTATAAAAGGAAAAATGAGGGTTATAGAAGCAAAAGCACTTTCTTAGCGAATACTGGTTTTAATGTTTTAGTTATCAAGCGACATCGGGGATCAAAATACGCTTCGAACATTGAAGTTCGAATGAAATACGCCACTACTGCGGAAAGTTTATATACCTTTCTCCACTGAAAGTGAGCCAACAATCAAAAGTAGGTAGCGAATAAAACGGTATACAATAAAATAAATCTAAAAGTCTCTAGTAGTACTTCAACATTGTCAGAAACATTATTTAGAGATGAAGGATCTCTGGAGTTAGCAAGTATCATACAAATTGAGAAAAAAAATCTGTAAAATTCCTTTACTCGTTATGAATATTTCCTTTTATTAGGAATAGTGAAGTGTAGTCCAATTTAGTTCAGCACATAGTCATTTAATAACAAATACTCCCTGATCAAACATTTTTATTGGGTTTTAGTTCTGCGATACTAAATTCTTACCAAACAGTTTCTAACTATTCCGCACTGGATTTTTGGGCATAATTTAAAATAAATTAAATAAGTAGTTTTATTTTTGTGCAAAAATTAAAATTAATTGAATAAGGAGATGTTTTACGTTGATTTTTAAAACAATATATTTGGTCGCCATTTTGTTCCGTCATCTTGAGTAGTACAATTTTACCAAGTTGTCTGCACAAAATTTGAAATCAATCTAGTAACTAGTTTTTTAAGTTTATTTTTTAAATATTTTATTAGGTCGCCATTTTGGATTCGTACCAAAATTTTACCAGTATAATAGTTTTCAATTTAAAGCTTCCCTCGCAAAACATATTTCTCAATTCCGTCGGTCTGTCTATTCGTGGCATAGCTAAAAATTTACTTACAAGTTTGACTTCAAATTGTGGTGAAAAATTAAGGAGCATATTATGGGGATGAGATGACACGCTAAAATCTTGGTAAAAATTCAATATAGCGGAACAAAATATTATTAAAAAACTACTTAACCAATTTACATCAAATTTGCACAAAATTCAAGTATTACGTAGTAATGAACTGGTAATATTTTGGTAAAAAACCAGTATGGCGTAAGAAAATGGAAGCCTAGTGAAGTGTTAAGAAATTAATTAGTAAACAAATTATCCAATTTACCTGAAATGTTGTACAAAAATCAAGTACTGCATTAGAATGAAATGGTTAATATTTTGGAACGAATCCAAGAGAGTATAACCAAGTGGCGGCCTAGTAAAATATCAGACTGAAAAAACTACTTATTACATTAATTTCAAATTTTGTGCAGGAATTAAGTGTGATATAGAGATAAATTGGTAGAAATTATGGAACGAATTCAAGATGGCGGAATAAAATGAAGACCAAATAAATTGTTTATTACCGCAAAAAAACCTTTTATTCAATTGACTTTAATTATTTCACAAAAATTAGAGATAAAAGTTTGGTATGAATTCAACATGACGGAATAAAATGGCGGTGTAAAAAAATTAAAAAAAAATCAGTGTAAAAAATTGCTTATTCAATTTATTTTTAATTATGTAAAAAAAATCAAGTATGGCATAAGTAGAAACTAGAAAAATACTGGTACGAATTCAATATGGGGAAAAAATGACGACCAATAAAATGTTTGAAAAGACAGAATATATGTGTTACTAAATGATTATGTGCGGAATTAGATTGTGTCACACTACACTAATACTAACAAAAGGAAAGATTTATAACGAGGGGAGGGAAGTTCCGGGTATAGGAAATGTATCGATTTTTTGTAATAATTTTTTTAACATTTCACTAAACGCCGTTTGATTTCGCCATACTGGATTTTTACCAAACTGTTATCAGGTCATCCTTATAAAACCCTTACACCCGTATTCACTAAAGAGGTTTAAATTTAGACCAGGTTTAACTTGACACTTATGGGTTTAAAATGACATAAGCAACAACTGAATAAATAATTTTTCTAAATGTCACAATTACTAAACCACAGTGACATTAGCGAAACATAACTGGCTAAGAGTTTTAAGTACCATGGTAACTAGACCTGGTCTAACTCTTAAATCTTTTTATAGTGAATACGGGGGTAAATGTTTGACCAAAATTTGAACTCAATCGTTAGTAGTTTTTTAGATTTCCCGAACAGACAGACCGACAGGTAGATGGATGGAATTTAGAAAACATGTTTTTCGATTCGATACATTTCCTTTTACGAGGGAAGTAAAAACAAAAAACAATTATCAAAATTTTGAAAATATACTGATCGTAATCGTAATAATTAATTAATCAGTTAATACACCTGCATTTTATATAATGTTTACTTGACGCACATAAAAAAATTAAAGATACTTATGATTCTAGTTAAAACGTAATGGAAATTTCACATTATTTCTATCGGAATGTAAGTTGTTATGTTGCTTACATCCCGTAGTTGAGGGCAACCGTTATTTTGTTGAGTAACTTTCCCTTAAGTCCGTCAATATAGTGTCAAACTAGGTTGTTTAAATACAGAGAGGGGGAAAACATTTTGAATACTGAGCCACATTTAAACAAATTAATATTTTCGACTAGTAAACGCGTCCGAACGTAGCTACCCGAGTGGTGGGGAACACACAGAAAAATAGAACAAAGCTTGCCACTTGAGTAAACCACTTTATCCATCTGAACAAGCTTTAATCCCTGGTTTATAAGTTTACTTTACCTTTTGTGCCAAATGTGCAAGCCAGGTATAGGAATTGAAAGGAAGTACGTTAGTAATTAGTGTATAAGGTTGCTAACCGTCCTGAATTTCTGCGGACATCCCGCATTATATTTTCATTTTTCTCGCTTGTCATACATAATTGTTAATTAAAACGCTAAATATCCTAATTTTATTTATTATTAAAAAATACCCTGCACTGAGTGTCTCGCAGTGGAATTCAGAGCCCGAGCATATACCTTTATATCTTAGTATGTATATGTATGTACAGTATTCGGACATTATATTAATATATATATATAAGGTGTAACGTTTATTCGGGTTAGGACTCCTCTGACCTTCCCAAAATATTTAGTACTTGTATCGAATTTCCTGTTTTATTTGACAAATTTTACTTTTTTGATATCTTACACGGTATTCAAGTAATTCAGAAAAATGTGTTTCAAAACATGGACAATGTTGATGGTTTTAGCATCAGCTTGCTTTTGCTGTAGCAACACTGACCTATTTTGGTGCTTCTATCGGGCTCCCTGCTTTATTTTACAAATTTCATGTCGCCGGGACAGACAGTTTTCATGGTTTTTAGCTTTTATTTAGGTAATACAAAAGCTGATACTAAACCCATTAAAACTATCCATGTTTTTAAACACAAGTTTCTAAATTAATTTAAGTAATCCAAGGGACATTTAAATTTGTAAAATAAACCTGGAAGCCCGATAGATATATAGTCACTTTATAGCCGTATTAATTACGGTTTATCTTGTGCCAAAATTGAATCAAATATCCCCAGAAAAGTAAATTTTAACGCACCGCATTTTGATAACAAAGTGTTTCAGGACCCTGGTTCATGGGAACCAAATACCGGAACGAAATTTTTAGACACTTTAAATATATTATACTAAAACATATGTTACCTGTTTATTATTTTATAAAAGCGTATTATATATTTGCGGCGATAATAAAATTATGGGGAATATATTAAAAGTCTGAGCGTTTTTCATGCAAGCATTTAGAATATTTCCGTAGTTTACACTATACCATGTCGTTATGAAAGCAGGAGGAGGTTATCAATTCGGCCCTATATATTCTGGGATAGTATGACCGATCTGAAGGGTTCAGCAAGTTTTCAGGGTAGTTAGGGAAGGGAAATGGTATAAAAATATCGTGTTTCATATGGTTTTCGGGGTTTTTAATGACAGGAAGTTCAATTTTACTTATGAGTTTAATTTTTACGATGTGTATTGCTGATTTTTTATAAATATGTATAAATTGGACTTTTTATATATTAGTACCGTGATTCTGGAAAAATTTCATATACAATGGACTACTTGTTTATTTTATTAGGGGCGTCCAAAACTTTTAACCTAGATTTAGAGCTCGAAAACTTTAAAGCTGACTTTTTCAATATAACTTTGTACAAACAGAACTAAAAAGGATGAAATAAAAAAAATTATAACAAAATAAAACCAACAAAGAAAATACTAAAAAGGAAAAAATAATATATTATTCCATCTTGGAAATTTTACTTTATGAAGTCGGCGTTAAACTACTAATGACAGTAAATAGACATTACTCCCGTGGTACTAGACTCAAGTCACTCAATACATAATAAATATCTTTTGTAAGTAATTAAGAATTAGTTTCACAATATCCACTTCATAAGTTCTAATTTTCGAGAGACATTAAAATAACTTATTATTTACATTTTAGTGCTCTTTTTGAATTGGATTATATTTTGTTGCCTTTTGCCTTGTTTTTATTTTTATTATTATGTAAAATGAAAAAGTTAAAGCTATTATACACTATATTGTTAACCAACACATGCATAGTAGTTTCGTCAGATGCTGACGCTACACTTTGAAAGATTATATTATATGTATATTTTTTTCAACCTCTGACGAAGCTACTCTCTAGAGAAGCATATTAAGTGTTGTTTAATAAATATAGTGGAAGTGTTTTAATTTTTATATATTACATAATTTTATTAGGTTTAGGTAAGGCTCTTCACCTGATATCAGAAGAATAAATTTAGTTTTATTACTGACATAGATGTAATTATAATCTTAATAGGTTGAACATTAAATATATTAAAAATTTTATTTAGGGACTGTCCCTATGGTAAACCCTATTTTTTACGCTAAGACGAGGACCCAGATAAATAGATTATTTCACGACTTTCATTCAGACGATCAGTATATTTTTCGTCAGCTATTTTTAGCATTTCGCCTTAATATTCATTTTATTAACTTGCTGTCGTTGAAAGCAGCCAATAAAGTGTAAAAATAACACCGTTTACTATCAATATAAACAGAAATAGGTTCCATCATGCAACACCTACTAATCCAACATAATTATAAAGTTAATTAAAAAAATACATCGGGGGGCTCAAATGTAAGATTTGCTTGTAATAAAGAAAAATTTAATCTTCACCTTTAATATGAAGGATTGGCCAAACTAATAGTTTGGCAAACATGGCAAAATAAGTCTTTCAGGAAAGAAAAGGTAAAATAGTGCAATTTTATTTAAAAAAAAAATTTTTGTTTAAATTTTTTTATAAAGAACTTTTTAGTTTTTACGCAACTCAAAAAATATTTAAATATGTTATTTGAAAAATATTCAAAACAATGATAGCAACAAATAATTTCTTAAGCTGAAAAAAAAATTAAAATGATTCAAAAGACTATTCTGTCATTTCTACTTAAAGATCCACTAACAATTACTTTGTTCTTAAAGTTACATTACCAAAATATAATTTCGAGACCATTTTACAATTTAGATGACATGCCAAAGGCATTATACATTGCATCTACATTACAAATACGGTGCATGCCGAATTGAAACCTTTTATTTTTAATGGTTTTAGAGATATGGTGATCAATAAGTCAGTCTGTAGCTTTTCTAATTCATTATGTATATATAGATAATGCAATAAATATGCTCTTTAATTTTGATTTTAAACGAATAACCCCTTTTTTTGTTAGTCCGAAATTAAGAAAATAGCTGTTTGTCGAGTACATAAAGTGAATTTTAGAACTAATTTAATAAAGTAAAACAATACTAAATTCAAAATTATGATTTACAAAAACTTAGGTAAAATTTTATAGACTCCTATGTACACTTTTCCTTGGCCAGTTGAAATATGTGATGAGATCATAAGGAAAGAAAAAAACAAGGCTTCGTGATTTCTGGAAATAAATAAAAATCAAAGTTGGAACGTCGCGCGCCGCCTTTGATAAAGCCGCTCTGTTGCTCACTGAAACAATATCAACGTTCAACCCCAAACAATATCGTATGCTTTTTTATCTTAAAGGCAGAAATAAAATATTACATACAAAAATGGGAGGTATGTTCTAAAATATCGTTTGTTTAATTAGGAAATAAATTGTGCTAAAGTGCAGACGTCAAAGTAGTAGTTTTTATCTTTGCATCCTGGCTGCTTCTACAATCGTTTTTGTGCATGTACTACGTGCACACGCCTAAAAACGACTCTGCACCTAGCTAACATTGACCTCTATGCACATTCATCTGCGAACGAACACGGCTTAACCTCGCTCATCAACCATGCAGCCTACCCTTTAAAAAATAGAGGACGATATCAGAGAACTTTCTTTAGGCTGCCTTTAAAAAAAATGGAACCTTTGATTTAGAAAAGTACATGCGTAACTGATTTATCTTCCTGTTCATATCCTCTGCAAAGAAAACTTCACATCGTGAAGAAGGAAGATGGAGGATGACTTAGATCAGCTGTCGCTATATCATTAATGCAGAGTCTAGTAGCGAGATTAATGGTTTTGTTTAATTATCATGCAATTTAGACTTTTTCGGTGACTGCCTGATTCACTAACAATTTTTCTATTCAAATGTTTTTTCAAGCACCTATTTTCAAAAGCTATAGAATTAGAGAAACTCCTCTATTAGAATTGCATACTCTATATATGTTTCTATTTTACTAAATCTGATTTAAAATAATAAACTAGCACGAAAAGCAAGGCCTTGCATGTAGGAAGATCCAAGAGTGCATGAGGAGGCGCGAATCTCCCATTAGGCTGTGTAGATTGAAGCCTGGAGTTCCCAAGGAAATAGGGTAGGTAAATTATTTGATCAAATAAAAATTAATAAAACTAGGTATTTCTGATACCAAAATCATTTACGCCCTACATACATAGGTCATATCTTTGATTCATGAATAGGGCCCAAGTTAAGGCTATCCCAGATAGATTTTCGTAATGGATGGCATAAGGATATGTTCGTAACAGTGCACCGCACCTACCCTGGCTTCTACTTTGCACAGTATGATGATGCGATGTACTGCATTGATGTAGTTTATTAACTCAATTACCTCTTTAATAAAAGAATAAGGTCATACCAGGATGACCTGGTAATATTTTGGTAAAAATCCAATATGGTGAAACAAAATGGCGGCCTAGTGAAATGTTAAAAAAAATTATTAAAAACTTCCAATTTATCTCAAATTTTGCACAAACATCAAAGTATTATGTTGGAATCAACTAGTAAAATTTTGGTACGAATCCAAGACGGCGGAACAAAATGGAGGCTTAATAATATATTTAAAAATTAAGCCTGAAAAAACTACTTAATAGATTGATTTCAAATTGTGTATCATAACTAACTGTGGTATAGAGTTCAACTAGTAAAATTCTGGTACTAATTCAAGATGGCCGAATAAAATGGCGGTCAAATAAAATGTTTATAATCGTAAAAAATCATCCTCTCAGGTTTTACATATCTCACATTTCAGCGTCTCTATATGCCAAAAAATATGTTCTCTCAATTCCGTCGTTCCGTCTATCAGCCTGTCTGTCAGTTCGCGGAATAGCTTAAAAACTCCTTACCAGATTGACTTCAATTGTTACCTGACAACCTTTTCGGAAACATCAAATATGGCGGAACAATGTTAAACAAATTATTACTAAAAAAAACTTATTATCCAATCCAATTTTCCTAAAATTTTGCACAAAAATCAAGTGTTGCATAGGAATGAACTGGTAACATTTTGATATCAATCCAAGATAGCAAAACAAAATAGCGGTCTAATAAAATATTTAAAAAATCAGCCTGAAAATACTACTTATTAAATTAATTTCAGTTTTTGTGCAAGAATTAAGTTTGATATAGAGATAAACTGGTAAAGTGGTGGTACAAATGTAAGATGGCGAAACCAAATGGCTACGAAAGTTTTTAAAAAATCAATGTAAAAAGATCTGGTTCAATTGACTTTAAACTTTGCAGAAAAATTAAATGTGAAAATAGGATAAACTGGTAGGAATTCAACATAACGTAACAAACTGGCGGTACGTGTTAATGTAAAAACTACTTATTGGCTACTACTACTATTATGGCCAAACGTCAAGTGTGGCATAGGTAGAAAGGAACTGATAAAATATTGGTAGGAATCCAATATGATCGTACAAAATGGCGCCCAATAATAATATTTGAAAGCACAGTATGTGTAACACATATATACTGTGACTATGTATTGAACTAAATTGGGTCACACTTCACTATAACTAACAAATGGAAAAAAAATCATAACGAGGAAAGTTCCGGATAAAGGAAAATTACCCATTTTTTTAGTTTAATAATTATTGTTATTACTGTTGTTTTAAATAAAAATATGGTTATATTAAATATTATTTATTGAACTCAGGAAATAATCTTACCAAATATCCCACGTGCATCTAGTTTTTCCTATAGAAAAAATGATCAATAGTATTCGCGCAAGTGGAAAAATCCCGTATTCCACTCAGATTTTTAAAATCACTCACGCTCCTACTATTTGTTAAACAAATTACTTAGAAACTCGTCTTTCCTATTTTTTTCGGAAAAATTAGATGCACTAGGGGTCCCGATAATTTCCTATGTCATAACTCAGAAATTAAGGCTAGATATAATATGTAGAATAGAATATATTACTTTGGATATAAAATTCAAATAAATTCATGTTAAAACCTGGTAAGTTTTCCAAGACAATAATAATTATTACACTCATAACAACGTACACAAAGCCAACAAACCACTTAAAACAAATGATAAGAAAACTGAAACGAGCCATATTTGTTTTGATTCCCGTAAGCGTAATTCTAGAAATTAGATGACTCCAATTAAATATACATAGCCGTTATGGTTTACTGTAAATGCAAACAGGCCATAAAAGTTATTTATCTTTTTTTTTCGGAATAAATTCATTGCAGAAACATATTTTCTAATGTTGATTTAATGTAATTGTATATTAACGCATAAAAAATAGTGTAGAATTACTTGTGGTTTAGTAAGACCGCGCTACCCATTTTGTTCATCCCTCAATATTTAATGTTACTGCTTATATAACCACTTTTCCTTGGCCAGTTGAAATATGTGATGAGATCATAAGGAAAGAAAAAAACAAGGCTTCGTGATTCCTGGAAATAAATAAAAATCAAAGTTGGAACGTCGCGCGCCGCCTTTGATAAAGCCGCTCTGTTGCTCACTGAAACAATATCAACGTTCAACCCCAAACAATATCGTATGCTTTTTTATCTTAAAGGCAGAAATAAAATATTACATACAAAAATGGGAGGTATGTTCTAAAATATCGTTTGTTTAATTAGGAAATAAATTGTGCTAAAGTGCAGACGTCAAAGTAGTAGTTTTTATCTTTGCATCCTGGCTGCTTCTACAATCGTTTTTGTGCATGTACTACGTGCACACGCCTAAAAACGACTCTGCACCTAGCTAACATTGACCTCTATGCACATTCATCTGCGAACGAACACGGCTTAACCTCGCTCATCAACCATGCAGCCTACCCTTTAAAAAATAGAGGACGATATCAGAGAACTTTCTTTAGGCTGCGTTTAAAAAAAATGGAACCTTTGATTTAGAAAAGTACATGCGTAACTGATTTATCTTCCTGTTCATATCCTCTGCAAAGAAAACTTCACATCGTGAAGAAGGAAGATGGAGGATGACTTAGATCAGCTGTCGCTATATCATTAATGCAGAGTCTAGTAGCGAGATTAATGGTTTTGTTTAATTATCATGCAATTTAGACTTTTTCGGTGACTGCCTGATTCACTAACAATTTTTCTATTCAAATGTTTTTTCAAGCACCTATTTTCAAAAGCTATAGAATTAGAGAAACTCCTCTATTAGAATTGCATACTCTATATATGTTTCTATTTTACTAAATCTGATTTAAAATAATAAACTAGCACGAAAAGCAAGGCCTTGCATGTAGGAAGATCCAAGAGTGCATGAGGAGGCGCGAATCTCCCATTAGGCTGTGTAGATTGAAGCCTGGAGTTCCCAAGGAAATAGGGTAGGTAAATTATTTGATCAAATAAAAATTAATAAAACTAGGTATTTCTGATACCAAAATCATTTACGCCCTACATACATAGGTCATATCTTTGATTCATGAATAGGGCCCAAGTTAAGGCTATCCCAGATAGATTTTCGTAATGGATGGCATAAGGATATGTTCGTAACAGTGCACCGCACCTACCCTGGCTTCTACTTTGCACAGTATGATGATGCGATGTACTGCATTGATGTAGTTTATTAACTCAATTACCTCTTTAATAAAAGAATAAGGTCATACCAGGATGACCTGGTAATATTTTGGTAAAAATCCAATATGGTGAAACAAAATGGCGGCCTAGTGAAATGTTAAAAAAAATTATTAAAAACTTCCAATTTATCTCAAATTTTGCACAAACATCAAAGTATTATGTTGGAATCAACTAGTAAAATTTTGGTACGAATCCAAGACGGCGGAACAAAATGGAGGCTTAATAATATATTTAAAAATTAAGCCTGAAAAAACTACTTAATAGATTGATTTCAAATTGTGTATCATAACTAACTGTGGTATAGAGTTCAACTAGTAAAATTCTGGTACTAATTCAAGATGGCCGAATAAAATGGCGGTCAAATAAAATGTTTATAATCGTAAAAAATCATCCTCTCAGGTTTTACATATCTCACATTTCAGCGTCTCTATATGCCAAAAAATATGTTCTCTCAATTCCGTCGTTCCGTCTATCAGCCTGTCTGTCAGTTCGCGGAATAGCTTAAAAACTCCTTACCAGATTGACTTCAATTGTTACCTGACAACCTTTTCGGAAACATCAAATATGGCGGAACAATGTTAAACAAATTATTACTAAAAAAAACTTATTATCCAATCCAATTTTCCTAAGAT
>JAUTXW010002178.1:0-17500 GCA_030620095.1 Kuschelorhynchus macadamiae | reverse complement strand
TGTTGAATTGGTACCAGTTTATCCCGATATCAAATTTAATTCGTGTGCAAAATTTGAGGTCTAGTGAATATGAAGACGTTTTTTCAATATTTTATTTAGCCGCTATCTTCAAACCAAAACTTTACCAGTGTAACTCTGTATCACACTTAATGCCTCCACAACATTTGAAATCAATCTAATAAACAATTTTTCATGTTGATTTTTAAGTATCTTATTAGGCCGCGATGCTCCATTACGTTTTGCTATCTTGGATTTGTACCAAAATGATACCAGTTCATTTATATGTAATACATGATTTTTGTGCAAAATTTGAGATAAATTGGATAAATAGTCTTTTTAATAATATTTTCTTTTTAACATTTCACTAAACCGCTATTTTGTTCCGCCATATCGTATTTTTGTTAAAATGTTACCAGGTCATCTCCATATGACCCTTAAAATTTTTAACCAAAATCTGAAGTCAATCGGGTAACTAATTGTTTAGCTATGCCGCGACAGACACACCAACGGAATTGAGAAAATATGTTTTCTTGGCATCTAGGCACGCGAAAACGTGAAGATATGTAAAACCTATAAAAATGAATATGGATTAAAAAGTAGAGTACATTTCATGTTTCTTGTCCAAATTTTGCATTCTAACATATATTTCCGGCCGAATTTTGTTTACCAAACCAAGGTAATTAACACATAGTAAATAGGTGAGTCCTGTCAAACATGACATCGGAGTAGATGCTTTCTTCAGTATACGGGTGTTTGAGAAGTAGTTTTATTTGTATGTTTTGCTTTAAATGGGATACTGGGCACCTATATAAAGCATAGCTTATTTTAGTATGTTTTTTCCTATAATAATATACCAGTTCTAAACGGCCGGGTTTTTTGATTTTTGAATAATTCATTACAAATATTACACACAGCAAGATGACGTAGTGTTGTCAGTAGGGCGATTTCGATCTACTTGCCGCAAACTGGCAACTTCGACCGAATAAAATCAACATCTTTTAATTTGATATCTTAGGGATTTTATTACATTATTAATAAATGAAAGTGAGAGAGATATATAAGGAAATATAATATTAAAATACCTTTGCCTTTAGTTAATTTTTTCAAAATACTCATAATTTACAGTGCCTAGTTCAATAAAAAAAATGTTTCATATTATCCTCAAAATATTAATGCAACATGTATAAAAAATGATGCCACCTAGCTAACGAATTTAAATTTTCGCCATTGAATAAGTCCTTTTATAATGGCAAAGATAATAATGTATTATTTTATTTGTCTAGTGGCCGTTAACAACTATAAAGCATGTTTATTATACCTTGATTAAATGTTTTAAATCAATATTAATATGATATTCTCAATAAGATAAACCAATTATTCCTTTTGTATGTAACCTCAAAGACCTATCAACGTAAGCATTTTTTTTCTGATTATATCAAAATGTAAGAAGTAAAATTTGATTTATTTAAATATACATATTTATATTAAACAGTTTTAGCATATTTTATTTGGCAATCAACATACAGAATTAAAACTGACAGAAGACCATTAAGTCTTCAAGCAAAAAGGCAAATATGTTTTGTACTTGAAGCTCTGTACTCATTATAGCAGATAACCGTCGTCAAAATCACAAATATATTTATTGCTTTTCTTAAAAAAAGATGCATCGAGTTACATATCCAGTTAAAGAAACTTAATATCCTAAATCATGTAACACTTGTGCCGTACACTGACCCTGCGTATTAATTACAACTGTTCACTGTTCTTTTTATAATTGGTCTAGACTCTTTTTTAACAAGGGATAGTGAAGTATGACTGTTCATTTATATTTTGACACTTACCTACAGCTTTAATTATATAAGATACCAAAAAAAACTTTAAATACAAAAGTTGGAGTTTTTTTATATTATCTTTGAAGAATATCACACATTTGTAAAATTCTTTAAGCCAAAAAATGAACACAATCTATACTGTTTAGGCACGCTCTGTATCTCAATATTTCATTAAATGAGTTTTTGGTGCTAATTTTAACCACCCTTCTTTTTGTTAGTTTTTTCAACGCATTGCCTCTTATTATAGACTGTTGCAATATATATATATATATATATATATATATATATATATATATATATATATATATATATATATATATATATATATATATGCAATATATATATATATATATATATATATATATATGCAATATATATATATATATATATATATATATATATATATATATATATATACGTGTTTATTTTTACTCCTTCACGGATTGAAAAATACAATGTGTTTTCATTCCGGGTGTACATCCGTTCACTACTGTCGTTTTGAAAAGAACAGTTTTGCTGACGTTTCGCCAAAATCACGTTTGGCATTTTCGAAGCTTTCTTTCTCGCGTCCGAATAGAGACTCTAGATTTCTGAATTCTCTCTATGTTACTGAATAAGGCTGTTAATATCTAATATTCCTGTAACGTAGCTACGGTCGGGAGCGGTCCGCCCCGTATATCACTATTAGGCGAGTGCCACTTGTCACACTATGCTTTTTCTAATTAATTTAATTTTTTTCAAATTCAGTATTCAAGACTAAAAATGAGTTAACTAAATGTTATTTACTTTAATACAATTTTCTCACGATAAAGCAGGATACAAATGAAAATCTTTTGACGTCTCCCCTTCCCTATTTCTTCATTAATATTGTTTTAGGATTGGATTTTTTCCATGTTTTTTATCCTCTGTTTAAAAATACCGAGTTTGCTACAAAATATTGCTAATTTTAATAAATTAGCTGCTGCCGTAGTTGACAAGCACACAATTTTAAAACTTAATTTTAATTTATTCTAATAAGAAATTATTGTTTAGAATAGAAGATAATCCTTCCATTAGCAATCACAAGCAATTCCACACATTATCAGACATAATTTTTTAAAATCTCCATTTTTATTATTTTTCTCCTTCAATTATTTTTGTATTTCTCGTGTATTATAACATTTTATCTTACTGTAGGTACTATATATTGCGGTACAGTGTGCCTATGGAAGAACGTAGAAGGGTTAATGAAAAAGATTAGAAAACTCAAAATAACAAAAATTCATTGAAGACATTGAAAACGTCAAAACATTTTTACTAAGTAAAAGGCGATTAAAATTTCCACTTAATTTATTTCACAAAAAATGAAACACATCACAATGTTTCGCTAACACTGTTGCTTCATCAGATGCTAGATCTTGACTGCAATTTTATTTAATGTGTCTGTGATGAAGTCACAGTGTTAGCCAAACAATTGTCATATGTATTTTTTGTAAAAAAAATGAAATGAAAATTTGTGTGTGTGTGTGTGTGTGTGTGTGTGTGTGTGTGTGTGTGTGTGTGTGTGTGTGTGTGTGTGTGTGTGTGGGTGTGTGTGTGTGTGTGTGTGTGTGTGTGCGTGTGTGTGTGTGTGTGACGTGTTGTTTTATTTTAAAGGTACTATTTATTTATTTAATTTAAAGGCTTTTAGTTAGTAATTAGGATATATTTTTTCTGATAGGTCTGACGATGCCCGACCGGGCGAAACACGTGTAAGCAGTTTTATTTTATTATAAACTTTGACTGAGACCGAGACTTAGCGTCTGTTTATTGTTTAATTTAGAAACAGGTCTCTTTGTGAATAATGGATGATTTACTACAATTTCAAACACTCGTGCCGAGCTGAATTTAATGTAATTTCTATTGGTGGCCAACATCGACATGTCGTAGTGTAGACATCATTTGATTTATATACAACAAAGGAATCGAGAATTTTAATTTAAACTGGCATCCTTATAAACCCATTATCTTTTATGTTTATAACTGTTTTCTATTGTCTTTCACCTCTCATACACTTTAACTTTCATTATTAATAAATAGCAATCTTTCTGCATTTAAGCGACTAAAAAACCGAACAATTGATATTTGACAATTTAGCTAGAATTAAAGTTGGGTTTAACTTCAGCCGTATATCACCGATTCTTAAAAATATGGATTCATTAAAATATCAAAATTAACACATTAATACAAAGAGAGATGCTGGCTACTCGGACATCCAGAGCCATAAAACAAAAAAAAATCAAAAGCTAGTTTAAAGATATTCAAACTATATATTTTTTAATTTATAGAGAAATAACCTACACATTTCCTGCAAAACATTTTTCCATTTTAAAAGTTTACTTTTAAAAAATTGAAACCCGGCTATAACACTTAGCCCAAATTTTATACGATATTAATAATTTACTAGCCTAACTTTATGATGATATTTTTTTAACTTAAATTTCCAAAAATTAATTTGATTCAGGTTTTTTTACTCACACTTATGAGCAAATACAATGCCACCTAAAACTTATCCTTAATAATACCATTGTATAATAAGAAAATAATACCAACGACAGTTTTTATGTCGCATATATTCTTGTACAACGAGTCTGATTTCTGACTTTCTATTTAGCTCCTGATTATATTTTGTTAATCAATTTGAATGAAAATTTGATTGTTAGAAAAACCAAAGAACAATTGGCATTCCGTCATATTTAT
Organism: Kuschelorhynchus macadamiae; assembly: GCA_030620095.1. Lineage (NCBI taxonomy): Eukaryota > Metazoa > Arthropoda > Insecta > Coleoptera > Curculionidae > Kuschelorhynchus > Kuschelorhynchus macadamiae. The sequence goes on along the minus strand of JAUTXW010002178.1, from coordinate 12,950 downwards.
AGCAGGGTACAAGACTAGTTTATAAAACATATATTATTATTATTAGCCAGCAATCATCATAATTTAATGGCAAAAAGTTATCTATCTGTAACAAATGCCGTAAATCACAGTAAACAAAGTGACCATTCCGTGTCGAAGGCCGGAAATTACCCTATCCTGACCGGATATATGCTAGCATATGTTTTATGTCTGACACTGGCTGTAATTTTACCTGGTATATCAAACGAGTTATAATAAATACGATTTTGAAATATTATATGACACACAAAATAAAGTACCAACGAAATTATACAAAATTTTCGGTTTCCACAAAATCAGAATAAGGATCAATATTTAACAAAAAAAATAGAGGGTGTTTGGGAAAAGGAAAATAGCTACGATATGGTCAGACTAGTCCCTTGAAACACATAGTAAAAAACAGCCTCGGTTGCAAGGGTCATATCTGGTTAGTATTGTTATAACAGAGGGTGTCTGAAACTGGTTTGACCAGGCCATATCTCAAAAGCTAGAATCGCGTCAAAAATGGAGGATTTTGAGGAATTTGTATAAATTAAAAAGTTTTTTTTCGCCCATAAAGCCATTTTTAAAGCCATAACACTCAATTCAATATTCGGTAACATTAATTTTATATACATTTAATCAAATATCTGTCTGGAAATCTATCCCAACAAATTGTTGGTGCTAAAAGTGCGTTTTGTCATATAATGTTTGTATTCATTTTCTAACACATACATTTTCTAATCACCGTAACACAAAATTCCCGTATCCCAAATGAACATAAATAAGTATTTGCACTATACTACTATCAACATATCTGTTTTTTACCGTAATTTACAGAAAAAAAACTGCAGCGCCATTCCCTATTTTCGAATTGTGTGTTATAAAATAAGGAACATTCCATACCAAAATATTTTTTTTTAATTTTGTGACTTTTTAAACAAAAACCTTCAATACTGAATTTTTAACACTGCAACTAATAATATAAGGTCAATATTAAAAATTTGTTTAATTAATCCTTTTCTTATCCCAGCGAATCCTACAATAACCCTTAATTTCCTAAAGTACCTACCGTTCTCATATCAGAGAATAATCAGTGAAAGGTTTTTGTGCAGGTACGTTGGCCTCAAAGTAGCGTATAACTAGCAGATATGAGGAGTAGAAGAGAGATCAAATACATATTGCAGATAACCGGAATATTAGAACAACAGCAGCAATATTTTAACTGAAAGTAATTCAGACAAGGACGATTACACATAGAAAACAATTCATATTCGTGTGACAAATGTAGAGCTGGTAAAGATATTGAGATGAGAAAAAAGAAAAAATCTAAGGCTTTAGAGTTTAAACTATTCGAACAATAACCCAAATAAACATAGAAAATACACACCTGCAGGCTACCTCCAAAAAGAAACTTTTATCAAATATTTAGGGTATTAAATATTATTTCTTGAGGTTTGTTTCGAATACAATAAGGTGTTATGTAAAAATAAGACCACCGTGGCCTTAATGAAATAAATAATGGATTTAATTTTTTGGACATCAAGTGATGATGAGCGTTGTTAATTTATTTTTCTTGGAAACCAAAAAGGACAAATAAAACATGTGAAAACTCCACAATCATATAACATTAGCTACATAGCTAGTTTTCTTTAAGTAACAATTAGCTGCAGTCGCGTAAGCAGGCCTTGGCTGATGAAAGTCAGACCCTCAGATAAGCCATAATAACAATTTTACGATTGATTTTATTTATTCAAAATATTTTTAAAAAACTTCTGTTATGCTTAGCCTGGCTGATTTTTAACAACACATTTACAAGTTTTTAAATCTAGCATCTTTTTCTATATTTAAAAACGTTTTACATCTAAGTGAAATCTGAAGGACAACCGCCATATTGATAGAAGAAAAAGAAAAACCAAACTGTCTGAGTGATATAAGACATTATTTTATAGCACGAGCCCTAGTATAGTTCTAAAGGGCGAGTGAGATTAAATGTTTCATGAAACGAGTATTTTATACTATTTTTTCTATTGTATGTACTATATTTAAAAAAAAATTATTTTTTACAAAAAATATTTACTGCTGAACATTTTCAAGTTGGTGACAATGTACGCCAAAACTGACAATTACATGTGCGTCAATTTGGTTTTTCAGATTTGAGACATGACTGGCTTCAAATTCGAGATTGGTTATGTTTAATTCGTACTACAAATTTACTAGTTTATCTCTATATCACACTTAATGGACGCCCAACATTTGAAATTAATATAATAGGTAGTTTTTCAGATAGCCATTTTGTATCGTCATATTGAATTCGTACCAATTAATACCTGTATCACATTCAATTTTGCTGCAAGGTATGAAATCAACTCTATATCACAATTAATGGATTTTTTAACTTTAATTTTCAACATTTCACTAAGCTGCCGTTATGTAAGTAGCTACTTCGCGAACGCTGAACGGACAGATAGACCGACAGACAGACCAATGGAATTGAAAAAAAAACCTGGAATTTTCTTCACGCCATATGGGATTTATACCAAAATGTTACCAGATCATACCCATATGACTTAATTTTTTATTAAAATTTGAAGTCAATCAGGTAAGTAGTTTTCTAGCTATGCCGTGAAAAGACAGACCGAGGCGCGACGGAGGGAAGTAAAAAGATAATATTTAATGCATATTGTTTCAAATGTATATAAAAAGAAAAATATTATGAACTTTGACTTATCTCAACAACAAAATTACTATTGAAATGCAGGATTCCTAGTATTAACGTTTATTTTAAAATTTTGCTTATATTATGAAAACTGTATAAAAACACAAAAATCCATCTGACCTCTGATAATTATTATATGGCAATGTCGTAATCTCAAAATTATTATTTTTCAATTCTGACCTTCATGTATATTTTTACCAATAAAATCACAACCCAAAATATCGTCGATGTCAAACTATTCGTTTCCCAGCAGATTCTGGAATCAGATCAAAAGTGAAACTGTGTATAACAAAACGTGGAAATAAAATTGAAAATATAACTGGTTGTACGCTCGCTAGTATAAAACATGGAAGGTTTTTAATACAAGGAATTTTAAAATCAACTTTCCAATAAAATGCACTTCAAGCAATAATTATAATTTGTGAAATTTCAAAAAAAAAATCACAAACCAGGTTTGCTTCGTATCTGTGGGATATTTTGCTTACTGGGATTCCAAAATAATAACGATTGTATTTGCAAATGAATACTATAAGTTTTTCAATTATAAGCTATTACAATTAGCAATGGGCGTTTAATCAGTTTACTTTTACAAAGTACAGTAGGCAGTTAATTAGATCTGACATAAAGTGGTTCTTGTATTTAAGGTCAGATAATTGAATAACGAGACAATCACCGGTATAAAAGGGAATTAAAAAAGGTATGCAGCGATTCTAGTTATCCGGGAATAATCTTTTAGGCATAGTATTGTTACAAAGAAAAAATATATAATTCAATATTATGTATAACAGCAAAAAAAATATTGCTTATTTGGATGCTGCGAGCCAATGAATCTTCGAGAAGTCCAGTCTTAGTCTATAAGCAGGTAAATAACAATTCCCAACCAAAATTTCAACATTTCTTTGGATTCCTAGTTATAGCTACACAAAGTAGCTTTTTTATTTTATAGTTTAGGGTTTAAGAAAATAAATCAATTAACCGATTTCCGTAGAATTTGATCTCTCAACTACACTGCTTCTTAGTGTAGATAGAATTTTGATAACGTTAAATATGTACTTTATGCCGTTAAGTAGGTGTAAATATTTAATTAAAACAGCATTTTATAAATATTTACACTTTTCTAAAAGTAAAAAAATAGACAAACAACAGACGATAAAATAATTTTGAAAGCTGGTTGCTGAGACAGAATGTACGTCTAAAGCCTAAGCATTTCTATGACTCTTTTTAAATAATTTTTTTAAGATTTATTTTTTTCCGATTTTTACCAAAATATTACCAGGTCATCCCCACATAACGCTTAATTTTTGACCAAGACTTAAAGTCAATCGGGTAAGTAGTTTTTAGCTACTCCGCGAATTGACAGAGGGACAGACAGGCCAATGAGATTGAAAAAAGATATTTTTTGGCATCTAGAGACGCTAAAACGTAAAGATGGAATTTTATTCACTATTACAAACATTTCAACATTTATTCATCTCGAATTCGTACCACAGTCTTACCAGTTCATCTCTACCACAATTAAATCTTACACACAATTTGAAATCAGTTTATTAGGTAGTATTTCAGGCTAAATTTTTAAATATTTTATTCGGCCGCCATTTTGTTTCGCCATATTTGATTCGTACCAAAATTTTACTAGTTAATTACCGCGTAATACTTGATTTTTGTGCAAAATTTGGGGTAAATTAAATAAGTACTTTTTAGTAATATATATTTTTTTAACATTTGACTAGGAAAATGTTACCAGTTCATCCCCTTATGACTTTAAATGATTGATCAAAATTTCAAGTCAATCTCATCTAAAAGTAAAAACATACACGAACAGGCGATAAAATAATTTTGAAAGCTGGTTGCTGTGACAGAATGTTACGTCTAAAGCCCAAACATTTCTACGACTCTTTTCAAGACTTAAAAAATGTTTGGAAATCATGACAAATCTCAATTATAGAGGGGCCTGTCCAAAATTCAGTTTGCAGTTTTTTCCTAATTACTTAAAAATCCAACCTAATAATTTTATTATTTGTGTTTACTTCTTTCGGAAACTAAAAAACTACTTACCCGATTGACTCCAAATTTTGGTCAAAAATTAAGTCGGATGGGGATGACCTGGTAACATTTTAGTAAAAATTCAATATGGCAAAACAAAATGGAGGCTTAGTGAAATCTTAAAAAATGTATTACTAAAAAACCACTTATCCAATTTATCTCAAATTTTGCACAAAAATCAAGTATTATTTAGGTATTAACTGGTAAAAATTTTGGTACGAATTCAAGCTGGCGGAACAAAATGGCGGTTTAGAAAAATATTTAAAAATTCGGCCTGAAAAACTACTTAATGAATTGATTTCAAATCGTGTGCCAAAAATAATTGTGGTACACAGATGAACTAGTAAAATTGAGGTAACAATTCAAGATGGCGGCTAAATATAATATTTGTGAATCATGAAAAAATCACCCTCTCAGGTTTTACATATCTCCACATTTTAGCGTTCCTAGATGCCAAAAAATATGTTTTATAAATTCCGTCGGTCCGTCTGTCTGTCAGTTCACGGTATACTTACCCAATTGGTTTCAACTTTTGGTCAAAAATAAGGGTCATATGAGGATGACCTGGTAACTTTCTCGTAAAAATCCAGTATGGCAAAACAAAATCGCGGCCTAGTGAAATGTTAAAAAAATTATTACTAAAAAAATACTTAAGCAAATTATCTCAAATTTTGCACAAAAATTAAGTATTACGTAGGAATCAACTGGTAAAATTTTGGTAAAAATCCACGATGGCGATACAAAATGGCGGCTTAGTAAAATATTTAAAAATTCAGCCTGAAAAACTACTTATGGATTGGTTTCAAATTGTATGCCATAAATAATTGTGGTATACATATGAACTAGTAAAACCGTGGTACTAATTCAAGACGGCGCAACGAATCACATATATACTAAAACATTTCCTATAGACCAGGTCGCCATTTAACTTAATCATTTTAATTTTTAACGCAACACAATAGCTTTAGCATCAGCGCAAAGTTGGCTTTGCTTTCGCACGGCCTATTAAATTACTTATTTCGGAAGTGATGACAAAATAACATCGCTTGCATTTTAGTTCTATACGTCAAATAACAAGGGTGTTAACATGGATTGTGAGACGTCAGGTAAGTTCTTTATTTTTCAGTTATTATTAACAAACCAGTTGTTCGGAAAATAGTTGAAATATATATTTTATAAAATGGTAATTTTGGTTTAAAAAATCTTGAAATGTTTACGTTTAGCTAAAGTTATAAAAAAAGTTCCGCAAAGTACCCGATATTTCTTTCCTGTCTGAAAAACATATCTTTTGACTAATTTAAAAAAGAAAAATACACATCCCCTTGTTTCCCCCTGTTTTGTTGAATAGAGCACATTTTTTTTCAGGTAGTCATGGAGACCCCGTTGGAAAAGCAATGAAGATTAAGAGAAATGAGCTATTCACAGTGTTAAAAAATAAACAGTTTTTTAAATTATCGTCACTAAAGTGTAATGAACCGTTAGTACGATATATAGTGGTCAAATTTAGTGTTGGTGAACTTTCCGAATATTATATAAAACAAATAAAACTCGTAGTCAAAGTATTTGTAACGAAGCTATTGGCGAAATGGCGTGATTGTAATTATATCTACAACCGTTTTACCAAAAAACACATGAAATGGCTTGATGAACACGTGAAGCTCCTAGAAATACAGCCATCACAGTCTATATCATCAGTACCTCGAGGCAGGCCAAGAAAATCATTCCAGGAGAGTTGTCAACGCAGTAAGAAAATACATGTGCAACAAATTGTATTGAACTTCAGTCCAGAGCAAAATTGCTTGGCTACAGAAACAAGCTTGGTAAAGTCAGGCAAGAGAACTGCGGCCCAAGTTGTGAAATTAGCAATCGAAACTTCGCCGAGACGACTAAAAAAAATGAAAGTGGTACAAAATGCACCCTGTGCTGCTATAAGGCCGTATAGCCCTGAAAAAGTTTTAGGACTTATAGCGGACCTTAGCTTGACAAAAGAAGATTATATCACGATGCGACTTAGAGCAAAAGAAAGCGGGGCCAATATCTATCCTTCATATCATATGATAGCAGAGGCAAAAAGAATGTGTTATCCTGTAAATGTTAGAATAACTGAAAACGAAGCTGTTGTGCCACTGCTTGATCTGCTAATTCATACTTTAAAACGTTTGGCACAAGTCCAGGCTGATGTAATTTTGCAGAATATGTCGGATGACCGTGATACCATCGGAAACTACTATAAATGGGGCCTAGATGGTAGCGGTGGACACAGTGTTTATAAACAAAATTTCGCGAATAATTCAGAATCTGCGGATTCCAACATAATATTGTGTACGATTGTGCCACTACAAATGTCTGACTTTGATAATAACCAAAAAATATATTGGAACAACTCGACACCGTCTTCGACAAGGTATTGTCGTCCAATTGAGTTCAAAATACAAAAAGAAAATGCCCAACACATTAAAGAAATGTAAAGCAGAGTACAAGCACAAATATTACAACTGGAGCCCACATTATTCGTTTTAGGTAATAGGGAAATTAAATTTAAACATAATCTTATATATACGATGCTGGACGGAAAGATTGTCAATATTTTGACTGATACTGCAAGTTCTCAAGCGTGCAATGTTTGTAAGGCTACACCTAAAAATGTTAACAATCTAGAGGAACGAAAGAACAGAGTGTGTGCTGAAGACACCTTCAAATATAGTATTTCTATACAACACGCACATCTTAGATGCTACGAATATTTACTTCATATAGCATATAAATTGGATTTACAGCAGTGGCAAGTAAGGGGTGAAAATGCAAAAGTAAAGGAAAGAAAAAGTAAAATAGCGACTCCGTTTTATAACGAAATGTGCCTGTTTGTTGATCAGCTAAAACAAGGTGGGGGCAATAGCAACGATGGAAACACTGCGCGCAATTTTTTTAAAAACCCTTCGCTTACTTCCAACATAACTAGAATCGATAAAGGAATAATAGAAAAATTTGCAAATATACTTTCCATCATTTCTTGTGGGCACTACATCAACGGGGAAAAGTTTAAAAAGTATTGCTTTGAAACAGCACAATCTCCCTTTATGGATGGTATTAAATGACAGCCAGCGTTCACAAATTATTACTTCATGGAGCTGATATTATAAAATCGTTACCTTTGCCAGCAGGTCAACTTTCAGAAGATGTGATTTAGTTAAGCCATAAAGACAATATTACGCAAGAAAAACTTCAAGGATCAACACCAATCGTGACATATTTAACTGGATGTTTGTATCGTCTGACCCTATTGTGTCGAATATGCGCAAAAAGTCGAAAAAAAAAATAAAACAGAATTTAATGAAGTTGTGTTAAGTATGTTGAGACTGCCTACCTTCTATAGTGGTGATGAGGAAGGTAATGAAGATCGGGAGTCTGATGATGATAGTGATGATGAAAAGGATGATGAGGATGTGGATATAGAATATTTTATTAAAAATTGTACCTTATGTTCATAATATACTAATTTTTAATATAACAATTTGAAGATGCAATTATTTTCTTTCAAATAAAATACATTTATTTTTTTCTAAATATATTTAAATAAAATACATTTATTTTCTTTAAAATAAAAAACTAACCTTAATTAGGCGTTTTTCTAAAATATAAGTGTTAAGTAAACTCCCCATAAGCATTTCTTATCATATTATCGCATAAAATCATATTTTATATTTTTGTCGTTCTAAAACAATATTTTGTCCTTATGTGCGGCGGCTAAATAAAATATTTGTAATCGTGAAAAAACTCAGGTTTTACATATACGTTTTAGCATTGCCAAAAATATGTTTTATCAATTCCGTCGGTCCATCTATCGGTTTGTTTGCCTGTCTGTCAGTTCACGGCATAGCTTCAAAACTGCTTACCAGAGTGACTTCAAATTTTGGTTAAAAATTAAGGGTCATATGAGGATGACCTGGTAATTTTTTGGTAAAAATCCAATATGCCGGAATGGCGGCCAAGTGAAATGTTAAAAAAATATTACTGAAAAACTGATTGTACCTCAAATTTTATATAAAAATCAAGTGTTATATAGGAATGGTAATATTTTGGAATGAATATAAGATAGCAAAAAAAAAAAATGTGGCGGCCTTTTAAAATATTTAAAAAATCAGCCTCAAAACACTACATATTAGACTAGTTTCAAACTTTGTGCAAACGTTAAGTGTGTTACAGAGTTAAATTGGTACGAATTCATCATGACGTAACAAAATGGCAGTGTGGTTATTATAAAAACTACCTATTGAATTTATTTTAAATTACGCCCAAAAATCAAGTGTGGTATAGGTGGAAACTTGTAAATTGGTAGGAATACAATATGACCTAACAAAATGGGGACGAATAAAAATGTTTTAAAAAACAGTATATATGTTACTAAATTACTATGTACTGAACTATTGGGTCACACTTCACTATTCCTAATAAAAAGAAAGGTTCAGAAAGAGGGAAGTTCCGGGTAAAGAAAATTTACCGATTTTTACAATTGGAATAAAATTCTGTACACGTTCTCCAACAAATCATTTCTTAATGTTTCAAAATAAACTAAACACTGGCCATAATGTATTTAATTCTTATTTGGGAAGAGGTGGTAAAGTTTTGTACCTCAAAGTAGTTACATAGATTAAAAATTCTTTTAGTCTAAATAAACCCGAAGCAGGTAAATAACAATTCCTAACAAATTTTTTTTTCATGTTTATCCATCTGCCTCAATGAGGATTTGGAAACCTCAGGAAATTTTAGGAAATTATAATTATACATGATAAAATAATGTTTGTAAGTCATATAAGAAAATGTCAACATATCTTTGCATTCCTACTTATAGCTAATCAAAGAAGCTTCTCTATTTTTCATTTTAACGTTTAAAAAATTGAATCCATTAATACTTTATGAGGGAAATATATAATTAACACCCAAAGAAATTGGTAATATTCCTAATTAGTTTAAACATTAATTACTATGAAATAGCTATAAGCCACATAATTATTATGGCGCCCTCTAGTTGAAGGATAATGACAAATGAGAAAACATTACTCGTGTTTATATATGAAAAGAACATTTTAGTAGTCCAAGCAATTATTTTAAAATGTATGTACAAGACAAACCAACCAATTTGTATCGTTTTGCAAATTTAAGAGCTTGTAAAGGAGAGTTTTTTAATGTATGTTTTCAAAAAATTAATATTTTTTTGTTTTGATTTTTTTTTTGTTTTTATGTTTATTGCATAACTAGCGAGTTTCCAATATTCTGTTAAAGAAAATAAACACAATTTAATAAAACTTTTTTTAGCATTGAGGTTTTTTATTAAATAAAAACTCATTTTCTATGCAACATGCCATATTTGTGTGAAGATCTGACTCACTCATTAGACTCATATGATTCGATCATGCGATGTGCGGTTAATGCGCAGTAACACAATAAAGCATTTAAATTTACCCCCCTACAATTATTATTATTCGTTTAAATAACAGTAGAAATGAGCTCAAGTAAGGTACATTGGAAAATAACCGAAAGCGAATTTTGATATTACTGCATTTTAGGTTTACCATGCATGTTTAATATGAAGTATAAAACGATACGCATTAATATATCCGCTTCCCCTATGCATGGTTCAGTGATTTACCACCATACGACCATCTGCTGATTCATAAAGCGTGGCGGTGCCACCTGTCCCTTAACAAACACCCCGACTTTTACAATAAAGTAGCTTTGTTCTAAGGAATAATGACCAATACCTGAAGATACTGTTATGTTTAAGCCACGTTTTCTACTAAAAGTTCTATGACAAGGCATTAGTACAACAACAAGTTTGTACAATTTGGTTGTCTTGTACGGTCTTGTATCGTTTTTGTTTGCTAGTAAAAAGACAAGTGTTTCCATTTCATACTTGCTGAGAAGTGGTTGCCATCTTGTAACGTTTAATTTTTAAAGTCGATAATAATAGTTTCGCTTACTAATTGGCAAACATTGTTTACCCCCTAAAAATATTTTATAGATCGTTTTTCCTTAGTAAATACCTTAGTTTCATAACTTTATAATATAATTTTAAATGTTTACTTTCAAACTAGTATTGTGTATATTTTGAAATGTAAAAAAAATCGAAAAACCCATTTTTTTTGCAATTTAGCCAATTTAATAATGCATAGAGGTAATCGATAGTTTGCGTTAAGGGAGAACTGCACGCAAAAAGTGAAAAACTAGCGACAAGGTCTAGTCAAGTTCAAAGTAAGATGAAAAGGTACCTACGTATTAGAAAAAACTTCCTGCACGTCCGACCTCAAAAAAATGTGTTATGTATAGGCAATTTAAATTACATTTCGTTTAAAAATGGGTTCAAAAGGGTTCACGCGCTGCAGAAATACAAAGACATGAGTACGATTTACCATTTCAAATTTTGCAGTTACGCAGACAAAGGATCAATGCAAGGCGGTAAAGAGCCATTTTGTGGAAAAAAAAATTATATGCGACGGCATTTGCGTCAAAAAGTGGTCGAAAAATGGTCAAAAACGGACAAATCTACTTCTATTTTATAATTCTAGATTTGATTTTTTCATGAAAAATCGCATTTAGCGCCCCACTATACATATTTCCCTATTGAAACCACATTGAAGCTAATATATATCTCTCATAGTTTTAACATAATATTGCAGCGGCGGAAGGCTTGCAAATGATCCATAATACTGCGTGCAGTCCCCCCTTAAAGGAAGAAACGATATCAAGTTTAAGTAAATCCCTATATTTTTGCATATATAAAACCATCTGTTTCCGCGATTTGTACCAAAAATTTTTAAAATTGGTGTTTTTTGACATTCGAAGTGCTCCAGATCGGTAACGATTTGTCGGAGAAATATGCTTCTCAAGAGTCGATCGTAGAAAATAAATGGGTGATTTCATTGGGGCTTATAATAAGCCGACAATGGCGTCCGTTAAGGGCACTCTCTTAGAAACCTCGATGATTCAAAATACAGATCGCCATAGTTAATTTTTCGAGATGGAGCATTTTTTTCGGATTTCTCGTATAAAAATCTAGGACAAGTCGTTAACGGGCAATATCCGAGCACGAAATGTCGCTTACAAAATAAAAAAGGGGTATGATATGGGTAACTTTGAAGACATTTTGCGGAGTTGAAACCCTGACTACTTTGTCGAGGTAAGAATGGGGTTCTATGGTGAATATAAAACAGATTCAAAGTCAATTTATGATGACTATATCTCAAATGCCGAGAAAGCGGTCGAAATGAAAAAAAAAACTATATCCGCCTTTTCAATTTTCCCATATTTCACTATTTTTTTTTTTCGAGAAGAGTATCCAGGAGCGGAAATTGTTTATGGGATCCCAAATTTTCCTTCAGGTATTGAAAAACCACATTGCCAAAATTACTGTCCGGTTTATACAAGGCGAGCCATTTAGAAATAAATTTGGAATTTCCTTTTCATATATTTCCTTATGGTTTTACGTTTGGCCCTGTCTGTAGCATACGAACGGTTGGTCCTAGGTGAATCAAGTAAATACGCAAAGAAACGTCTTTATTTCTTCTATAGACTGTTGCGAAAATCAGCTCGATCAGGGTAAGGAGTGCATTTTGAGATTTTTTTTAATTGTAGCATGCACGAATTCTGTTTGCCATTCTCTGATAAAATCGTATCATTGCCTCCTTGGATAAATTCTCAAAAATTCCATTTTTTTCTGCAACACATAGATTTTCATTTTTTTATAGTCGAAAAATTAGTAAAATCTAATTTCGAGTAAAAATATATTATATTTCCATTTGCTATTGAATTTGCCACTTTTTCAATCTGGCCTGGCTGGAGGAGTGGTAAAAATGGATATAAATTCCGAAAAGTATCGAAATATTAGGAATTCTGTCCAAATAAAGTTATAGCAAGTATTATATATACGAAATGAAGGACGTTATAACACAAAATAATAAATACATGGATGGTGTGGAGACTTATGTAAATTTATGTTTTAATTATTAAGAGATTTTTCCCTTTTAGATAATAGTAAGTAATGTTTATTTCTTCCAGTATGCTTAGTAACGGCTAGTAAAGTCATTTCGAAATAACTGCTTTCTTTGATATAGGCAGGACTTATTCTTATTTTTTGCTTTATACCCATGCGATATTGGGTATTTAAAGTGTCGCTGACTTTAGTATGTTAGTTGGG